>JAVJIF010003187.1:0-323738 GCA_038442645.1 Agave tequilana
TTAGCTCTTCTTAGAGACATTCTATTTTAAAACTTTCTCAATTCACATGCATGATACCTTCTATGCAAATCCTTCTTGCCAGGTTCATCTCGTATTTTGTTGGGTAGCGGGGGGAGGGTTCAGTTCAACATTACCTTCAACTCAAAATACTTGTTCAGTGGGATTGCAAGACAAAGATGCATTTTAATGCTCTGGAGTACAATGCACGGATGTAACTGACAGAACTAACAGGAATTGTAATCATCCTTTAAAAATATAGCCTTATTTAGTGTCCAGCCTCGAGGATTAAAGCAGAAAATTTGTTTTGTGTGGGCACATACCATGATCACCATCCTGGTATTGAAGCTGGCCTTTCTTATGGTTTGTGAATTAGTGAATGGACAGCAAGGCAAAAGAACTAGAGGTCAGCGATCAAAGGAGCTGAATCCTTCTAATGCAAATCCTTCTTTGCCAGGTTCATCAGGTATTTTGTGTGGGTGGCTGGGGAAGGGTTCGGTTCAACATTACCTTTAACTCAAAATACTTGTTCAGTGAGATTGTTCGACAAAGATGCATTTTAATTTTCTGGAATACAATGCATGGATTGTAAATGACATAACTAATAGGAATTGTAATCATCCTTTAAAAATATAGGCCTTGTTTAGTGTACAGCCTCCAAGATCAAAGTAGGGAATTTGTTTGTGAGGGCACATACCACGATCACCATCCTGGTATTGAAGCTGGCCTTTCTTGCTATGGTTTGTGAATTAGTGAATGGACAGCAAGGAATAGGAACTAGAGGTCAGTGATCAAAGGAGCTGAATCCTTCTAATGCAAAGCCTTCTTTGCTAGGTTCATCAGGTATTTGTGTGGATGACTTTGGGAAGGGTCAGTTCAACATTACCTTCAACTCGAAATACTTGTTCAGTGGGATTGTTAGACAAAGATGCATTTTAATGCTCTGGAGTACAATGCACGGATTGTAACTGACAGAACTAACAGGAATTGTAATCATCCTTAAAAATGTTAGCCTTTTTTAGTGTCCAGCCTCCAAGATTAAAGTAGGAAATTTGTTTTGTGTGGGCATATACCGTGATCACCATCCTAGTATTGAAGCTAGCCTTTCTTGTTATGGTTTGTGAACTAGTGAATGGACAGCAAGGCAAAAGAACTAGAGGTCAGTGATCAAAGGAGCTGAATCCTTCTAATGCAAATCCTTCTTTGCCAGGTTCATCAGGTCTTTTGTGTGGGTGGTTGGGGAAAAGGTTCAATTCACTATTACCTTTAACTCAAAATACTTGTTCAGTGGGATTGTTAGACAAAGATGCATTTTAACGCTCTAGAATACAATGCACAGACTGTAACTGACAGAATTAATAGGAATTGTAATCATCCTTTAAAAATATTAGCCTTGTTTAGTGTCCAGCTCCAGAGGATTAAAGTAGGGAATTTGTTTTTGTGGGCGCATACCATGATCACCATCCTGGTATTGAAGCTGGCCTTTCTTGTTATAGTGTGTGAATTAGTGAATGGACAGTAATGTAAAGGAACTAAAGTTATTAGTGAATGGACAGTAATGTAAAGGAACTAAAGTTCAATGATCAAAGGAACTGAGGGAATTGTTTGGTTTTTACCTTGATAAAGTAGAATGAAAAAAAAAATCAAGGAACCCAACTAAATGGTCCGTAAGCTAAACAGCAAAGGAGTATGGTCAACTCGAAGGCAGAGTTGCATAAGAAAAGCTGGATAGTCAACCAAGCAGATGGTGTATGAACAGGTAGGGGTGAGCACGGTGCGGTATAGTTTTCGTCCAAAAAAAAAAAAATCAAAACAGCACTGCACAAGGGAGGGCAACCGAACCAAAAGGTTTCAGTTTTAACCGAAACCAATCTAAATCTCATGGTGATCCAAGTTCAATCCGACATCAACGGTTGCAACTCGACCTCGCCACCAACTGCATCTTCTTCCTCTCTGCTCTTCATCTCAATGATCTCTATCCCCAACTAAGGCTCAATTCCAAAGTTATCTTCTTCCTCCCTCGTTCTAGGGCACAAAATCAAAATTGAGAGGGGAGAGAGTTCGGTTCGGTTCAGTTTACCGATCTCCACAAATTGTGGAGCCGAACCAAACCGAACTCCCTTCTCTAACCAAACTGAAACGATCGATCTGGTTCAGCCAGTTTATTCGGTTTACCCGAACCAATGCTCACCCATATGAACAGGATCATGTAAACAATGGTGAAATGATTAAATGTCACATGAAAGAATATCATTGTTGGGTTTTTCCGTGCAAGTAATTCTTCCGCATCAACACGGACAAGAGAGTTGCCACAATTCTATAACTGATATCACAGCATGGTCCCACATCCGGATCCTCATGAAGTTTTTGAGCCCGTGCTTTCTCATTTATTCTTACAATTAGCAACGACTATGATAAAACACATTGTAGATGAAGTTTGCAAGAGCAGGGGGAGCTACATATACACCAGGTTGGGCATGTGCCTAACCCATATTTTCCCCTCTTTGAGATCAAAACCTATTGCAAACCATTTGCCTCTTTGGAAAAGGATAATCGATGTGCTTAGCTCAATTCTGCCCGATTGATCTCTCTGAGGCTTGTCTCCTAAAACTTAACTACTAACTCGAAACTTTTATCATCATAAATGCTCAAATAACGAGTTTCAGATTGGACACTTGCTGGAAAAATAGTCTACAATAAGAAAAATAGTTTGCACTCTTGGCTTACGAGCTTTTGAAGTTAGTATTAGATTTCCCAGTTGCTACAGCTACCATATAAAGAGCATTCTTTAACCAATGAATATTATAAAAATCGATTCAGGATGAGAGGATGAACGATATATTGGTCACATGTATCGAGAAGGATGTGTTTGATGGCACTAGTATCGAGGCAATCAATCAGCAGTTTCCAGAAATGAAACACCATTGATACCCGTTGTAATTATTAGAAAATGGTATTTTATCTATATGACATTTTGGTTTAAATATACTTTCCTTTGTCATTGAGCTTTTATTTCACTCTACCATGCAAAAAGAGGAAGACAGGTGAACTGGGGAAAGAAGAAATTGGCAATGTTTCATCAAACGATATTGCTTATAAAATCACAAATTTGGCAAGGAAGCTAGAGTTTATATTGCAAAAAGAAATGAAAAGACACACTTTTTAATCAATCAATCAATCAGAACATACCACAACTGTTTCAAGCTTCGTCCCAATCGCAGGATCCGCCACAAAATTCACAGAATCCCCCTCGAGTCCGAGCACCCGCTTGGCGACGATCTTCCTCGGGTTCTCCGGCGAGCGGAGGAAGACAATATCCCCGACGCCGACCTTTCCCCGGCGGGGCGTGACCCGATCCATGAGGACGACGTCGCCGGTCAAATTGAACGCCGGGATCATGCTGGGGCCCCTCACCTGTACATGTAAATATCACGGGAATAAGAGATCGAGATCGCTAGGGTTTATATAGCTAAAGATGGCAAAGTGAGGACCAGGGCGACGCTGACGACGTAGGTGTTGATGACGTGGACGCAGCAGGCGGTCTTGGCGACGAGGAGGGTGCGATCGAAGGCCTCGGATGCGATGCTCCGCCAGGGCACCTGACCAAGGCGGGCGGCCCAGCGGGCGATTCGACCCGCCGACATTGGGGCTTCGAGCTCGGAGAAACGATGAAGACGGCGGTTTGCTTTTCTGCTTTAATATAGAGGCAAGGATTTTGCGTTTAAGACCCTAAAGTTTAAGTTATTTAACTGTTTATTGATACGTTTGGGCTTTGCTCGAAACAACAGCAGTAAAAATGTAAAGGTGCATGTTTTAGCGTAATTATCCTATCAAAATGAGTAAATAGCAGATTACCAATCTTATTTATTTTTGAGGGTTTGCAGAAAACCCTCTTTACTAATTTTAGTTTTTGATACTTCTGATTTGATTAGTGAAATTTCTGGACTGGCACTAAGACGGTTGATGTACCGCTCGAGTTTATAATATAATACAGGTGTGCTTTAAATTACCATGGAAGAAAGAAATTTTTCTTGAGTGGAACAAAGCATGATGAAGTTAATTGTAACACCCACGGTTCTTATTATAGAAAGAAAGGAACTACCAGTCTGTATTATATTCTTTGCATGCCCTACGTCGATCGGCTTGTGCATGCCCAATTGAACTCAGAGCTTGTGCATGTTTTGTGCATGCTTGATCCATCGTGTGGTGGACCGCACAACAAAAAAATTGTTCTGCACAGAAGTTGGTCGACCAGCTAAGCCTAAAAATCATAATTTAATGTTCTTCAAAATATTTTCTCAAGTTTTGAAATTTTCATAAAATCATATATAAATATGTAAATATTTTGAGTAAGATCACACGATGAAACATTTTAAGCATGTATGGATAGGAATTGATTGAATAAATTTTGTCCATCAAAAACTAATTTAAGAGAATTAGTTTTGAAAAATCTTATTCTTGTGTGAACTTTATGAGCTTCCAATCTAATACTCTAAACTTAAACATATTAAATTCGTATAAGAGTTTAAACTATCTTTAAGTATTCTTCAAGTGAGCTTTTTTAAAATCTAAGTTTTGACTTTTGACCTTGATTTTCATGCTTGAATCAACTTGAGTGCTTTAATACCTTCTAAGAGAAGAGTGAAGCAAAACCCTATCTCTTGAAACATGTAAACTCGAAAACACTTGAACTTGATTAGTACCTCTTAACACATGGGCTTTGGGATCATCAAAACAAATGATGATTGTACCCTTAGGCCAACAAGTGTTATTACACACCATTTAGTATTCAAGAAAATGTCATATGACGAACTTTTAGTACTAGCAACCTCCATCTTCAGAATAAAAAGAGGATCAGACACCACAGTCTGGTTCGACAATCTTAGTGCCCCACTAATGCTCTCTTGAAGAGTATCAAATATTTTCCGCAGTCAATGCAGAGTAAAAGTTAGCAACTTCAATATACGTCCTCGATAATTTTAAGGAAAACAAATAAACAACTTTTGAAAATAAACTCTTTAAAAGAAAAGATCTCTTCTTGGTATTTTGTAAAACAGGAATTAAGAGATTTAAAATCTTGGTAAAACAAAAATCAATTGTTGACGCAACCTACACTAGAGAAAGCTTAATTGTTTCTTAATCTCGATAAAGTAATTCAAGATCAAAATCAACCGGTCCAATCGAACAGGTTGGTGAGAATCATGTGGTAGGTTTTTCGTTCAATTGAATGTTCCTTAATTACAAAACCATCATTCATATCTCTTTCTTAGACACGAATCTCACTGGTGTTTAGTCAGTCTCGTATTAGTAATAAATCAGCAAAATAAATAATTCAACAATAATTTATCTAGTAATAATATTTATTAAAATAAATATTTCAGCATGAATACAATAAGAACGTTAGTTCAAACAGACAAAGAATATGTTGGAATTCAATAATTCATGCAACACTGAACGTTAGTATAAACGAACATAGTAACAAATTAATATAGAGTGAGGTACGCATATAACGAATCTCCTTAAATAATTACATCCCACGCTACGATTATTAAGGGATAATGGGTGCTGGTGTCCCAAGATACAACATTCCTACACGTGTTATGCGCAGTACTTTGTAAAATCACATAAGTCGAAACAAAATTGACCCGTGCATTCACTTGTTCAAAGAACAGAAGTAAAAAAAAGAACACAGAGCAAAAACTAGAATTCTGAAATGAATTCAATAAAATTTTCTTGAACTCATTTATTCTTCTTATTGTTGTTATTCTGAGTTTTTTAATAATACTTTTTGGAGTGAAGCTCTATCTTTTATATAGGAATTTGAAGGAAGTCTTTCAGAGTAGACACATCTGTTCGATCGGAATGAGCGCAACCATTCCGAATAGACACATCTGTTCAGTTGGAACGGGTACGATCGTTCTGACTAGACGCATCTATTTACTGAACAGACACATCCGTTCGGTCGAAACGGGTTGTCATATCCGTTCGCCAAACAAACACATCCGTTCGGTTGGAACGGGCGCAACGGTTCCAAACAAACACATCCGTTCGCCGAACAAACACATCCGTTCGGCCGAAATGAGTTGTCCCGAACAGACAACGTCCATTCAGATACTACTTACAATGTGGGACTAAAGAGTTCATTCTTTTTTGTCCTATTTATCTCTTGTTTTAGGCTAACTTCCGACTTGAATATCTCATTCATTCGGAAATGGAATCGAAAATGGGAATATACCACGTTCATCACCAATGGAAGGAGAACACATTCTAACCATCTCCTGCGCATTCTAAACAAGTTTTGACCTAAAATTCAGCGTAAATTTTTTCTTAAAAACTCACTTGGACAATTCTAAGTTTCCAACAATTTTGTGATTTCGTTCCCTCCAAATGGCCCAACATATAGCTGCTGTGAGTAATACCCAAATCCCGAAGTCCCTCTTAGAGACCCAAAGGGCCAAAGTCTAAGCCCAGTCAGATAAAGCATCCAGCAATGCTTTATGGTGCAAATTCTCAATGTTCATTGCCATTATGAGTATGAAGGCTCTGAACGAGATGTACAAGCCATATATGATCCCATCCTCTTCAACATAACTCAAGCAGACAATCCCACTGAATTCGATTTTTGCTTTCGAGTTCAAAAGGATATCCAACTTTATCACGCGGGATGGATTCATGAATAACATCTTGTGCAGCGAAAGCAGGGAAAATATGCATTTGGGCAGATTGGACATAACTTGCAGTTCTATGAAATCTGCAACTTGAATACTTGAGTGAGTCTTGACCACGAGCAATTCTAAGCAATTCTGTTACCACTTTCTCACAATAGAGAGAAATTTTTACTTCTTCTCATCAGTCATTGCAGTTCAAACTTACACAAACAAAAATCGACAATTTTCACAGGCTCTGCAGGAAATGTCAAGAGGTTTTCCATAGAAAATTGCATTCACCATTGTTTGGCAAAATATTTCCCAAAATAGAGCACATATTGAGAACGTAAAACTCAATTACCACATACATTTATGAAATAAAGTGACAGCATTGTTTTTTGCAGCACAGACATTAACCTGGCAGCCTTATGCATAACCTTACATTCAGAAAACAAACCTACTGCTGTCATATTGTCATGCCAGAAAACTTAAACAGAACCTCTCCCCGAATCTTATTTAATTCTTTTAGCCCACCTTCCCTCAAAACTTTACTTAGCACTGCTGTTGGTACCCTTGGTAGCCACCTCTTCATCAACAGCCAAAGGGGACAGATTTTGCCTGAAACAAAAAATTTGTGTCAATTCAACTGTAACCATCGATTTTAAAAGAACGTGTCAATGGAAGAGAACTCACCAAATTACGGTATTGCAGTGCAAAAACATCTCAAGATACCGTTTAGTCTCACGACGTTCCAAGTTAGAAACAAACTTCCAGAAGCCGTAGACACCAGACAGAGTCATCAGACGCTCGGAGTACTTCTTCCAGGTGTACCTAAATACAAAGTTGACTTTAATAACCAAGCCTCAAATTCTGATAGGACTGTTGTGTTTCAAAGAGAAAATTATAAGCTTGATTCCCTCCCATTCGCTTTGATCATTCCTTGGAGATTCTATAATAATGTCATTTATAAAGTTCAAAATATAACAATTTTCTGCAAAACATTTCCTCCTATGTCATTTCTTTTCGATATATATTATGCAATCCAGCAATAAGTTTGTCAAACTACTTAAGATTTGAGAAGTTGTAGTAAATTCTAATTGTCTCTATAATGCACAATTACTGGTCAAATGTTGTGCCACAATTCCACTATTGATACATACATGGGTCACTGAAGTTGCAAATAATACTGCATGATATAAATGTAACTATGAGATAACGGGTTTCTAAATCTTGATATATTATCATAAATTGAAGCATCATTGGTGCAATTGAAACAAATTCAGGGCTTGGTCATAAGTTGCGTACAAAAACATAATCATTCTCCAGAGAAAAGTGCTATTTCTAAATAAGATATAGCGATGAGCTTACTTTTCTTCAATTCGCCTCAGTCCTCCTTTAGAGAGCTTGTCCCAGTGGGCAGGGTCTTGATTGCACTTCTCAAAGAAATTCGCAATCAAATCAGCAGCTTTGTCCCCTGATAAGGATCAATATGGTAGCCAGAAACCCCGTCCACTATAATCTCCCGGGCCCTCCATAGACAGTTGCAAACATGGGCAGGCCACAGGTCATAGCTTCAATGACGGTGAGCCCAAATGCTTCATAAAGGGCAGGCTTGAAACAAAAACAAACCAACAAATAAATAAATCACAAACTTGACATAGACAAATTAACCATCTTTCAGAATAGTTTCTAGGCTTTGATTATACTCATAGGTCTGTAATCATGAAACTATATCTGCACCAAGCCAAGGTCATCTCCAATTACAGACTGCATTGCCATAATTTGCAGGTTTTCTCCCTCAGATAGAAAATTAGTGTTTTTGCATGATATCTTATTATGATATGATCATTAACAAAAATAAACTTACTAATGTGTAGTTACTAATCATAAAATCATATTGATTCTAATATAATCTCTTATGGCAGTCTAGACACAACAATACAGCCTGTTGTTATAGACTTACGGGAAAGATTAATATCACTGGATTATCTACTATTGACTAAGAAATAATATAAAATCATACATGAACATTAGTAATACAGAGATTTGACATGCATCTGTCTGTAACCCATCTTTGGACCCTAATCAAAACTGACAATATTACAGCCCTAGCTAATATTTTCCACCATTATGCTAACATAATATATTTTGTTAATCAATCCATAATTTTGAATCATGAAGAATACCTGAACAAAAGCCCCCCTAGTATCAGCAATGCAGCGGTAAAGCTCGCCATTACGGACCCTGTTCATCTGAGCAGATATCCAACGGATGTGACCCTCCAGCTTATACTCCTCAATGAGGCGATACATCTTCTTTTTCTCCTCTATCTCCTCGAGATCCTTAGATTCTTTTACATGATCTCCAGCAACCACCACAAGGTTAACAAGCCCCTGCAAACGGGGATTCTTACCGTACCACTCTACCAAACCCGTTATGTTCTTCACCCTGTCCAACCTCGCCATAGAGAATATAATAGGCTTGCTCTTATCTGTCAATATCCCCTAAAAGAATCCCAACAATTTGGTTAATCCATAATCTAGTAAGGAACTGTGAGAGAGAGAGAGAGAGAGAGAGAGAGAGAGAGAGAGAG
The DNA here is from genome assembly GCA_038442645.1 of Agave tequilana. Taxonomy (NCBI): domain Eukaryota; kingdom Viridiplantae; phylum Streptophyta; class Magnoliopsida; order Asparagales; family Asparagaceae; genus Agave; species Agave tequilana. The sequence goes on from JAVJIF010003187.1 coordinate 9,238, forward strand.
AGAAGAGAGAGAGAGAGAGCTCACTTGTGCTCAGTATTATCTACAGGGTTGTATAATAATTCTTCTATTTCGCATGGAGGGCAGTTAGCCTCTTACTCTTTCAGAGTAAGGGAAGTAAATGGTCATGTCGGCACGGGAGAGACAATGTTGAACTTTGGATCAAAAACATCAATCCCGTGAACCACCCGGTAGAGTCCAGGAAGAGTGAATCCAGTATGTGACTCGTATTGGCCCACGGTATCCTTGCTGAAATATAAATAAAACATACAAAAAATTACACTTCAAAGTCCATAATGTTTACTAAAGCGACTAAAGGCATACTGGGGAGGCAGAAGAATACCTGCCAGCGATCTCCTGGAAGGTACTGGTGATGATGAAGTCAGTATGATTCATCGCAAACAGATCAGCTGTGAATTGGCAAGAGAAATGGTACTGTTTCTCAAACTTCTTCCAGTAGATATCAGAGTTGGGGTACTTGGTTTTCTCCAAAGCATGGGCAATGGTGCACTGTGTATCACAGGAACAGATAATAATTTAAGGGTCAAGCTTTACAAATCCCAAACAAAGTACCCCATTAAATATGAGGAGAAATAACTACATTTTTCTATTTTATAAATATTTAGTGTGAGGAAAGAAAAGTGCCAGTAAATCATTGCATCCAAACCTGAGTAACTCCGAGCTTATGTGCCAGCAGAGATGCCACAAGATTTCCATCACTGTAGTTTCCAATGATAAGATCAGGCCTGCCCTGCAATTCTCCAGCCAACTCATTGGCAACATCCTATAACAAACCAAAACTTAAAAACTTCAAACTTTTTAAATTTTAATGGGGTTGGTGGTTCGAAGCAAGTTCAATGAGAAAAAAAGTCCAGAAAAGGGATTTACATCAGCATAAGTCTCGAGATACGGCCACACTTCAAAGCGTGAGATCCACTTACGGAGGATCCCCTTCTCAGTTCTGAAGGGGACACGAAGAATGCTAGTGTGTTCAGTTCCAAGCACCTTCTCTAGCCGCTGCCCACAAGTTGTTCCATGCGCGTCTGGAAGCATCGAGTTACCTGCAGAAATTAAATGTGAGTGTTTGAAATGCCGAAGTGAAAAAAGTTTCAGCCCCCTTTAAATATCATGCATAGAATATGATGTAGCAAGAACAGTTCCAAACTTACAATTAAGATGCGAGGAGTGATATCAAGACCTTGTTGCTTGATTCTAAGGAGCATCTCATTCTCCAGAGCACGAACTTGATCAAGGATATACACAACCTAGAGGTAAAATCTTTAGTAAGTTGAGTGAAGAAAAAATGGTAACAAATTAGAGAACAAATCATCACTGATCTTACTTGACCACCAGTGTCAGGATAGCCCAAAACATTGGCTTGAGCGAAGTAGCCGTGTGGAGAGAGGATGACTACATTGAACACCATGGGGATTCTACCAAGAAAGTTCTCCAGGGTGCACGGGTCTGGTGCCTCGAGGAGATCAAGGAGTAAGTGAATGGTTTCATACACACGCTCGGCTGTATCACCCCACCCTCTTTCTAGACCAAGCTCTTGGAATCTAACAATACAAATTTATTAAGAACTTTTAGTTGTTAATTTTTGAATTACTTAAGAGATAAGTAAAGAGAGTTAAACTTGCTGTAGTGAAACTCAGAATATGGAGCGTCTCCTGGAAGACTCGAGATATGTTTCTCAGCCTTCCTTAGTGCAGCTCTGAGAGCAGGGAGGGTCTCAATTCTATCATTCAGCATCATAGTCTGCATTCCTTCGTTGGTATTAGTATAGAATTTGGAATACTGAAAACTCAATTTTGAAGTTTCGAAAAGTACTGAGCTCCTCATATCATTGGAGAAGGTGGAATTGTATGGTGAAAAGTTTATTTCCCTTACCGTCCCTCTGTAGCTATGCACCCGTAGAAAATTAAGCAGTGGCCACATGCTTTCCTTGTCATTGAACAACTTCGACGAAAGGTGGCGATTAAGGAACTGCACTCCATTTCCAATTGATTTGGAAAGTGATGGGCGAGGGAAAGAAGCATTGAAAGGCTCAAAGTCCAATTCAAGAACAAAGTTTCCCTGAGTGCTGAAACAAGAGGAACAATAGAGGTTCTCTAGTTTGTTAGACTTGATTGTATAAATATAATTAGAAAAATACAATATCGTGCTAAAATCATAACACTCACCTCCCATCTGCAAGCTCCTCCTTGAACTGCAAATATTCAGTCACACTCAACTCCTCCACAGCTACTTTGCTCACGTTTACTCGAACATACTCCCAGACTCCAGGCCAGGACGAATGGCGAGAACAACAACCCATGGAGGTAAAACTATTACCTCCTATATCATAATAGTTACAACCATGGTAAATTGGTAATAGGATCAGGACTCAACGTGGAAAGAAAATAGATTGTCATAAATTAAAAAGAAATACTACTCACATCAACATAACCAAGACTCATGTTGTCATAAAGAAAATAACAAACCACTCATACACTTTTATTTTGTTTCTTTTAAGTATGTGTTTTAGAAGAAAATATGAAATTTTATGGTCTTTATACATGCACAAAAATGAAACCTCAAAGCTTTGTCAATGTGCAAATAAAGTAGGCACTAATTTACAAAATATTACAAGGCTAAATATGATTTTTTTTCCCTAAGCAAGTGAAAAATCTGTGCGTAATCATAACAAAAATTATAAGCTCCATGACTTTTAAATAGCATGTGAATTAATGTGTCAGACTGTAATTCAGCTCAGAAAAAACCTCCTAGTTACATGGGAAACTTATCAATAACAATAAGTGGGAAAATATTGTCCTATTACTATTGTTTCTGCTAACCATTGTCATATGATGATTGTCGTTTAGTAACTAACAAAAAGGACATTTTAAAGGCACATGTGGTAGAAACCATATCCAAATCACACCTGAGCAGCTTTGAGAACATCCTCAAAGACCCCATCCTTGAGATTCTCACGATCCGCCTCAGGGATTACATCTTTATACTCAGCTAACAGCTGATGGGGTTGCAGCATTCCCTTCCCTGCTTAATGAACCTGCAAATTTAGAGCAGATAAAAGCGTGCAGCAATTTCAGTGATCCAAGATAAACCATGAAAAGAAGAAGAAGAAAAAAAGATTAACAATTATATATTCTTCTTGGATCAAATCAGTAGAAGCACCAACTAGATTAGTACTGATCTTTTGGTGATAAGCTTCACATAAGATAACAGTACAGAATTGAGACCTTGAGAAGAGGGCAAGCAACTCATTGGTGTGGGCCGACAGAGTGTCACTCGGTCGATCACAGACACCGTGGGTGAGGTCAGAGAACCCATGGCTTCTTTCCTTCTTGGTTTCAAACCTGAAGCACCCCAAGGGCTGCAATATATAAATGCATGCGAATCAGCGGAACCCAAAATCGTCGTAAGAAGGAACTGAACAAATTTAAGAATGTTAATAAGGCAACGAAAGAAACAATTCAGAATAAAAATGACCAGAAACTTGAAGATTAAATGGACATGAATACATAAACTTACAAATATCTAAAACAGATAGATTAGGATTTAAATTTCCCTAAAGTTTAATTTAGTCTATTAATTCTCTCTCAAAAATAGCAACAGATAAACCAAGAAACTGAACAGAACAAATGACATGTTTTCTGATCACCAAAATCAGGAAACCTACTCCAATAAGTTCACTTCTCTCTCTAGAAAAAAAAAAAAAACTCTCCAAGAAATTCACCCTAGGAAAAAAAACAAGTTCAGCATGACAGGGTGAAAGGGTCTCGTAAAGAAAGTTTGAATTAAATGTCAAAAGGTTTTCTTTTTTTTTAGAAATTATGGAGTTCAGCTACAAACTAAAATTCTCTGATCAAGTTTTTCGATTTTGAACTAGTTTAAAACTTTAAATAGAATCAAAAGAGAAAATCCAAAACTAGCCAGATGTAGAACAAAAAACATAGATTATGGGAAAACAAAAATAAGCCAATAAAAGGGAGGCTCAAGAGTTAAGTAAGAGATTAGAAGTAAACTAAATTTAGAACTCTATTGAGACCAGAACACCAAAATAAGGTGTAAACATTGGAGAAATCACCCAAGTAAATTAACAGTCACTAAGCATAAAGCTCAATTGACGGGTTAGGGTTTAAACATCGGTGAGGCTCCATGGCCAACATTTTCCTCTGCATGTAATTTTCCGCAAATTTTATGACTTTTTATCCTATTCTATCTAGGAGGCTACTCTTTTGAGATGGTGCCCCACCGATGTTCTTGGATATATAAAGATTTCGGCTACTCCGCTTAAAATGCTAGTCTTTGGTATGGTGCCCCAAGTCCTTACAGAAAAGAACCTCGCGATCATTGAGCAAAAACTGACGATTAACAAGTGATCAAACAAGAGTTAGCAAGATCTCCTGATAAAAATAAGGGGGGAAATTACTTGCAGAGAAAGGAGTTTCAATCACTTTTCATGTTGAAGTTATGTTAAACATAATCTCATATAAGAAAAAACTAATTATATGATTAGTCAAGCTAACCTATGATAACAACCTCTGAAGCACAAAATAACCTCAAATTTTACCAATACATGTGAAAATGAATAAATAAAATTTTCCTGAAAATTACACTAATTTGCTTCCTAGATTAAAGGATATTACTTCAAGAGGATCATTTACCATGCAGTGTAAATAGATATGATGAGAAATTACTCAAATTTGTTGCTGAACTGAAACAAACTAGTTCACTTGCGGGTAAAGTTTATTGGGCAAAGGGAAAGGGACCTTTACCTTCCCAAAGCCTCCCTTTGCAAAATAAATAATGAATGAACAATAGAAGTTTGAAAATATTTCCATGTGTTTCCACATAAAAGAGAAGATGTTTAAGAAGAGCAAAGAACCCTTACCTTCCAAATTACCTTTTTTGGCAATTAAACTATTTTCAATCTATTTCATACTAATCAATTATTTACCAAATATCACAATAATTTGCGTCAGTTACCATTTGGCAAAACTACATGCATGCGCATCTACAATGGTCAACAAAAAGATTAATTCCAAAAAAAAAAATTTAAAAAAATTAATTATCTGACTTGCTATAGTAATTAGAAGAAACTTCTTATTTTCCAAAATAAAGTTATTAATAAACGGTAAAAAGAAGTAGAGAAGGGAACGGGGAAGAAGAAATTTTGAGACGTGGGCTGAGCTGGGTTCTGAGAGGGAAGAGAAACCCATCAAGGAATTTGAGAGATTTCAGATATTTGAGAGAGATCTTTGCATTCAAATAAGTATAAACAGATAAATACAATACAATTTGTTTCCAACTTAACTAAAGCAGTTAGGAGATGAAATTAAGTAATCTAACTACCAAACTCAAAACGAAGTGCATGCATGGCTCAAATCAGGGGAGGAGAAAGAGACCTTTACCTTGCTAAAGCCCAAACCAAAGAACCCAACTGGAGAAAAAAGAAAGCAATGCGAGAAGAGGGAGTGAAGAGCGGAGAGAACGAATTAGAGAGCAAACAGAGAGAGGGGCAATGAGAATGGGAGCCAGAGGTCCTCTTTATATACCCACGAGTGAGGGAGGCAAAAGAAGGAAAAAAGAAAAAAAAAAATTTAAAAGAAAAAGAATCTGAGCTTTTTGTTTTTTAATTTGCCGGGAGTTACTGTTGTTGTTGTTAAGCCCGTTTTCAGAACATTTCTCTGCTTGAGACGTCCATTTCTAAAATCGCCACTGGCTCCCCGCTGCCGGTCCCTCCCTCTCTCTCTCTCTGGCGCGAACTGGACATAGCTCTCTGTCTCTGTCTCTCTCTCTCTAACCGTGAGGAGGTACACTTTATACAATAGGGTGGTGTGTAAATATCAGACTAGTTTGAAGAGAGAACATTTACGCTTTTTATGGGGAACTTTCGGTAATGGTGGGCCCATGGGCCGAATTCTGTTTGCATCGCCGAATTCCGTGTGTGGCCCATATGATGTACCGGGCTGAATAGGTATGTAACGGATACAAATCTGATTGATTGTTTCTGAATATAGATTTGGATACAAATATTCATTCTACTGTAGTCCGCTTATATACATTTTTTTTTCACCCTCGTGACTAGGGGTGCCACCGGATACGGATTATCCGCGGATATCCGCATCCGAATCCGCCTCCAATCCGGATACGGATATTATTTTTTCACATCCGTCAATATTCGTATCCGTATCCGTATTCGAAAGGTAGGTGCGGATGCGGATATGATAAAAGTAATATCTTATTCGTATTCGATCCGATATCCGAATGTTGCGTGCTTCATAATGATATCGGTATGGAGAAGACTATTCTTCAATGGAATAAGGTATTAAATTTTGATATTTTGAGTTGGTGAAAAAGTAATAGTGAAAAGTATTCGATTCTTACAAGAGCACCACATGATATTTTGAGTATTTCGACATCAACCATGCCATCCGAATCGGCATTTAGCACCGGAGGACGTGTAATCTATTGTTATAGAAGTCAAATGACAATGAATACGATGAATGTATTGATATGTACACAATAATATCATAGTATGTATCACATTTAATATTATAGTAGATGAGATAAAAAGTCATATAAGTATTTCTGTTTAATTTATCTTTAACCATATCCATTTTTAATATATCCGATTAGTATCCGCATCCGATCTGCTAATATCCGATTTATATCTGATATCCGATTTTGGCGGATACGGATATCATTTTCCACATCCGCCAATATCCGTATCCGTATCCGTATCCGAAGATTGGGTGCGGATATGTATATGGTAGAGGTAATATCCGATCCGTATCCGATCCGATGGCACCCCTACTCGTGACTCACTCACTCAGGGCGGCGGCATGATAATTTTCTAATATGAAAGTAAATGTATAAAAATTTCAGTGTTAGCATAAATGTAAAAAAATAAGAGAGAGAGAAACATAAAAGATAATATTGCACCGACTTCAATAACTTAATTTTATAAGTTACCATTTGCGCTAGAGTTAAAAAATATTTTTATGTTAATAAAAATAATCTAAAAAGAAAAGAATGTATATAAAAAATTTACAAACTGTACCATTGTTATATTATTTTATAGAATTCAGTGCGAGGATTCACTCACACTGAACTTTACGGGGATCCGACCTTGATTATACTCATTAATTTAGCTCAAAACCAACAGCATAATTGATAGTTAACTATTGTATTAGTTCTATTTCTATTTGTCCTTTGCACTTCCACAAAACAGCTGACTTTTCTCTTTCCAAATGTCGCGCATTCTGATTAGGGAAGAAAAATTCATGTGTGCCCAGTAATTTTAAGCAGGAGCGGCTCAAGTTTTAGGGAGGTCTTAGGCAAAATTTTAAATGGGCCCTTTTAAAATATACTTTAAAAAAGTTATTAATATTAACTAATATGTTATTTAATCAATATTTTATTGAAAAACAATTTTTCTAATTTTTTGAGATGCAAAATTTATAGTCATGTTTTGCTAACGTATTTTTTTTTCTTCTATAGAGCAGTTGCAGGCCCTGCCGTCAGTCTGAGGCCTGGGCGACGGAGGCGGTGAAAAACAAGGTTGCACAAAGAGAAAGAGAGTTTTAATTTTAAAAATTTCTCTAATTATAATTAAATAGTTAGAGAGAGTGAAAAAGACTGCTGAGGAAGTGGAAAAGACTCCTCTTTAATTATAATTAAGTAGTTATAGGGAGTGAAGGATATTAGCTTGAGAAAGGGGAAGAGACTCATGCTGATAGGATTTGAACTCACGCAGGCAAAGCCCACACAATTTCTGGTCATGTTCGATAACCACTCCGGCACACCCAGATGAACAAACAAAAAATATTTTCTATATTTTATATTTCTTATTTTAGTAAATATTAATTTACACTATAATTTTGGAGGCCCCACTATATTTGGGGCCCTAGGCGACTGCCTCATTTGCCTAGAGGTTGAGCCGCCCCTGATTTTAAGTACAACCCATGGACATCGTACGATAAAAGTTTATAGAGATGGTAACAAATTAGCCCTTCCCTGAGACCAAAGTGCCTATGTATCAATCTCCATCAAGTTTAAGGAGACAAATTAGTCTATGAGAAAGACCTTAAGCCCTACAAATATTGTGCAATATTATTAATCATTATGCACAAGAAGAGCATCCAATAATGATCAACTTGCTTGGCTTCAATTTTGGAAGGAGAAAATAATTGCATACCTATCAAGTACACCATCTAATAATTGGCCTTGGATCTTCATTGCGACAACTCAACTGGAGGATAATATCTAGTTTTTGAGGAATGGATGACGTGTTTTATGTTTTGATGATATAAATATAAAACATAAAGCCGTTTATATTGAAGAGACATGCATGCAAATTAAAAAAAAATTGGAGAAAATCATGATTTTGTGATAGTGCATAAAGCCGTTTCTGAATAAAACAAGTACCGACAAGTTTTAAGCTTTTCAACTAGTAAATTCATAGACATGTCATAGGGTGAGCATCGGTCGGTTCGGTTCGGTTTTTACTAATTTTTGCAAAACCGAACCGAACCGATTAGACTTAACAACCGAACCGAACCGAACCGACTCAGTTCGGTTCGGTTTTTCGGTTTTTTCGGTTAGGCCAATATTTTTCCATCATTTCTTACATTTTTTAATCACCATTATATTATCATCCTTTAATATTCTAATCTCAAATATTCAATACCCAAATTAGAAATAAGAAAAAGACCCTAATCTTAATGTGAATTAAAATTTTCATATTCTAAAACTTTTACGCTATATTTGGGCTCTTATATCAAAACTTACATAATTATTACTAACTTTTAATAGCAAGAATAAAAAAAAAGAAATATAATAATATAAATATTATTCTTAATTGTGATGGTGTACTTAACATAACTTTCACATATTCAACATAAAAAAGATGGTATTGTTAGAAGTAATGAGATAAGTTTTCACCATTTTTTATTATGAACTATATGATTCACTAAATTGAATTTGGGTGGGGTGATATATAGGGTAAGAGATTCGGTTCGGTTCGGTCGAGTTTGGTTTTGAAACACAAAACCGAAACCGAACCGAATTAGAGCGGTTCGGTTCGGTTCGGGTTCGGGTTTCGGTTTTTGGTCGGTTATAACCGAACTCTGCTCACCCCCAGTTCACAACACCCCAACCTATGTGGATGGATTATTTTGCAAAGCATGACAGAGGGGATGATATGAGATTGGTCTATATGAGTAGTTATTTATGCCAATGTTCCGTTATTTGAAGTGTGAACTTCAATGTGCATATCAAGTGTATTACTTCATCTAATTGAATACTTAATTTGTATCTTATTAATTACTGTTTTTTATATGATTGTTGTTCGTGTGACTAAGAACTTGTTAGTTGTTTATTTTAATGCCTTTGTAAATGTTGAAGGCTTGTATCGTCCATTTTTACAGAACAATGGAATGTATACAGAAAATAGCTTTTTATGGGTGTAGGAGGTTACGAAACTCACCTATTATATCTCCATCTACCCAATGGCATCTCAAGAGATGCCCCTGATTTCAAGTTGTAAAATATGGGTGTCTGAGAGTCCCCTCCGACTGAAATCTTACATACCCCTTGTCCAATGGCTCCAAGGACTCCAATGCCTCCATTAGCAACCATCGATGATCACAAATTATGGGATACTCCCTTTATAAATGCTTAGCCCTTCCCAACTTTGTTTTTCATCACTTTCAAATGAACAACCCACTCTATGCATCAGGTAAAGTGGGGTGAATTCTACCTATAGCATTGAAGTGGATTCCTCTGTTAAGGAGATTGGGGAGGGTAAAAGGAACAAGGAACGGGTGTTCGGACGATCGAAGAATAGAAAGAAATGAAGGTATGCGAAATGATGAAGTGCTCGTTCTCATTCATCTCGATGATTGTCTAGCAAGAGGTACAAATTCACAAAACTTTTAAAGAGAAAGCCTTTGTGATGGTCGCGTATCACATCAACCAAACATTCAATAAGGACTTTTCGCATGTTAATGTGGAGAATCATCTGAGAGCATTCAAAGATAAATGAAGGCTTACATGTCAATGTAGGAGACTTAGCAAAGTGGGATGGGATGATGCAACAAAGATCATTACATTAGACGAGAAGACTTATGACAAGGATTTGTGGTATTGTGATATATGGTCAATCATTTATTAAGTACACACTTAAGATATATGAATGTAATTGATTTATATCTCTTTGTAGGCACATTCGGAACACACTCAATATTTCAACAAATCTACTGAGATGTATGAGAAACGTAGGATTATTCGTGGGGAGGATATGACTACTGGAGAGTTCATGAGAACTAGCTTCAACTCGGAGAGGAGGAGAAGGACCGAAGCCGTCAACGATTGTCCTATTGAGATCCCTACTTAACAAGTGAATGTTGGTATCGTTCCTTCTCACAATTTGACCCCTACCTGGAACACATGCATGTATCTGCTAATCATCGAGACGGCTTGTGATAAATCAGGTCTTGTACACACCATTATTAAACTACCAACTGTGTTAGCATACGACATGCGAGTCATGTACTCACGTTCTTCAACAGTAATAAGAGACATAATGGCTTTTAAGTTGAAATGAGGAGCCAATGGTGTACTTATAGATTTCGTATCACTGTTGATGTTGAATCTCTAAAATACCTTCTGCAAATACTCTTTTTGTGTCAAGTTAACCTTACCACTCCTTCGGTCTCGCTCAATCTTCATGCCTAACACTTCTTCACTTCACCAAAATTCTTCATCTCGAACTCCGAAGATAAGTCTTTCTTCTATTTATTTATTGCAGATCTGCTTTTTGAAGCGATGAGCATATCGTCTACATACAGCAGTAAATAGATGTACTCTAAATTGGGTAGCTTATTGTAATACATATGTAGCGCCTCAATCCCACGGATACGGAGACACTACTGTGACGTACATACGCAGGGCGATAGTACCATCACGTATGTACACTAAGCATCAGTACAATTTAGGAATCAGAGTACGAAAATACGTGGTACTATACATTTCAAAATAAAAGTACAAGTACTCAATCATCGCAGACTGTGACATAATATTACATAAATATTACATCACTAGGAAGCACAAAAGTAGACTATACATGGTACAAAAGATAAAAACTCACGGGCTGAAAGAGAGATTCTCGTGAGCGGGGCAAGACGAGATGAAGTTATGGCTGATCGCCTGCTCCTCGAAGAAGGCCTGATCCTCAGCTATAGGATCCACCTCGGTCCAAACTGTAAGATCTGAACATGTAAGTCCAGTGTTGTTAGTAGGCAACCCAGCGAGTGAAAGAAGAAACCAAATGACAAGTATAAATAAAAGCAAGTGCATCAGGCCAAGTATTATGTACTCAAATCAGCAATCATGGAATAATCACAATAAATAGTGAAATATGAAAATGACATTAAAATTCATGTGGCATGTAACAAAAGCAAGTGTAGCAAGTCAAGTGTTATGTACTCAAATCAGCAAGCATAGAATAACCACAATAAATAGTAAAATATATAATGTCATGTGGCATGAAGTCAATTATTAAGTTATTATTAAGACTCATTCAATTTGTGTTTTGATATATGTCCCATACCATATACCTCCGTACACAAGTCGAGCGAGGTTGGTCATTAGAAACTGATGGGGATCGACGAACCATATTTAGAATGGGTCTCGTGCATGCCCGGGATAACGCTCCAGGAGTAACCGGTACTGAGCCGGAACGTACCGCTAGGTACCGGTCTTACTATATACCTGTAGGACTTAGTATACGCCGAACATGAATAGGGTGTCATCGCTCCCAATGGAATATACCCAGGAGATTACGACACACCCAACAGGAGGCAGGGGAGTAGGGGTGCCAGTACACCCCACGGAAACACCTGGTGGCCTCCAGGTCGAATCCTAGGAATTAGTTGTACAACATTTTGTAAATCACCTAGAGGGGGGTGTGAATAGGTGATGGCTAATCTAATGGTCACTTAATGATGAATTATGCAAATAATGCGGAAGCTAAAAACAATTATGACCTAATTAAATCTTTTACACTAAACACCACGTATAACCAAAGAGTGTTGCCGAATTCCCCGTGAAGGGCTCTGGACAAACTCCTCTAGATTCCCCTTGAATGGGTTGAGGTGCCGCGTTGGCTCTCTTGGTTGAATACTAGTGTTAACAGCAATCACAAGCAAGTATAGCAATTATGAGCACAAGGGAATATATCAAGCATGTAAATGATACAGACAATTATTGAATGCAAGATATAAAAGAGACAAAGAGAGAGAGAGAGAGAGAGAGAGAGAGTAAGCAATCGCAAACACAAAGGGTGTTTCGAGGTTCGAGCACACTTGCTCTACATCCCCGCCTTCGACACACGAAGGATTTCCACTATGCAAGATCCCAATGGATCTCTCCTCGGTGCCGCAACACCTACAAGCCCTCGGACTCCCTAGTCCCGTACACACCGCAAGCCCCACAAGCTTGCCGAGGCCGCACCTCGAACCAAAGAGTTCACAACCGAACTCAAACCACACGAGCACACTTGCCCGTCTCCTCAAAGTACAAAGATTGAAACTTTGGTGATCTACAATACTTTGATCACCAATTACAAACTCTCACTACAACACTCTCCTATAGGATAGATATAACAATGGATGCTCAAGTGTGGTGTGAGAAAATCAAGGATTAGAAAGGTGGAGGAAAAACTCAAAGAATCACACTTTAAATTACTCTTGATAAATTCTTCCCTTTGATTGGAAGTATTTGCACTCAAATATGTGGAGAAAACTCTGTTAAAAGGATGGAAAAACTGGCTTAGAAATCTCCAAAAATCTTAGCTCAAAATAATGACCAAACCCCTTTTATAGAGGTCAGAAAAATGTGACCGTTGGGGTCTGTCAGAGCTGCCGGTCGACCGCCCGGTCGACCGCCAACGGTCGAAAATCCGACCGTTGGAGCCTCCGGTCGACCGCCGGTCGACCCAGAAAACCCGAGAGCAGAACTCTCTGCAGCGGTCGACCGTCCGGTCGACCGGACCACTGTGCTGCACAGACATGCACAAGTCTGTGCACGTCGGTAGACCGTGGGTCGACCGGCCATGGTGCGGTCGACCGCTCGGTCGACCGACCAGCCTGTCAGCCAGTTCCAGGTCTGAAAAACTGGTTTAAAAATATTTTTTAAAATCTTTTAACACTTATAAAATTCCATAAAATTGTTTTAATCATTCTATATTGAAAACCAAACTTGTGACAAAAATTTTCAAGACATATATCAACATATTCATATCATTTCAGCGTCTGCAAATTTTATCAAAAATCAAAACATGTATTTTTCAAACTTGGTTTTCATAACTTCACAAAATATAAAAACAAGATATTTGATTTCATTTTAAAGCATAGTGTGTATGGATATGATCCACTACACAATCATAATGTAATATCTATGTTTTTGTCATAAAGCTTTAAACTTGATTTTGGATAAAAGATATGTATATATGAAAATACCAAAATCCAAATAGTATTTGTCACAAAGAAAAATCTTTCTAACTACAAAATCTTTTATGAAAACAATTCTAAATCAAGTGTGTGTGCGATATATACTTGAGCAATCCACCAACTATCTATCCTTTACATTTTTAACTAAAACAGAAACTAAATCTTATACCTAGACACAAGTCTTCATCTTCTTGAAGTCTTCACTTGAAGGCTTCTCATCTTCTTGACTTGGTCCAAGCTTGATCCAAAAGCTCCTTAGATCACACCGTGCTAGCTCCAAATCTTGACCTTTTATCCTTTGTTGAGCTATGCACCTACTAAGATCTTGATAATGAATCTGTCACTAATTAAACACAAGATCATTAGTAAACATAACTTCATGAGTTGATCATCATCAAAACTAGAGTGATGGGCCTTTGGGCCAACAATCTCCCCCTTTTTGATGATGAAAAAACTCATGGAGTTATATATGCATGGATTAAAGTAAAGCTTCAAGGAAGCTCCCCCTTAACTCATGCATACCAAATAAATAATAATATATGACAATGAAGCTCATAAATATGCATGCAAATGATGGAGATAAATCTTTTTCTCCTATTTGCAAAACAAAACATATATGCATAAATAACAAGGAAGACAAATACTACTCCCCCTTAAGCAACGAAAACATGCATATATACTCAAATACTTCTCCCCCTTTTTATCAATCATCAACAAAGGGTTCAAAGTAAAATCAAATCAAACAAATTTTTCTCCCCCTTTTTGTCAAAAACAAAAAGATCAAGAAGGGGTGAAACAAATCAATCAATAAAGACTTATATGCGATATACATTCATGAAGAGGAAGACGCTAAGTTAGCTTCCTACACATGTGCATTACATGAAGAAGGGATGACAAGCCCTAACTCACATAACACATATTATGTAATGCATAAGAGGAGATGTGAAGCTCCCCCTACACACGTATATCATATAAAGAAGAGTTGTCAAGCTCCTCAATTTATAATATACTCAACATGAATCCATATGTAAGAGAGATGTTAAGCTCTCTTTGCATATAGGAAATACAAATCAAACATTTTTTTTAATTTTTCTTTAAAAATTTTGAACTTACTTAATAAAACACATTTTGAGATATCAAATCAACATATTTTTCTTTATTTATTTTGATATCAATAGTAAACATATGAGAAAAAAAATTTATTTTTCATCATAAACTTTGTGCTTTTAAAATGTGAGCCAATTGTGAGTTAAGCACATGGAAATCATATATATGTATGAGAAATGAGTATACCAAGTGAAATTGAAACATACATATATATAAGAAACAAAATATGAGTATATACAAAATACGTTCATATTGATACCAATTGAAACGATTCAATGATACCAATTGACATAACAATAAAATCAAGTGTATATCTCATAACCTACCACCCTTGATATGCACAAGGTAAAAGATTTATCAATAAAGCTTACAAGGCATAATCGCCCATCCATCCTCCCATAGATGGTAGGGGTTTTCAAAAATAGATTTGAAAATAAGTTTAGTTTGAAAAACTCTACCAAATGAAGAATTTGCAATAGAAGAATGTTTTTCATGAAACACAAGTAAATCACATGGCACTAAAAACACTCTAATATCCATGAAGTCCAAAGTGGGAATATAAGTTTAAAAATGTATGTATCATCAAAACTAAGCAATACAAGCACATTTCATGGGTTCAAATAAGCATTAAAGCACAAATATAAATAGATTTATTTGTGGCCCACGATATGTTCAAGTATAAATCCTAGTGTTGATAAAACTAACATATAAACTAATATTCAAATCATGAAGCATCAAAAATTTTTTTAGAAAAATAGAATCATGTGGAAATCTTAAAAACTATTTGAAGAATAAATAACTAGTATAAATTATTTTTGGAAAACTAGTTAAAGATCCTTCAAATATATCAAATCTTATGTTTTTCATAATCATAACTAGATACATAAAAATTTAAGCACTCATAGTCTATAAGACTCAAAATGTTTTTAATAAAAATGTGAGTGTTAAATGATCATGTAAATAGCATTTTTATGAAAATAGTCAATGAAGCTCATAAGTCACATTTTTTTAACAAAAATACGAAAAATCATTTTTTTTTAAATCAAAACACTAATCATCATGGTATATGTATGATTAATCCAATCCTAACAATACACATACATATCCCAAATCTAAAAGAGTCGATTAAATATGTTTGCATGAAGGCAAGAGACTCACGGGTATACATGTATATTTATTAGATTTGAATTAAAAATACGTATACATGAAGTAAAGCATAAAAATAGGCATAACAAGTATAAATGAAAGAATCATCAAAACTAGACTATGCATATGCAAATAGTGGGTACAAGTGAGCATGAAGTTCAATCATATATGAATCAATTGTAATTCACTAATTGTATATGTATACATGCACGTTTTGATAAAATCTTCATTTAAACATGTAAATACCACATGAAGCACATAAAAAAATGAACATGCTATATGATATATGAAATTAAAAGTATGTGCATAAAAGTAGGAGTTTAGAAATTGTTACCAACTCCAAAGCTCCAAATATGGTGGTTGTCCCACCAAGCTCCTTGATAGCGATGCGTCTAAAGTGTGTCCATCCAATCCATGTGCATCTACTACCAAGGCACCAATTCTCTCACGTTTTGTGAGAGCCCTCACCTACATCACAAGCAAATGGTGGGGGTTTTGGTACCCATATTTTCTTGGGTCCTTTGGGGTTAGACTTGTAAGGAACCCAAAATCTTTATAATTAGCAAAATTTAGAGAATTAATATTGTCATAACAAAACTTTGCTAAATGGCCTTTGCGGCCACAATGTGTACATATGTACACCTTAGTATGCTTATGTGAGTGTGTATGATCATGGTGTGCAACATAAGCATGATGATGTGCATGAATGGATGGAGTTTGTTTCTTTGAAAACATTGACTCCAACTTAGTATGATTGAATGCACATGTGCTCAAATTAGAGCTCAAACTATCTATTTTATTTTTCAAATCTTTAATCTCATTAGTGGTGGCATGAAAAGCATGATGAGATAAAGAATCATTTTTCTTTTTCTTTTGTGAAACAAAATCTTTTTCTTTTTCACAAATTTTTTTTCAAAGATTTATTTTCTTGAAAAATAACTTCTCTTTGTTTTTCCACCAAATCAATCTTATTTTTCAAAGTAGTGTTCCCTTCATATAAATCATTCAATTTTGAAAATAAGGAAACATTCTCATTTTTCAAATCTTTATTTTCTTTTTCTAAGCATGCCATTTTATTTTCTAAAGAATCTTTTTCATTAAGCATGGCATCAAAATTCTTTTTCAAATTATTGTTATCTTTTTCTAAACATGCAATGTTAGATTTAAATGTATCATGTTCTACATGCATGCAAGCAATATTCTTTTTCAAATTTTTATTTTCTCTTAATCATGTCATACTTTTCAAGCAATAGATGACAAAAGGTAGTAAGCTCATCATATGACATGTCATCATCATCGGATTCGGAATTTACCTCAAGGGGGTTATCCCCTTGGACCATATAGCACTTGTTGGAGGTGTCGCTTCCAACATCCGAGTCACTCCCCGCATAATATAGATCTTTCGCCGAGGGAGGTGATGATGTTCCATACTACAAAAGCCGATTCAACATTAGAAACCCTAGATAAATAATCATCATTTAGGGTTGACTTGATAGCATGAAGGGCTTTTGCATTAGCCACAAAATTCTTACCATCTAAAGAATATGCATATTAGTAGTGGCAAGATATACATGAATGCCTAAGGCCTTGAGGTACAGTGACATCTTAACCTTCCAAATTTGGATGTTAAGAATGTCAAAGGTGGGTGGTGACATGAAGTCCATAGTGTGTGTGTACAAAATCTTGTGATTAGCCTAAAATGAGGATCTTTAACTCTAGGTTGTTAGACCCAAATCAGAGTACCAAGCTCTGATACCAATTGTAAATCACCTAGAGGGGGGGTGAATAGGTGATGGCTAATCTAATGGTCACTTAATGATGAATTATGCAAATAATGCGGAAGCTAAAACAATTATGACCTAATTAAATCTTTTACACTAAACACCACGTATAACCAAAGAGTGTTGCCGAATTTCCCGTGAAGGGCTCTGGATAAACTCCTCTAGATTCCCCTTGAATGGGTTGAGGTGCCACGTTGGCTCTCTTGGTTGAATACTAGTGTTAACAACAATCCCAAGCAAGTATAGCAATTATGAACACAAGAGAATATATCAAGCATGTAAATGATAAAGACAATTATTGAATGCAAGATATAAAAGAGACAAAGAGAGAGAGAGATAGAGTAAGCAATCGCAAACACAAAGGGTTTTTTTCGAGGTTCGAGCACACTTGCTCTACATCCCCGCCTTCGACACACGAAGGATTTTCACTATGCAAGATCCCAATGGATCTCTCCTCGGTGCCGCAACACCTACAAGCCCTCGGACTCCCTAGTCCCGTACACACCGCAAGCCCCACAAGCTTGCCGAGGCCGCACCTCGAACCAAAGAGTTCACAACCGAACTCAAACCACCACGAGCACACTTGCCCGTCTCCTCAAAGTACAAAGATGAAAACTTTGGTGATCTACAACACTTTGATCACCAATTACAAACTCTCACTACAACACTCTCCTATAGGATAGATATAACAATGGATGCTCAAGTGTGGTGTGAGAAAATCAAGGATTAGAAAGGTGGAGGAAAAACTCAAAGAATCACACTTTAAATTACTCTTGATAAATTCTTCCCTTTTGATTGGAAGTATTTGCACTCAAATATGTGGAGAAAACTCTGTTAAAAGGATGGGAAAAACTGGCTTAGAAATCTCCAAAAATCTTAGCTCAAAACAATGACCAAACCCCCTTTTATAGAGGTCAGAAAAATGTGACCGTTGGGGTCTGTCAGAGCTGCCGGTCGACCGCCCGGTCGACCGCCAACGGTCGAAAATCCGACCGTTGGAGCCTCCGGTCGACCGCCCGGTCGACCCAGAAAACCCGAGAGCAGAACTCTCTGCAGCGGTCGACCGTCCGGTCGACCGGACCACTGTGCTGCACAGACATGCACAAGTCTGTGCACGTCGGTCGACCGTGGGTCGACGGCCATGGTGCGGTCGACCGCTCGGTCGACCGACCAGCCTGTCAGCCAGTTCCAGGTCTAAAAAACTGGTTAAAAATATTTTTTAAAATCTTTTAACACTTATAAAAATTCCATAAACTTGTTTTAATCATTCTATATTGAAAACCAAACTTGTGACAAAAATTTTCAAGACATATATCAACATATTCATATCATTTCAGCGTCTTGCAAATTTTATCAAAAATCAAAACATGTATTTTTCAAACTTGATTTTCATAACTTCACAAAATATAAAAACAAGATATTTGATTTCATTTTAAAGCATAGTGTGTATGGATATGATCCACTACACAATCATAATGTAATATCTATGTTTTTGTCATAAAGCTCTAAACTTGATTTTGGATAAAAGATATGTATATATGAAAATACCAAAATCCAAATAGTATTTTGTCACAAAGAAAAATCTTTTCTAACTACAAAATCTTTTATGAAAACAATTCTAAATCAAGAGTGTGTGTGCGATATATACTTGAGCAATCCACTAACTATCTATCCTTTACATTTTTAACTAAAACAGAAACTAAATCTTAACCTAGACACAAGTCTTCATCTTCTTGAAGTCTTCACTTGAAGGCTTCTCATCTTCTTGACTTGGTCCAAGCTTGATCCAAAAGCTCCTTGGATCATACCGTGCTAGCTCCAAATCTTGACCTTTTATCCTTTGTTGAGCTATGCACCTACTAAGATCTTAATAATGAATCTGTCACTAATTAAACACAAGATCATTAGTAAATATAACTTCATGAGTTGATCATCATCAAAACTAGAGTGATGGGCCTTTGGCCAACACATTTGTATGGCCACCATAAACACAGAAGCTATATCGGTACCCATCAATTTTTCCCGTCCCGGTGTAAGTTGTTCAATTATTACAGATTGTCTAGTAATAATGTCCACTGGGTATTCACAGCAGTCCAATATCCATGGTTATCTTATTACGGGGATCAACAGAAGTGTAGTATCAGGGGTCTCATTTTTCTTAGGGGTTTAAGTATACAGGAGTTCAAGAGCACCAAATGTCTGGTAACAATATAATAATCATGCCAAGTTCCCGTAAAAGTGATAATCATGAATAGAAAATATAATACATGTGTAATAGTAACCCAGTAAGGTGTCACAAAATCAGGTCAAGTTTACCAGTACCATGTGAAAGCATGTCAAGTGAGTCATAGCATGTCAATTGTCAGGTGTCAGGTATCAGGTGTCAGGTATCAAGTGTCAAGTGATAACATGTCAGGTACCGGTGTCTGATATCAAGTGTCAGGGATCAGGTGTCAAGTATAACATGTGAAGTACCGGTGTCAGATATCAAGTGTCATGGATCAGGTGTCAAATATAACATCTCAGTGTCAGATAATTAACATATCAGCATCCGGTGAGTTGAATGCAGAGTATAACATCATATATCAACTTGTATAGCGATGTATCATGTACTAAAAGCTACAGTAGCAATTGTTAGGCATATAACGGTAGTAACAAGACATCCACATATCAATATATCATGCTATAAACGCTAGAGTAGCAGTTACTAAACATCAATTGATGATAACAAAGTACTCGCCTAAAATCGGAACGCAATACCGAGTTAAAATCCGCGAACACGTGCGAGCATGCTACCAATCCATATATATATAGAGAGAGAGAGAGAAAATGAGAGAGGAGAAAGAGGGGAGAATTAGTTAGAGACAGAAGGAGGCTAAGAGAGAGTGAGAGAGAGAGAGAGTTGCAGGAGAGAGAGGGGGAGTGTGTATTGGATAAAGTGGGGTAATTACGAAATGAAGGGGAGGGTAAAAGTGAAAAGAAGGGAAAAAGGAAAGGAAGAAAAGAAAGAAGAAAGAAAGAAAGAAGGAAAGAAGAAAAGAAGAAAGGAGAGGGGAGTGGGGAGTGGGGAGGTGGCCGGCGGCCAGCCACCGTCGGCAGATTGGGGGGCGCAGCCTGGGCTGTTTTCTATTGAAAATTGATTCGTGGGAAAACTTAAAAAAGAGATCGAGGAGCGAAATTACAAGTAATTCTTTACAGAAAGAAAAAGAAAATTACAAATAGATTTCCTTTGAGATTTCTGAGGAAGTGTGCCGGCGGGAGTCTGATCAGCACGCGATCACTTTATCCCTTTGACGATGTAATCAATCAGGTAATCAAACTGCCTCCTAGTAGGATTTCCTTCTCGCTTAGTTCGAAAATCGGATAATTGAAAGTAGAAGATCAGTAGAGCCCTTTTGTTAAGAATTTTGCTCTTGACTTTTTCTAAGCCAATCTCCTCTCGTCCGCGTATGTGCCCTTTGTATAGCTCAGCAAGGGACTATTTATAATCGACATGGGGTGTTACCGTCCCCTTGAATTCAGCTAGGCTGAATTAGTCTTTAGCTTCGCGCGAGACTGCAAATAACATTACAGCGAAGCTATTTGCGAGTTTCCAGCAAAGCTAGAGAGTGTTCGTGCGAACTCCTCCCTGCCGTTGAGGCTTAATCGTCTCCACTTAATGTGGGACGAAATGGGCGGGTGTAACTGCCCGCTTAAAGTGGCGTTAATCCCACTAAATTAGTAGGGTTCACCCATTAATTCTCCATATGAAACGATCAGTTGATAACCTGGTAAAGCTCGCTGCGGAGCTAAGTCATGCAAAGTTAAGCTTCAGCTTTAGAGTTTCAGTGAAGTTACCTTCATAGTTCCCTGCGAAGGCAGGCTTAGCTCATAGCAGAGCTAAACCCTTTTTTCTTTCAGCGAAGTTAGGAGTAAAGCTTCTAGCGCGAAGCTCTTGGGTCAGCTTCTGGCGGGGCTAGATGGGAATCTTCGCAGCGAAGCTCGCAGCGAAGCTGGACGAAGCTGTAAATTAGCTCCCTGTGGAGTTTCATAGCAAAGCTAGACAATCGTAGCCTTTCAGGCGAGGCTATCCCCTTGGGGCTAATGCGAGGCTAAGTGTTGAGCTAACTTAGCATCTTAAACCTGTTTGAAACTCTTCAAGGACAGCTTTGGCTTACTGTCTGCTTCACTGGATCAGTAAAATTCGAGTCATTGTCTTATCCCTGGTTGTCTTCTACTTATCTTTTGTAAATATCGATAAGTTAGACTTCGTTCAGACCGGTTGAAGATAAATGCGGGAGTTCTGTCTTTTTAGAGTGTCAACATGGGCCCGGGGGAGGAGTGGTGGTGGGGTTTGATTTGGGTTTGTTGATGTTGCTGTGATTGTTGTTGTTGTTGAAGGTGATGGTGGTGGTGGTGTTGGTTGAAGATGGTGGTGTTGGGGAGTTGGAGGAGGAGATGGTGTTTGGATGATGAAGTGGAGGAATTGGTGGATGGTGAATTTTAGAGAAGAAGAGGATTAATGGTGATGGGTTTATGGAGAAATTGGAGAGGATGGAGTGGAGTTTGAAGAGGATGGAAGTGGGAAAGTGAAGGGGGGATCTAGGGGGACGGAGGCACCGGCTAGGGGGGACGGCGCTGGTGGGGGCGACGGTCTGCCAAGGAGGGGGGAGAGAGTGTATTGGTGGGAGAGATGAAGAAGGAGATAGAGAATAATGAGAAGAAAAGAAGAAAGAAAGGAAAAATAAAGAGAAGGAGAGGGAGAGGGGAAGTATGGGGGGAGGAGTGGGCGAGGATGGTGCTGGTGCTGCTGGTGGTGCCATCCGTTGGCAGGGAGTGGGGAGCATAGGGAGCATGTGGAGGAAAAGAAAGGAAGAAAAAGAAGGAAAAGAAAAGCATGAAAAGAAAAGAAGAAAAAGGAAAAGGAAAAGGAAAGTATTAAAATATGTAATTAAAATATATTATTAAATAATAAATAAGTAGGATAAAATAGGAGAATTAAGTAAAGGAGAGGAGGAAGAAAAAGTAAGAAAGGAAAATAATCGATAAATAATATTATTACTTAAATCGGGTAAAAATCGACTGTTTCATAAACGCTCTGAAAAATTTTCAAAAATAGAAAATATTATTTTAAGATATTTGGTGAAATTGGAATTAAGAAATTCAATTTGATTTTAAATTAAAAATCTTGGAATCTTCCGGCAATACTGGTCGACACCAAAATCGGTCAAATTTTGATAAATTCAGAAAAATCTCAAAAAATATATTTAGATAGAAAATGAGATTCTAAGAAGTAATATGAAAGTCGTTTCTAAAATTCAATTCTGTTTGAAAACTAAAAATTCGGGAATTGTCAGTGATGCCAATCGACACCGGTTTTGAATATTTTGCAGAATAATTCTGAAAAATTTCAGAAAATCATAAAAAATCTAAAATATTGAAAAACAGTGTTTGAAACTAAAATCGGTCAAATCGGACTACCAGAAAGATCAAATCAGGCAGGTCAGGGCTGACTCTAGGTCTGAAAATTCAGATCTGATACAAAATAACATGAGCAATCACAACCCAAAAATAATTACTAGGAGAAAATTAAAACAATATGGTCGAAAAAATTAGGACACGCATCTGGGTACGTATCCCGGGAACATGGTGCTACAACATACATGGGTCAAAATGGCTGCATGTATACCTTTTTCCTCTTATGAGACGGTCAAAACGCTTGTACCACTGCTTAGGAGACTGCTTTAATCCATACAGCGATTTCTTCAGCTTACATACTATATTCTCCTTTCCTGCAGTTTTCAACCCCATCAGCTGAGACATATAGATCTCCTCTTCAAGATCGCCATGGAGAAAGGGAGTCTTCATATCAAGCTGGTCAAGTTTCAACTCATACTGTGCTACCAGTGCCAGCAAAATCCGTATCGATGAGTGCTTTACAATAGGTGAGAATACCTCGTTGTAATTAATGCCTTCTCGTTGTGCGTAACCTTTAGCTACCAATCTAGCTTTATAGCGTACAGTATCATCCTTGAGAGGTCCTTGTTTCTTTGCATATACCCACTTACAGCCAATTGCCTTCTTCCCTTTGGCAACTCTGTCAATTCTCAAGTGTCCTTCTTATATAGAGAACTCATCTCTTCCATCATGGCATCCTTCTACATCTTGAACTCTGAACTGGTTTCAGCTTCTCTATATGTAGACGGGATTGTCTTTTTAACGACTGGGAGAGCATAGGCCACAATCATATCTGTAGTAAACCAACTAAGCTTACGTATATTTCTTCTAGTTCTTTTAACTGCAACGGATTCATGGACATCACCCATAGCCTGTCCTCGATCCTCATCATTATCAGTATCTTGATCGGCTACATGATCACTACCCTGTGTCACCTTGGGCATGATCTCCAATTATACTGATCTTTCTAGAGACAGTGAAGTAGTATCACTCTCCACTTGCTGCGATATCCCTTTAGCCTTCTCAATCTCCACCTGCTGGGAGATTGTAGGCTTTAACATTGAAGCCTCATCAAACGTGACATCTCTGCTGAGGACAGACTTCTTCTCCTTAGGATCCCAGATCTTGTAGCCTTTTACTCCTTTCTTGACTCCACGAACACACCTTTCTTCGCTATTGGGTCTAACTTGTCTTCCTTAACATGGTAGTAGGCCAGACACCCAAATACCTTTAGCGAATCATAATCCTGAGTTGCTTTCTCTGACCAAACTTGCAGAGGAGTTTTACCTCCTATAGCAGACGAAGACAACCTGTTAACGAGATAGCAAGCATATGCCAAAACCTCAGCCCAAAAATTCTTTGATAATTCGGTATTGGATAACATACATCGGACATTCTCTAATAAGGTCTGTCCATCCTTTCGGTTATCCCGTTTTATTGCGGTATTTTCCTTACTGTGAAGTGCCTTTTTATGCCCTCATCACGACATAGTTTTAGGAAAGGATCACTCTTATATTCACCTCTGAGAGCACCTTGATCTTCTTTCCCGTGCTTGTTTCCGTATTCTTCTTCCACTCCATAAATAATTCTAATACTTACCCTTTGTGCTTCATGGTATATATCCAACATCACCTAGAATAATCATCTATAAAAGTCACAATGTAGTAGTTACCTCCAATAGATGCCTTCTTGGTAAGTCCCCAAACGTCGGTGTGAACATAATCTAGAATTCTCTTGGTGCAATGAGTCCTTGTGTCGAATTTCACCTTGGTCTTCTTTCCGATGATGCAATGTTCACAAACTCCAATTTGCAGGTTCTGACATCTTTCAACAGACTTTCCTTTGCAAGAGCTTGCAAAGATTTTCTCCTGTATATCCGAGCCTCATATACCACAGCCTGGTAGAATCATCATCTGAATCTGTAAAAGTCGCCACTTGACCTGTAACTGTACTACCCTTCAAGTAGTAGAGATTATTTCGGCGAACGCCTCTCAAAACCATCATTGAACCTTTAGTCATCTTGAGAACACCATCTCTTATAGATACTTCCAGACCCAATATTTCTAAAACACCAACTGAGATAAGTTCCTTTAAGCTGAGGTACATATCCTACTTCCTTCAATTCTCGTTCCATCCCACCAAACATCTTAATTTGGACTGTATCTATTCCTTCCATGTTACATGGGTGATCATCACCCATTATAACAGAACATCCATCTAGTTTCTCAAAGTTAGAAAATTAATCCCTGTTTGGGCATACATGATAGGTGGTTGCAGTATCTAATATTCACTCAGAGTCTCCTGAGTAACCAACAATAATAGTAGTAATGGAGGAAGAGAATACCGATGAGTCTAAGTCCGATCTACCTACTTTTCTGGCTTGAGTACTGGCCACCTGTGCTAGATTTGCCTCGGTCTTCGACTCCTTCTTCTTACTCTTGACTTTTTGATAATCAATCTTCCAGTTTCCTACCTTTTTGCAGAAGGCGCACTGGTTCTTCTTCAGATCTCTAAAACTTGGCCTGAACTTTGATATCTCACGATCACATTTATCCTTCCGATTGGAACTCCTGCCTCTTATCGTCAATGCCTCTGCTAATTTACCTCAGAAGAAGACAGCTTGTCATGCCTCCTTACTTCATAATTTATAAGAGCAGCCGACACATCACTGTAGTTAAGTTTTTGTTTACCATTGATCAAAATTAAGGTGAAGGTCTCATACTTTTCGTCAGGAAGAGAATTCAGTAGAATCAATGTCGTATTCTCTTCTTCGATCTTCACATCCAGGTTAACTAAATCTGTAAGAAGTTTGGTGTAGTATTCATGTGTTCAACAATAAAGAGTTCTCTCTTCGACTGGAAACAATAAAGCCTTCTCTTTAACTACTAACGCGACTCGATGCTCTTTGTCAGATATTTGTTCTCCAGGATCTCCCATAACTGTCTTGCAGATGTTTCATATAACACATGATACTTGATGTCTTGTGTCAAATAAAACCTTATTAAACCACACGTCGTTCAATTCAGCTTGTTCCAATCCTGTTCAGAAGTAGCCTCGGGTTTTTTCTCCAACCGTAAAGTGTCTTCGAGGTTTATATTGTTAATGCATCCATCATCTCACATCTCGACATCCCAAAGTTGTTCTGACCATTAAACTTCTCCACATCAATCTTCAATGGATGTGAATTCATGATTTTCACCGTAAATGTACTATCTCCAGCCATCTTCTCAATAGATTCCTCAAAACAATGCGAAAAACAAACGGAGTTAAATCAAAAAACTAGATAAAGATAGAATATTTACCTCAAAGTGAAACCCTAGGAGAGTTTGAGAAACGGTCTACTCCACCAAATTTAATTTCTTGAGCAATCCAAACGCTGTTTTGAGATTAACGCACGATCCCACAAACAGTCCCAACGCTGCTCCGAGATTGACACACGATCTCCATCAAACAGCCACCAATGTTCTTGAAACTGACACACGATCCCACGATGAATTTGAGATGCTCTAATACCACTTGTTACGCGCAGGTGCAACAACCTATGAGAAACCCCAACCAACAGATAGAGATACACTAGAGAAGTACCCAAAAGACAAGAATAATTAAATAAGAGAGACAGCTAAACACAATATTCAACGAGGTCAGCAATTTGCCTACATCCTCGGGGCAAGGGGGAGAGAGAGATCTTATTGATTTAATAATCAATCGTAGGTTATAATTCATGAGGACTATACCCCTTAATTTATAACCAGAGAGTCTTAGAGTTTTAGGAAACCCCAATTGAATACGACTCTGGATCAGAAATGGAGTTCGAATCCTGATAGGACCAGCAGATCCGACTGTCGGTCGACAGCTCGACCGACCCTTCCTTCGGTCGACCGAACCCCAACAGAAACAGGATCGTGTCAGTCGGTCGACCGAACCCCAACAGAAACTGTGCTCGTGCCAGTTGGTCGACAGAACTGCTGCTGTGCACCAAGCTATGCATGTCGGTCGACCAAGCGGTTGAACGGCCTTCTGTTCTAGCTACATATGGACTGTATTCTCGCTCCTTATGGACTCCGATTTCTGTACTATCTCTTTCAATGAGTAAAAAAAAAAACTCTTCCATCAAGTTTTTATGTCCTCTTTCTCCCTACAATTTATTGTTTGATACAAGAAGTTAATGTATCATATTTACTGTATGATCTAGTTCTAGTATTAAATGCTAATTACTCAGTGGAGTAATGGTACATCTCATCGTATACTTGGTTGGATTACTTGTTGAATTGATGTTAATTTTGTTGGATTGGTTAGATTGCTTGTTGGATTGATGTTAATTTTCTGAGTCAACACGGCACAACAGCTACTGTTGCTCGCTATCCTTGTTGCTCCTGTTTGTTACCGCCCTATGTTTATTCTGTTCCTGCAGCAGAACAAACATGGTAATCTCACCATTAGTTGCTCACACCTATTAGCTCTTCTTTATTTAATATGCAACTAAACTATGTTGAAAGTTTAAAAGAGAAGAAAGAGAGATCCCTTCTTCTTTTAAATTTAACAAAACAAGCATCAAGTTTAAGAAATAGAAAGAGATTTTCACCTCTCGTCAAATTATCCCCACAAAAAAAAAAAAAAAAAAAAAACTCTCTTCTTTCACTTCCCAAAAAACAAACAGTCCCATAAAAAAAAATCGAGGGAACAATGGCACGTGAGAATTGGCACAATTGGCCGCAATGACTACCCTATTCATTCTTTCTTCCTTCCTTTTTCTTTTTTTTTCTTTTTTTGAATTAAATGACTACCCTATTCTGTTCTCTCTTTTTCCTCACACCCATTTAATTTTTAGAAAAAACATGACACAATATTCTTTGAATTATTAAAATACAGAGATAGATATCAAATAATCACACTAGATATTATTCTCGCATACTTAAATATTAGTTTTGGTATTTGATTCATACATGATAGGATGGCATTATAATTGTTATGACACGTGTTTTAAAATTTGTGGAAAGTATTTAAAAAATATTCCCTAGATAATAAAATTTATCTAGTGAATATTCTCATAGGGTTAAATTACTCGCACATATCCTTCATTGGGCGTTCATAATCTTTTTCACAAACATTCTTAATTATTATTATATGTAACCTACGTTTTGCTGCCTACACCTTAACACACGAATTTATCTGATAACTTCTTGGGACAAATTTGACTGCAACTCAGACTGAAAAAAGGAATCCTTTGCAGCACCAATTGCTGATAGTTGCAACACAAAATCACCAACCCAAACGCATAATTGCAATTTCAATATATGGTTGAACTTGCGTGCGCAATGGTGGACGTAAAATATTTTTTCAGTATGAGCATAAATATAATAAGCATTTCAGTATAGACATAAATATGGTGTGAAAAGAAAGAAAAAAATAAAAAATTTATATTTTATATATCAAAACTTGAACTTGTAAACTCTAATAATTTAGATTTATAAGTTAATAGTTGAGTTAGCGTTCAAAAATATTTTTATATTAGTAAAAATAATTTTAAAAAAAATTATATACATTATTACATCATTTTATAAAATTCAGTGTGAGCTTCTGCCCACACTTGACTGTACATGAGTCCGCCCTGTTTTTGTGCGTCTGAAGCATGAAGTGGTAAGTTATGGGGTGTACAAACATTTAGTATTTCTAATATACCATATAAGATACCATAGCTCTAAACAAAATAAAAACCAAAGGAAAGGAAATTACACCGTATTGAAAGGGGAAGGAGAAATTTTATAAGAGAAAAAGTGAAAGAAGATTTTTCTCCTCTTCTGCCACGCCTGCATGGAGCATCAAATGTTTGGTTGACAATTAAAAAAAAAAGGAAAATGTTCTGTAGGCCCCTTCTTTAAAACTTTCATATGAAAAAGTCTTTATAGTTTGCAATAAAGGGCCTGTTTGGCTAAGGGTGGAAGCGAGGAAGTGAGGAAGTGGTAATAGTTCCCTTTGGAATTTGGGAATTGGTTAGTAAGTTTTTCGCTGTTTGAATGTTGTTGGGAAGTGTGATTTGGAAAATGTTTTGTCTTTTCTAGTGTTTGGATGGTAATGTGAAAATGGAAGTGGAATAGTTGACCACAAAGTTGACCGCAAAATATTATTAAAATAAAAATTAATTAAGAAAAAT
Organism: Agave tequilana; assembly: GCA_038442645.1. Classification (NCBI taxonomy): domain Eukaryota; kingdom Viridiplantae; phylum Streptophyta; class Magnoliopsida; order Asparagales; family Asparagaceae; genus Agave; species Agave tequilana. The sequence goes on from JAVJIF010003187.1 coordinate 38,376, forward strand.
AAAAAATGGACTATAATTAGAATGCAAGTGAGATTTACATGAGCAAAAAATTAACTATTTTGTACTACAACTTATTAAAATGAGATTTACATGACCACAAAATTAACTGTAGCGCTCTGGAAGTGAGAAAATTGTTGTGTAAAAGAGAAAAGAGAAAAGGAAAAGGGGTTTTCTTATTTTCCTTTTCCGGTGTTTGGATAGATAGGAAAGTGAGCAATTATACTTCCCATTTCCTTACTTCCGCTCACTTCCTTGCAACCAAACACCCCCAAAGTGAAAAAGTCGCTTGACTTAATTGATTGTGTGCACAGGTGTAATACCCCGTTCCCAGAATACGTACTTAGTTGCGTATTCAGATTTTCGATCGTATTTTTCGATTTACTTCCTGTAATTATTCTGTATTATGAATTCCTTATATGGTTGTTTTGTCTTGGATTTGGATTTGTGGTCTTGGAGTCAGCCCTTGTCTGAACCGAAGGCCCGATCCTAGAGTATTACTCGAGTTAGACATTCTGATAATTAGAATTGACCGATTTTAGTTTTAAATATCATTTTCCAATATTATATATTTTCTATGATTTTCTAGATTTTTCTGGAATTAAAATGAAAGTCTTCAAAACCGGTGTCGGCCAGTTCCGTTGACCGATTCCCGGATTTTTATTTCACAATCAGCTAGGAATTTCTAGAAGGTCCTTTAGGCATTATTCCTTAGAATCATATTTTCTACCTACATTCTTTTTCTGAGGATTTTATGAATTTATGAAAATTCCACCGGAGTCGGTAGATAACTGATTCCGGGATTTTTAGCTTTAAAACTATGAAGTATTTCTTAAAACGGATTTCACTATGATACTTAGTATTATATTCTTGATTTTTGGTAATTATTTCGGGTCGTTCCGAGATACTTGAATTTCGGACGATTCCGGTGTTTTCCCGAAAGATTTCCGCATCCGCAACCGAATCCGGGAATCCGCCACTTTCATTATTTTCATTTTCTCTTCCAAGAGAATATCTCCTCATATGAATTTCTTTTCCTTTTTGCTTTTCCTTTATTTCTTTCCTTCCTCCACAAGCCAAAGCCTTTTCCTATTTTCCAAAATTCCAACAATTCCAATTTTTCTTCACTTCCACCAACCTCCCCCATTAATGCCCCCTTTCTCTCTCTCCTCCATGGCCGGCCAAGTGGCCAAGAGAGGGACACTCATCCCCTCCTCCACTTTGCAAAAAGCCCCCTCTCATCTACATTAATTACACCTCCTTCACAAATCCAAAATCCTATTTAAATCTTCCCTTTTCATTTCATTTCCTTTTTTCACTTCCCTTCACTTCTCTTCACCAAAGCCCTAACCTCCATCTCCCCCTTCATCTCCACCACAACCACCACCTCCACCGGCGCCTCCGGCCACCCCGACTCCGGCGAGAGACCTCTGATCTCCGGCCACCACTTCTTCTCACCAACACCAACAACAAAACCTCCACCAAACCTCCATCTTCTTCTTCATCATCAACTTCAATCACTACCACCATCACTCCATCATCAACCACTCCTTTAGGTGAGTAATTTCAATCACCAAGACTTAGATTATTCTTAGTATACTTAGGTTTGCTTATCATGTTCAATTATGTCTTCAATCCATGATTATTTGGTCATCAAACACAAAACCCCCAAAATCTGTTCTGTTTGCTGTTTCCCGACGATTAGTCGACTAGACCTATAGATTAGTCGACTAGAAACCCTTAGTTGAAACGTAACCTTTCTGGAAACACAGTTTTAGTCGACTAGACCAGATTACCAGTCGACTAGAGACCCTTAGTCGACTACACCCTTGACCCTAGTCGACTAACCTTTCATGAACCAGAAACCTAACTCTCGGCTCCAGTCGACTTAGCCTAATTATTAGTCGACTATAGACTACTAGTCGACTACCCTTTTCTACCTAGTCGACTAACTTTTCCTGAATCAGAAACCCAACTCTCTGTTACTCAGTATTAGTCGACTTGACATGACTGTTAGTCGACTTGAGATGTCTGTTAGTCGACTACTATTCCACCTAGTCGACTAACTTTTCCTGAATCAGAATATCAACTCTCTGGAACCCAGTTTTAGTCGACTATACCAGACTGTTAGTCGACTAACCCTTTATTAGTCGACTACTCTTTCCACCTAGTCGACTAACTTTACCTATCTGTTATAGTTGATTTCTTTCTTGAACATGAACCTTATCCTCTAGACTTACATCACATATAGGTATTACTTGACTCGTCACTTGACAAACATCATCTTCCCTTCTCTCTTTCTCTCTCCTCTTCACTCTACATATTTATATCACAGGTTATGGCGCGTCCCAAGTTCCATGGATTACGGATTCTTTCGGCATGTTGGTGATTTAGGCGAGTAGTCTCGCTCTTCGCTCTTCTCTATTTGATATCCGTTTCGTCGGGACGATAAGTATTTCGCTTCTTATTTTCATATTCATGTTTGCCCTGCAATTGCTTATATTATGGTAGCTTCATCTTGTACTTGTGCCATGCTATTGATATGCTTACTTCTTTATCATATACCATGCGTGGCCGACCCTTCGTGGTCGTTGGACTTTGAGTCACTTCCATGTTACCACTTGTCATTACTCTGACCTGTCAGTTACATGCTTCCTTTTAACACATGTATATCACTTGGTAACCGTGTTATCACCTGACCACCTGACATGCCATTATTTGGCAAGACTCTATTGTTATGACCATGACTTACCCGACTATTATCAATCCTTTGATATGCTTGGTTGTTTATTAAATATCATCACCCTGTCATGCTATCACTTGACACCCAGCATGATATACTTGACTTGTGATTATCACCTTTACGGGAACCTTACTTTATTATCCTGTATCATGATCAGTGACTTGTTTTCCTGCTTTACATGCAGTGACCTGACTATATAGTACTTATGTACTCCTGAATTCCTGATCATGTCCATCTCCTGTTTTTCCGTAAAGTGATAATTAAACTATTGAATCCTAAAAAGGACCAACTTGTATTGGGTCGGGGGAAACATGCGGATATCAATATGTGTTCGTGTTTACAGTGGCTTTTAGGAATGTTGTGCAACTACATGTTCCGGTCTGACCTGTGGGCCTCCAGGGGACCGAGGGGAGAGCTGGCTCCCTCATTACTGGTACCATCATGATAAGGGCATGCATAAGTCCCTCCTGTTTAGCCTTGCGGCTGGCTTCCGTTTCCATGCAACGGAACAATCCTGGACCGTTGTCCCGGGCATGTACGGGACCCACTGTAAACATAGTTCGTTGATACCCCCGCTAGTTTCCAATAACAACCTTGCTTTACTCGGATATGGATCTATGTGCGTTGGGACGCTAGTTCACATAGCTAGATATCAGGGTAAGACGAGTAATAATAAAGTGTCATAATGATCGGCTCTTTAAGTTGTAAGTAGAGGTATGTGGAATGGGACGCATACTAAAGCCTGCAACCTAAACGGCTATGAATCTGTGGTGTGCCTTACCATATTTGTTGTATTGGTTTTATTCGGATTTCCTGTTTTATGATTATTATGCCATACCTGTTCATGCCTGCCCTAACCTATCTGCCTCCTGAGTATTTCCTACTTGATACCATTTCTTATATACTTCATTTGTATTCTAACCCTCCTGTCTTCTGTACTTGACACCTGTGCTCCTCCTGACTCGCCACCTGGCATCCATATTCCTACTCGCCTGGGGAGTTTCACTGACTCCCCTGGATTCTCATGTCCAGGTTATGGAGCCCGGAGCGTGTGGATTCTCCCCGTTACTGCATCAGAGTGGCGCAGCGGTAGCGTGGATCTCCAGCCGACCGTCCAGAGCCACATCCTTCCAGGCCCCCTGTATGCCTCTCGAGTTTCCTCTTAGCAAACTCGTGAGTGCCCTTTTTCTATTTACTCTTGTACTTTTCCTTGTATACTTGTATGTGAGCGCCCTTTTATGCTGTTCATATATGTATATCTCTTGTACTCTCGCATTTGCGCATATCTGTGATGTATTATTATTGTAATATTCATCACCTCTGGTGATAACTCTGTGATTGTATATATATATATATGTGTTGGAATGTATAATGCACCATTTGCTTCCGTACTCTGATTCTTGTCTGTACTGATGCTTAGCGTATATACGGGAAGGTACTTCGGACTTACGTATATACGTTGCAGTGACGTCCCCGTATTCGCCGGGATCGGGGCGTTACAGGATGGTATCAGAGCTTAGGCTCTAACTTCCTCAGTACGTCCAGAGGGCAAATTAATGGTAAAGAAATTTGCAACTGGAATACTTGAGTCTTGGTTATACATTCCAACTACAAGTGCAGAGTTATCTATTTCTTGACCATCCTTCCTTTGATTCCTAAATCCTTTCCATATCCCTTCCCTGTTTTGGTTTTATGAAGCCTTATACTATCTTAGGATATGAATAGACTAGAAAGGTAGTGGCTGGTTCAGAATGAAGCTATTATGTGATCTCTTCGGCCAACTCTATGAAGCTTGGTATTCTCCAGATCGATCTTGATCTGGCTATCTTTCAGAAGACAGCAGTCGGAATTCTCTACGGATATTCTACATTCTCTACTATGTCGTTCAGGGTGATTGGTGCCTGGTATTCGGGATTCTTAATTATCGGCCTTCTTTATTATGCTCAGGACTATCAGGGTTTTCTTTATCTTCGGTATTCTGGCTCATTTATTGCACAGCCACGACATCAGCAGTATTATTCAGCATTATTCGAAGATTTATACAGCCGGAAGTGCGGAGGATGATTATTGTTCAGTCGACTTGAGAGCCCTACCTCTAGTGCTTCATATCTTAATCGGTATAAATTCCACCTTTGTCCCCTTTGTATTCAATTTACCCCTTAACGAAATTGCGAGGACGCAATTTTTTGTAAGGTGGGTGGATTGTAATACCCCGTTCCCAGAATACGTACTTAGTTGCGTATTCAGATTTTCGATCGTATTTTTTCGATTTACTTCCTGTAATTATTCTGTATTATGAATTCCTTATATGGTTGTTTTGTCTTGGATTTGGATTTGTGGTCTTGGAGTCAGCCCTTGTCTGAACCGAAGGCCCGATCCTAGAGTATTACTCGATTTAGACATTCTGATAATTAGAATTGACCGATTTTAGTTTTAAATATCATTTTCCAATATTATATATTTTCTATGATTTTCTAGATTTTTCTGGAATTAAAATGAAAGTCTTCAAAACCGGTGTCGGCCAGTTCCGTTGACCGATTCCCGGATTTTTATTTCACAATCAGCTAGGAATTTCTAGAAGGTCCTTTAGGCATTATTCCTTAGAATCATATTTTCTACCTACATTCTTTTTCTGAGGATTTTATGAATTTATGAAAATTTCACCGGAGTCGGTAGATAACTGATTCCGGGATTTTTAGCTTTAAAACTATGAAGTATTTCTTAAAACGGATTTCACTATGATACTTAGTATTATATTCTTGATTTTTGGTAATTATTTCGGGTCGTTCCGAGATACTTGAATTTCGGACGATTCCGGTGTTTTCCCGAAAGATTTCCGCATCCGCAACCGAATCCCGGGAATCCGCCACTTTCATTATTTTCATTTTCTCTTCCAAGAGAATATCTCCTCATATGAATTTCTTTTCCTTTTTGCTTTTCCTTTATTTCTTTCCTTCCTCCACAAGCCAAAGCCTTTTCCTATTTTCCAAAATTCCAACAATTCCAATTTTTCTTCACTTCCACCAACCTCCCCCATTAATGCCCCCTTTCTCTCTCTCCTCCATGGCCGGCCAAGTGGCCAAGAGAGGGACACTCATCCCCTCCTCCACTTTGCAAAAAGCCCCTCTCATCTACATTAATTACACCTCCTTCACAAATCCAAAATCCTATTTAAATCTTCCCTTTTCATTCATTTCCTTTTTTCACTTCCCTTCACTTCTCTTCACCAAAGCCCTAACCTCCATCTCCCCCTTCATCTCCACCACAACCACCACCTCCACCGGCGCCTCCGGCCACCCCGACTCCGGCGAGAGACCTCTGATCTCCGGCCACCACTTCTTCTCACCAACACCAACAACAAAACCTCCACCAAACCTCCATCTTCTTCTTCATCATCAACTTCAATCACTACCACCATCACTCCATCATCAACCACTCCTTTAGGTGAGTAATTTCAATCACCAAGACTTAGATTATTCTTAGTATACTTAGGTTTGCTTATCATGTTCAATTATGTCTTCAATCCATGATTATTTGGTCATCAAACACAAAACCCCCAAAATCTGTTCTGTTTGCTGTTTCCCGACGATTAGTCGACTAGACCTATAGATTAGTCGACTAGAAACCCTTAGTTGAAACGTAACCTTTCTGGAAACACAGTTTTAGTCGACTAGACCAGATTACCAGTCGACTAGAGACCCTTAGTCGACTACACCCTTGACCCTAGTCGACTAACCTTTCATGAACCAGAAACCTAACTCTCGGCTCCAGTCGACTTAGCCTAATTATTAGTCGACTATAGACTACTAGTCGACTACCCTTTTCTACCTAGTCGACTAACTTTTCCTGAATCAGAAACCCAACTCTCTGTTACTCAGTATTAGTCGACTTGACATGACTGTTAGTCGACTTGAGATGTCTGTTAGTCGACTACTATTTCCACCTAGTCGACTAACTTTTCCTGAATCAGAATATCAACTCTCTGGAACCCAGTTTTAGTCGACTATACCAGACTGTTAGTCGACTAACCCCTTTATTAGTCGACTACTCTTTCCACCTAGTCGACTAACTTTACCTATCTGTTATAGTTGATTTCTTTCTTGAACATGAACCTTATCCTCTAGACTTACATCACATATAGGTATTACTTGACTCGTCACTTGACAAACATCATCTTCCCTTCTCTCTTTCTCTCTCCTCTTCACTCTACATATTTATATCACAGGTTATGGCGCGTCCCAAGTTCCATGGATTACGGATTCTTTCGGCATGTTGGTGATTTAGGCGAGTAGTCTCGCTCTTCGCTCTTCTCTATTTGATATCCCGTTTCGTCGGGACGATAAGTATTTCGCTTCTTATTTCCATATTCATGTTTGCCCTGCAATTGCTTATATTATGGTAGCTTCATCTTGTACTTGTGCCATGCTATTGATATGCTTACTTCTTTATCATATACCATGCGTGGCCGACCCTTCGTGGTCGTTGGACTTTGAGTCACTTCCATGTTACCACTTGTCATTACTCTGACCTGTCAGTTACATGCTTCCTTTTAACACATGTATATCACTTGGTAACCGTGTTATCACCTGACCACCTGACATGCCATTATTTGGCAAGACTCTATTGTTATGACCATGACTTACCCGACTATTATCAATCCTTTGATATGCTTGGTTGTTTATTAAATATCATCACCCTGTCATGCTATCACTTGACACCCAGCATGATATACTTGACTTGTGATTATCACCTTTACGGGAACCTTACTTTATTATCCTGTATCATGATCAGTGACTTGTTTTCCTGCTTTACATGCAGTGACCTGACTATATAGTACTTATGTACTCCTGAATTCCTGATCATGTCCATCTCCTGTTTTTCCCGTAAAGTGATAATTAAACTATTGAATCCTAAAAAGGACCAACTTGTATTGGGTCGGGGGAAACATGCGGATATCAATATGTGTTCGTGTTTACAGTGGCTTTTAGGAATGTTGTGCAACTACATGTTCCGGTCTGACCTGTGGGCCTCCAGGGGACCGAGGGGAGAGCTGGCTCCCTCATTACTGGTACCATCATGATAAGGGCATGCATAAGTCCCTCCTGTTTAGCCTTGCGGCTGGCTTCCGTTTCCATGCAACGGAACAATCCTGGACTGTAATACCCCGTTTCCGGAATACGTACTTAGTTACGTATTCAGATTTTCAGTCGTACTTTTCGATTTGTTTCCTGTATTTATTCTGTATGATGAATTCCTTATATGATTGTTTTTGTTTTGGATTTGGATTCGTGGACACGGAGTCAGCCCTAGTCTGAACCGAAGGACCCGATCCTAGTATATTACCCGATTTGGCCTTTTCGATGTTTAGATTTGACCGATTTCAGTTCCAAAGATTATTTTCCAATATTTTAGATTTTATATGATTTTCTGGAATTATCTTAGATTAAAAGGAATTTCTCCAAAACCGGTGTCGGCCAGTACCGCTGACCGATTCCCGGATTTTTATTTTACAAACGGCTTGGAATTTCATGATGGTTCTTTAGACTTTATTTCTTAGAATCATATTTTCTACCTACATTCTTTTTCTGAGGATTTTATGATTTTATGAAAATTCTTTCGGAGTCGGTAGGTAACTGATTCCGGGATTTTTAATATTAAAACTGTAAAGTATTTCTTAAAAAGGATTTCACTATTATTCTTAATATAATATTATGGATTTTTGATGTTTATTTCGGGTCGTTCCGAGATACTTGAATTTCGGACGATTCCGGTATTTTCCCGAAAGATTTCCGCATCCGCAACTGAATCCCGGGAATCCGCCACTTCTATTATTTCCAATTTCCTTTCCAAGAGAAAATATCTTCTCATTATAATTTCTTTTCCTCTTCCTTTATTTCTTTCCTTCCTCCACAACCACAAGAATTCTATTTTCCAAAATTCCAACAATTCCAAAATTCCATAAACTCCACCACAAATATCTCCACCTACCCCATTAAATGCATCTCTTTTCCCTCTCCCCATGGCCGGCCAAGTGTCCCCTTGAGAGACACCTCACCTCCCCTTCTTTTTACACCAAACCCCCTCACTTCCATTTGATTTGCATCTCCTTCATAAAATCCTAAACATATAAATATCCTTCCTTTACATTTCACTTCTTTTTCATTTTTCTTCTCTTCTCATTTCTTTCTTCTTCTTCTTCTTCTCCAAGAGAGCCGGCCGACCTCACCTCCGGCCAGCCACCTCCGGCCAAGTCGCCGGCGAGGACTCCTCCCAACTCCGGCTAAGCTCCACCTCCTCCATCACCAACAACAACAACTCCCCCATCTCCCTCTTCCTCAAGGATCATCACCAACTCTACCTTTCCTCTTCCTCTCCATCATCAATTTGGTGAGTAATCTTCCTCATCTAGACTTGATTTGTTCTTAGTATGTTTGTATTTACATATCTTGTGCAAATATGTCTTCAAATCCATGATTGATTAGTCATCAAACCAAAACCTAGAATCTGTTCTGTTTGCTGTTTTCCCATTATTAGTCGACTTGACCTAGCCATTAGTCGACTAACCCTTTCATTTGAAACTTAACCATTTTCTGGAAACACAGTATTAGTCGACTTACCTCAGTGACCAGTCGACTAGAGACCCCCTTAGTCGACTACACCCTTGACCCTAGTCGACTAATCTATCCTGAACTAGAAACCCCAACTCTCGGCTCTAGTCGACTTATGCCTAAACTATTAGTCGACTTGACACCCCTAGTCGACTAATTATTCCTCCCTAGTCGACTAACCTATTCCTGAACCAAAACCCCAATTCTCTGTATCTTAGACTTAGTCGACTTAAGTATCTGTTAGTCGACTTATAGTTCCCTGATTAGTCGACTACTCAATTCATCCAGTCGACTAACTTTTCCTGAATCAGACATCTAACTCTCTGGATCACAGTATTAGTCGACTACCCCATATTCCTAGTCGACTAACCCCTCTATTAGTCGACTACTATTCCAACCTAGTCGACTAATTCTGGCTGTCTGTTCTGATTGGTTACTTCCTTGAACATGAACCTTAGTCTATAGACTTATATCATATATTGGTATTGTTTGACTTGTCTCTTGGCTAACATCATCTTACCTTTTCTCCTTCTCTCTCCCCTTCTCTCTACATATTTATATCACAGATTGTGGCGCATCCCGAACTTCAGTGGATTCCGGATATTTCGGCGTTTTGGTGATTTGGGCGAGTATTCTTACTCGCTACCTTCTTGCATTCTTATTTCATTTATTTGCTTCATGTTTCATATACTTTATTCCATATATCTTTTACTGTTTACATACTATGCGTGGCAGACCCTTCGTGGTCGTTGTATTCTTGGTTCCTGATATGTCATCACTCGCCATGCTATTATTCCAGACCTGTCAATTTCATGTTTCCTTTTAACACATGTATATCACTTGGTAACTGTGTTATCACCTGACCTGACTACCTGACATGCCACTATTTGGCAAGACCTTTATGTTGTACCATGACTTACCCAGACCATCATCTATCTCCTGACTTGACTGTTACTTGATATACATCACCACTTATCATGCTATCTCTTGACACCAAGCATGATACACCGATTCTTATAATTATCACGATAAAGGGGATGTAACACCTGATTACTGTTATGTACTGATCACTGTTATGTATTACTGTTATGATATTGTTCATTCCCTTAATCTGATAATTATGTTAATAAATCATAAAAAGGACAACTTGTATGGGGTATGGGAGGAAGTGATGGATGCCGGAATGATACCTTGCTTATAGTGATGGATATGATATATATATGGCGGACGACTATAGTGGGACTTAGGGCCCACATGAGTACATATAGGGGGACTTTGGGCCTCCAAACCGGTCCCAGGTGGTGGGAACCGTTGGACCAACAAACTGGTCCCGGTGTATGTTAACCACTATAAGAAGCTCTATCAGTTCTCCATCTGCTTCCATTAACAACCCTCGCCTAGCTATATATGGATGTATGTGTGTTGGGGTGCACACCTAGGCACATACCGAGATATATGGGTCAGACGAGTAATAATAATAAGTGTTTCTGTTATTCTATTGTATGCACTTGGATTACGATAATATGAGATAAAGGGGTATGGACCCCTGATTATTATGCATTCTGTTTTGACTATCGTATGATTTGCATCTCTGATTCTATACGCTTGGATACTCTGTGGCATGAGATAAAGGTATATAGATGAGGGTTTCCTTGTTTGGATTATTCCTTCGATGTACTATTCTCATGGGACCGTGATTTAAGCATATAAAATCAATCTTGCATATAATCAGCTTTACCCTGGATTTCCTGATTTATGATACTTATGTTGTACTCGTTCATACCTTCTATATTTGTGTTCTAACCCCTGTTTTCTGAACTTGATATCCTTTGTTATATTCATATTGTGTTTACCCTGGCTCGCCACCTGGCATTATATCATACTCGCCTGGGGAGTATCACTGACTCCCCTGGATTCTTATGTCCAGGTTCTGGAGCGGGCGGAGTCTTCTTATCGCTGATCAGAGTGCGCAGCGGTAGCGTGGATTCCCAGCTATCTCGTGAGCACTCTTTTGTACTGTTCATATACATGTATCTTTTATGTTGTCCATACATGTATATTCCTTTGATCTCTCGCATTTGCGCATATTAGTGATATGATATTCATGTAATATTGTAATCACTCTGATGATAACTGTGTAATTGTAATATATGTGTTGGAATGTATAATGCACCATTTGCTTCCGTACTCTGATTCTTGTCTGTACTGATGCTTAGCGTATATACGGGAGGGTAGTTCTGACCTACGTATATACGTTGCAGTGACGTCCCCGTATCGCCGGGATCGGGGCGTTACAGGTTGGTATCAGAGCTTAGGCTCTAACCTCCTCAGTACGTCCAGAAGGCAAATCAATGGTAAAGAGATTTGCAACTGGAATACATGAGTCTTGGTTATACATTCCAACTACAAGTGCAGAGTTATCTATTTCTTGACTATCTTCCTTTGACTTCTAATCCTTCCTTGACTATCTTCCCTTTGATTCCTAGATCCTTTCCATATCCTTTCCCTGTTTTGATTTTATGAAGCCTTTATTCCAGCCCTTGTCCCCTTTGTGTTCAATTTACCCTTAACGAAATTGCGAGGACGCAATTTTTTGTAAGGTGGATGGATTGTAATACCCCGTTTCCGGAATACGTACTTAGTTACGTATTCAGATTTTCAGTCGTACTTTTTCGATTTGTTCCTGTATTTATTCTGTATGATGAATTCCTTATATGATTATTTTTGTTTTGGATTTGGATTCGTGGACACGGAGTCAGCCCTAGTCTGAACCGAAGGACCCGATCCTAGTATATTACCCGATTTGGCCTTTTCGATGTTTAGATTTGACCGATTTCAGTTCCAAAGATTATTTTCCAATATTTTAGATTTTATATGATTTTCTGGAATTATCTTGGATTAAAAGGAATTTCTCCAAAACCGGTGTCGGCCAGTACCGCTGACCGATTCCCAGATTTTTATTTTACAAACGGCTTGGAATTTCATGATGGTTCTTTAGACTTTATTTCTTAGAATCATATTTTCTACCTACATTCTTTTTCTGAGGATTTATGATTTTATGAAAATTCTTTCGGAGTCGGTAGGTAACTGATTCCGGGATTTTTAATATTAAAACTGTAAAGTATTTCTTAAAAAGGATTTTACTATTATTCTTAATATAATATTATGGATTTTTGATGTTTATTTCGGGTCGTTCCGAGATACTTGAATTTCGGACGATTCCGGTATTTTCCCGAAAGATTTCCGCATCCGCAACTGAATCCCGGGAATCCGCCACTTCTATTATTTCCAATTTCCTTTCCAAGAGAAAATATCTTCTCATTATAATTTCTTTTCCTCTTCCTTTATTTCTTTCCTTCCTCCACAACCACAAGAATTCTATTTTCCAAAATTCCAACAATTCCAAAATTCCATAAACTCCACCACAAATATCTCCACCTACCCCATTAAATGCATCTCTTTTCCCTCTCCCCATGGCCGGCCAAGTGTCCCCTTGAGAGACACCTCACCTCCCCTTCTTTTTACACCAAACCCCCTCACTTCCATTTGATTTGCATCTCCTCATAAAATCCTAAACATATAAATATCCTTCCTTTACATTTCACTTCTTTTTCATTTTTCTTCTCTTCTTATTTCTTTCTTCTTCTTCTTCTTCTCCAAGAGAGCCGGCCGACCTCACCTCCGGCCAGCCACCTCCGGCCAAGTCGCCGGCGAGGACTCCTCCCAACTCCGGCCAAGCTCCACCTCCTCCATCACCAACAACAACAACTCCCCCATCTCCCTCTTCCTCAAGGATCATCACCAACTCTACCTTTCCTCTTCCTCTCCATCATCAATTTGGTGAGTAATCTTCCTCATCTAGACTTGATTTGTTCTTAGTATGTTTGTATTTACATATCTTGTGCAAATATGTCTTCAAATCCATGATTGATTAGTCATCAAACCAAAACCCTAGAATCTGTTCTGTTTGCTGTTTTCCCATTATTAGTCGACTTGACCTAGCCATTAGTCGACTAACCCTTTCATTGAAACTTAACCATTTTCTGGAAACACAGTATTAGTCGACTTACCTCAGTGACCAGTCGACTAGAGACCCCCTTAGTCGACTACACCCTTGACCCTAGTCGACTAATCTATCCTGAACTAGAAACCCCAACTCTCGGCTCTAGTCGACTTATGCCTAAACTATTAGTCGACTTGACACCCCTAGTCGACTAATTATTCCTCCCTAGTCGACTAACCTATTCCTGAACCAAAACCCCAATTCTCTGTATCTTAGACTTAGTCGACTTAAGTATCTGTTAGTCGACTTATAGTTCCCTGATTAGTCGACTACTCAATTCATCCAGTCGACTAACTTTTCCTGAATCAGACATCTAACTCTCTGGATCACAGTATTAGTCGACTACCCCATATTCCTAGTCGACTAACCCCTCTATTAGTCGACTACTATTCCAACCTAGTCGACTAATTCTGGCTGTCTGTTCTGATTGGTTACTTCCTTGAACATGAACCTTAGTCTATAGACTTATATCATATATTGGTATTGTTTGACTTGTCTCTTGGCTAACATCATCTTACCTTTTCTCCTTCTCTCTCCCTTCTCTCTACATATTTATATCACAGGTTGTGGCGCATCCCGAACTTCAGTGGATTCCGGATATTTCGGCGTTTTGGTGATTTGGGCGAGTATTCTTACTCGCTACCTTCTTGCATTCTTATTTCATTTATTTGCTTCATGTTTTCATATACTTTATTCCATATATCTTTTACTGTTTACATACTATGCGTGGCAGACCCTTCGTGGTCGTTGTATTCTTGGTTCCTGATATGTCATCACTCGCCATGCTATTATTCCAGACCTGTCAATTTCATGTTTCCTTTTAACACATGTATATCACTTGGTAACTGTGTTATCACCTGACCTGACTACCTGACATGCCACTATTTGGCAAGACCTTTATGTTGTACCATGACTTACCCAGACCATCATCTATCTCCTGACTTGACTGTTACTTGATATACATCACCACTTATCATGCTATCTCTTGACACCAAGCATGATACACCGATTCTTATAATTATCACGATAAAGGGGATGTAACACCTGATTACTGTTATGTACTGATCACTGTTATGTATTACTGTTATGATATTGTTCATTCCCTTAATCTGATAATTATGTTAATAAATCATAAAAAGGACAACTTGTATGGGGTATGGGAGGAAGTGATGGATGCCGGAATGATACCTTGCTTACAGTGATGGATATGATATATATATGGCGGACGACTATAGTGGGACTTAGGGCCCACATGAGTACATATAGGGGGACTTTGGGCCTCCAAACCGGTCCCAGGTGGTGGGAACCGTTGGACCAACAAACTGGTCCCCGGTGTATGTTAACCACTATAAGAAGCTCTATCAGTTCTCCATCTGCTTCCGTTAACAACCCTCGCCTAGCTATATATGGATGTATGTGTGTTGGGGTGCACACCTAGGCACATACCGAGATATATGGGTCAGACGAGTAATAATAATAAGTGTTTCTGTTATTCTATTGTATGCACTTGGATTACGATAATATGAGATAAAGGGGTATGGACCCCTGATTATTATGCATTCTGTTTTGACTATCGTATGATTTGCATCTCTGATTCTATACGCTTGGATACTCTGTGGCATGAGATAAAGGTATATAGATGAGGGTTTCCTTGTTTGGATTATTCCTTCGATGTACTATTCTCATGGGACCGTGATTTAAGCGTATAAAATCAATCTTGCATATAATCAGCTTTACCCTGGATTTCCTGATTTATGATACTTATGTTGTAATCGTTCATACCTTCTATATTTGTGTTCTAACCCCTGTTTTCTGAACTTGATATCCTTTGTTATATTCATATTGTGTTTACCCTGGCTCGCCACCTGGCATTATATCATACTCGCCTGGGGAGTATCACTGACTCCCCTGGATTCTTATGTCCAGGTTCTGGAGCGGGCGGAGTCTTCTTATCGCTGATCAGAGTGCGCAGCGGTAGCGTAGATTCCCAGCTATCTCGTGAGCACTCTTTTGTACTGTTCATATACATGTATCTTTTATGTTGTCCATACATGTATATTCCTTTGATCTCTCGCATTTGCGCATATTAGTGATATGATATTCATGTAATATTGTAATCACTCTGATGATAACTGTGTAATTGTAATATATGTGTTGGAATGTATAATGCACCATTTGCTTCCGTACTCTGATTCTTGTCTGTACTGATGCTTAGCGTATATACGGGAGGGTAGTTCTGACCTACGTATATACGTTGCAGTGACGTCCCCGTATCGCCGGGATCGGGGCGTTACATGGACCGTTGTCCCGGGCATGTACGGGACCCACTGTAAACATAGTTCGTTGATACCCCCGCTAGTTTCCAATAACAACCTTGCTTTACTCGGATATGGATCTATGTGCGTTGGGACGCTAGTTCACATAGCTAGATATCAGGGTAAGACGAGTAATAATAAAGTGTCATAATGATCGGCTCTTTAAGTTGTAAGTAGAGGTATGTGGAATGGGACGCATACTAAAGCCTGCAACCTAAACGGCTATGAATCTGTGGTGTGCCTTACCATATTTGTTGTATTGGTTTTATTCGGATTTCCTGTTTTATGATTATTATGCCATACCTGTTCATGCCTGCCCTAACCTATCTGCCTCCTGAGTATTTCCTACTTGATACCATTTCTTATATACTTCATTTGTGTTCTAACCCTCCTGTCTTCTGTACTTGACACCTGTGCTCCTCCTGACTCGCCACCTGGCATCCATATTCCTACTCGCCTGGGGAGTTTCACTGACTCCCCTGGATTCTCATGTCCAGGTTATGGAGCCCGGAGCGTGTGGATTCTCCCCGTTACTGCATCAGAGTGGCGCAGCGGTAGCGTGGATCTCCAGCCGACCGTCCAGAGCCACATCCTTCCAGGCCCCCTGTATGTCTCTCGAGTTTCCTCTTAGCAAACTCGTGAGTGCCCTTTTTCTATTTACTCTTGTACTTTTCCTTGTATACTTGTATGTGAGCGCCCTTTTATGCTGTTCATATATGTATATCTCTTGTACTCTCGCATTTGCGCATATCTGTGATGTATTATTATTGTAATATTCATCACCTCTGGTGATAACTCTGTGATTGTATATATATATGTGTTGGAATGTATAATGCACCATTTGCTTCCGTACTCTGATTCTTGTCTGTACTGATGCTTAGCGTATATACGGGAAGGTACTTCGGACTTACGTATATACGTTGCAGTGACGTCCCCGTATTCGCCGGGATCGGGGCGTTACAACAGGTCCCGACCCCAGACTCAAAGTTTTTTAATACCCATGTTGCTCTTGATTGGATGCATTGTCTGAGTTGATTTGAGTAGCCAGCGCACGCGCTAGGCGTGTGAGCCGGCTTAGAGGCTCTATTTTATCCACTCTCTTCTAATTTCTGTCATTCTCAAAGTGAATAATTTTTTTTGCATTGAAATTTTTTTTCAGAGATAATTTTTTTGCAAGAATGTTATAGTTCTGTCTATTTTTTTTTAGAAGGATGCTATATTTATGTCCACCCTCAATGGATGTTAAATGCGCATTAAATCTCCCCCTTCAAAATAGTTGCCTACCTTCTTAAATATTTTGTCCACCTTGTCAAATATTCTATCCACTTTCTCTAAAATTTTGTCAACTTATTCTAATATTTTGTCAACCTACTTTAGAAAAGTTTTTTAGTACTCTAGGGATTTTTTTTATATGAACATCTTTTCACAGGGAGTCAAAGACAATTTTCTCTTCAATTTTCTCTCTTTCTGTCGATTTTACTCAACTTCTGTCGGTTTTTTAATATTTTTGTCTATCTTCCATTCTTTTTATCCACCTTTGTCAATTTCTATCTAATTTTATAAATTTCTAGAATAGGTAAATAAAATATTAGACTAAGTGAAAAAAAAATTAGAAAAAGTAAACAAAATAATTAAATATAAAATAGAATTTTTATCGACCTTACTCAACTTCTATTTACTTTTTTATATTTCTGTCTATCTTTTTTTTTGTCCACCTTTGTCAATTTCTATCTAATTTTATTAATTTCTAGAGTAGGTAGACAAACTATTTGAAAAAGTGGATAAAAAATTAGTGAAAAAGGATAGAATATTTGACGAGGTGGACAAGATATTTAAAAAGGTGGATAAATATTTTGAGGTGGACAAACTGGACAGAATATAAAACAAAATAAATTTTGAATTAGATTATAATAAACATTCTAAAAAATTATCTTTACAAAAAGTTTATCAATACAGAAAATGTCTAACATGGGGTGAACAGAAATATGAGAGTGAACAAAAATATAGCTTCCAAGTCATTGTCATCAATCTCATGTTCTATGAAAAGGACAAAAGAACAAAAGGACAAAATTGAAAATTAATATAAAAAATAGGGTTTCTATCGATCTTACTCAACTTCTATCTACTTTTTTATATTTCTGTCTCTTTTCTTTTTTTTCTTGCCCATCTTTGTCAATTTCTGTCTAATTTATAAATTTCTAGAGTAGGTAGACAAAATATTAAAATAAGTGGACAAATAATTAGTGAAAGTGGACCGAATATTTGACAAGGTGGACAAAATATTTAAAAGGATGAACAAATATTTTGAGAAGGTGGAAAAAATATTAAACAAAATAAATTACTGAACTAGTTTATAATAAACATTTCAAAAAAATTATCTCTGTAAAAAAAATTTATCAATGCAAAAAAAATGACCAATATGTGATCGACGGAAATCTGAAAGAGTGGACAAAAACATAGCTTTCATGCCGCTGTCATCAATCTCATCTTACATGAAAAGGAGAAAAGAATAAAAAGGCCACACATCACTAGAGCCATCTAAGTAAGGGCAATATAGGCAATATAAAAATAAAATGTGCAATGTGATTGGAGAGAAACCTGTACAGACAATCAATTTAGTCAAGGGGTGTTTTTCACTTCGTTGCAAACTATGGGGGCTTTTTCACATGGAAGTTTCACAGCAGGGGCCTAAAGACTATTTCCTTAAAAAAAGATATTCTCTTCACTCCAGGGATATTCACCCAAAAACTTTTGAGTTTTAGTGGATGCTCTTAAAAGAGGAAATAACTGTCAAGAGTAATGCTAATTATATTATTATTAGATTGAAAAGCGGGTCATGCTAGCAATTCATGAGGCAAGTCCTACATGTCAGTCTAATAGTAGTATAATATAATATAAAATTAATAGTACAATAAACATTATCCAATTGCCGAAGGGTCATGCGAATCCTAAACCCATTTTCTTGATGAGTTTGTTAACCTCTCTACTAAGCTATCTCCAGTTAATATTATAACAAAAATGGACAGATTAACGTTTAATTTTAAGATGATAATTGTCATAATCCTTGCAATAGATATTTATAACAGTAGTTATTTTATTGACGTGGATAAAAAATAAATAAAATTAAGAATATTTCTATAGGAACTCTACAAATTATTAGGATACCACGCATATTTAAGGTCTGTTTGGCTGCTGTAAGTAACCATAAGTTGTAAGGCGTAAGTGATAAATTCTTTTACAATTGTAAGTGCGTTTTACAGTATTTAATTGCTAATGTGAAATTGTAAGTGAGAAAGTATATTATGTTTACGGCATTTGGTTAGTAATGTGTAAGTCATAAGTGAAAAACTTGACTATAAAATTAACTGTTCGGTGATTTAAAATTTTTAAATATTAAAAATAGTAAAAAATAAAAAATATATTAAATAATAAAAATAGTAAAAATATTAAATATTAAAAATATTAAATTAACCGTCTGTAATACAGATTTGCTTGACTACAAAATTAACTGTCTGTACTGCAAGTGGGTTATAAGTGAAATTTACATGATCACAAAATTAACTGTTTGACAAGTAAACTATAAGTGTGATTTGCATGACTACAAAATTAATTATTTAGGTTGCAAGTATTTTTACGACTTATGAATCTAACAAACACCACCATAAGTGATTACGCTGTGATTATATTTTATCACTTACGTTCACTTGCGAGAAAGAAATACGCCCTTTGTGTAACTCCAAGAGACACTTGTTGGCTGATTTTGATTGCAATCTCTGGCTTAACAATCAAAGAACTAGTCCCTAGAGTGTACCAGGTGGTTCAGAATACCCCCAATCAAAAGACAGCTACAGGCCATATGCCCATACTACATAACTTTGATGACATGACATCTTCCCATGGGACTCACATGGTTCCAACCCTAGACTTGTTTTGATGAGCATATATATAGCAAAGCAACCAGAATAATATTGACAAGCTGCATAACTGTATGTCAACTTGACACTCTCATAGATTTGGGACATTAGCTGGTGGCATCCATGGAAATTGGGACAACACATATTCCTTTTAGGCCCAGGGAAAACTGACTCAAGCTCAAAAAGGGGGCTGCACATTTGACATTCAAAAGAGACATTTTTTGTGTAATTTAATTAGATTATTTAGCATTTGGACACCCAAAAAATTAGTGGTCTTTACTTTAAAAGTTTAGCATAACTAACAGATATAGCATCTATTTGTTTGGTCTTGTTCAATATTTGACAACTGTGAGAATGTTAGTGACCCTACACTAAAAGAGAAAAAAGACAAAGAAAAGGAGAGAATAATTTGAACTGCTCATGCTCCATCACTCCTTAACAACTGGAACGCGGGGGGTTTGGGGGAATGAAGCATTCCCTTGTTTTGTGGATTCATCGCTTTTACCCAGACCAATTGATTAGAACTGCAAGATGAGTATTATTATTAATTTTTTTTTTTTTACAAGGAAGCCTCTTTCTTTCTTTCTTTCTTTTTAAGAGTAAACGGCGAAACTTAAAATTAGGTAGATAATGATCCTGACAGTACAACTGAAAACTAAAAGATCCTTCTGAGCTAAAGAGCTTCGCATCATACACAAGTGCAAGAGAACAATAGAATAAAAAGATACTACTCTCGCGGAAAAAGCAAAATACGCAACGGATGCTCCCTTTTGTTCGAAGAGAAATTCTACTAGAACACCTTACACATGAGCAGACCAATTGATTCGAACTGCAAGATGAGTATTATTATTAATGATTTTATTTTATTTTATTTTATAAGGAAACCTCTTCTTTCTTTCTTTTTAAGAGTAAACGGCGAAACTTAAAACTGGGTAGATAATGACCCTGACAGTACAACTGAAAACTAAAAAATCCTTCTGAGCTAAAGAGCTTCGCATCATACACAAGTGCAAGAGAACAATAGAATAAAAAGATACTACTCTCGCGGAAAAAGCAAAATACGCAACGGATGCTCCCTTTTGTTCGAAGAGAAATTCTACTAGAACACCTTACACATGAGCAGACCAATTGATTCGAACTGCAAGATGAGTATTATTATTAATGATTTTATTTTATTTTATTTTTATAAGGAAACCTCTTTCTTTCTTTCTTTTTTAAGAGTAAACGGCGAAACTTAAAACTGGGTAGATAATGACCCTGACAGTACAACTGAAAACTAAAAAATCCTTCTGAGCTAAAGAGCTTCGCATCATACACAAGTGCAAGAGAACAATAGAATAAAAAGATACTACTCTCACGGAAAAAACAAAATACGCAACGGATGCTCCCTTTTGTTCGAAGAGAAATTCTACTAGAACACCTTACACATGAGCAAGGAATCCAATTACTTCGGATAAGAACAACTGCAGCTGGATCAGATGCCTCGACTCTCCAATATGGTATCAAATATCCCTCTCATTTGGGAAGGTGTTCTGATATGATTTGCAGTCATTTTACTCTTTTTCATTATTCTGTTTTTTTTAGTGGTCCAGACTGACTCCCCTAAAAGAACATGGATTCCAAATAAAAGCCCTTGACTTATTCATTGAATAATTTCCTTATATTTCTCTCATGTGAAATGATGTGATGATTCCATGGTGTAAATAAACATTTCCAGGGCTTAGACATGACCTTGTTGAGGCTTACCAATGAAATTTATTTGGGTGTTGTCTTCTGTATGAACAGGAATCCTATGCCTATCCCCTGATTAAAAAGAGAGAATAAATGGTTGTCATTGTCACTAAGAATCCAAGAACATAGAGAGGTAGATTAGGCATAATATCTCGGGGTTGCAATATCATATTGCTGCAGCAACTTGAATAGCTGTAAAATATACAATTAGATTACTGAGAGATCTCAAATTTGAGATCGAATTGTAACTTTTCTTCCAAAAAGAAGTCAATTAGTAAAAATACAATAAAAAATGTCAGGAATAATGAGTCATAGCTTAGCGCAAGTAGGATTTAAATCCAGTTCTCATTAATGATGCGACATGAGTTGGAACTCAAAAGGCAATGACCAACTTCAGTATGCACACAACTTTGTGTCATCACACTTTTTAACTTCACTCCATGGAAAAATTAACACTCGTCAACAAATAATGAGTTTGCCTGGTTGCTTACGAGGAGCTTTAGTTCATGCATGCGGTGGCGGTTGTTGCTGTTGGGATTATGGTCGAACAAATAGTCCCACATCGGTTAGACGTGAGGATGGTCTTGGGAATATAAGGATTTGAACAACTCCACCTAAAAGGCTAATCTTTTGGGATGGTGCCCCAGGTCCTTCAAGTAGTATCAGAGTGTATGTGAGTGATGTTCGAAGATGCCCACCCCACTGGCGCAATGACGCAATGGGCATGCCCACCCCACTGGCGCAATGGTGGTGCTCCTTTGCAATGGGCGCGCCGGCTACCACGCGGTGTATCGGCCGTCTTTTGGGATGGTGCCCCAAGTCCTTCAGTTGCTTCTAAGCATCTCCTAGCACATAATTATTAAATAATCCAAAGTTGCTTTTAGAAATATTATGCTTAAGTTGTCATTAGTGAGGTAATACGTCAAAGATATGCTTAATGTGGAGGACCTCGATTGGATGCATATAAAGTCATCGTCTCATACGTTCGTAGTGAAAGGAACATAGCTTGGGTGTCTCTCTCGCTCACCACATATCATGTGTCGGATGACAATATCACGAAGAAGAAACTTCCAAAAGTTTGACATTGAATATGTTGATTAAAGAAGATTGTTAAGCTAAACTAGTTGCATTACAGTCTGATTGAATTGATTAGTAGTTCTTTAGTGCAATCCTTGGGAGTAATCATACATAGCATGCATATAAAAATATGCAGGGAAGCTTGGATTCAAATTAACTACCATATCATCATGATTGATGTGTTGGCTTAATGGATCTAGTAGTATCTTAGGTTTTAAACGAGTGATTGCAACAGAAAGAGAAATGTGTCTTCAAGCGCATCAGATTGCAGACAGATTGCTGCTTTATCTTCTTTGACCATTTGATTAGTGCTTCAGATTGCAGACCAGTTGCTGCTTTATGCGCTTTCACCGTTTGATCAGCGACTGCTAGACACATCCTCTTGCTAGCCACCAATCAGACGGTGGGATAGAAATAGGGATGAGAATTGGGCCACCCGCGGCCCAATCGGGCTGGAGCCCTGCCAAGATGATTCAGCTGTCCAATTAAACATGTTCATGTATGTGAGTATTACTCACAGCCCGCCCAGGCTCACTGCATGTTTGGTTAAGGGTGGAAGTAAGGAAGTGAAGAAGTGAGGAAGTGGTAATAGTTTTTTTTGGAACTTGAGAATTGGTTGGTAACTTTTTCGGTGTTTGGATGTTGTTGGGAAGTGTGGTTTGAAAAATGTTATGTCATTTTCGGTGTTTGGATGGTAACGTAAAGTGGAAGTGGAAAAGTTGACTACAAAGTTGACCATAAAATAATATTAAAATAAAAATTAATTAAAAAAATAAAAAATGGACTGTAATTAGAATGCAAGCGAGATCTACATGAGGAAAAAATTAACTGTTTTGTGCTACAAATTATTACAAATGAGATTTACATGAGCACAAAATTAACTGTAGTACTCTGGAAGTGAGGAAATGATTGTGTAAAAGAGAAAAGGAAAAGAATTTTTTTTATTTTCATTTTTTGGTGTTTAGATGCAAAAAAATAATAATAAATAAGAAGACAATATCAGCTTTTGTTTTTGTGCATGTAGGTGTGTGCGTGAGCACTTGCTGTTTGGGGAGTGAGTATATTCATCGTGTAATGTTTAGCACTACAATGAGCCTCTACCCGTATTAACTTTCATATATTATAAATTCATGTTGTCCAGCAAACTAAAGGACTACAATTGTTTGTCCCTACACTCCAAAATTTTCCTCATATCAAAAAGAGTAAAACTGGCAATTTCTCACAAAGGTAGTGTTGTTACCGCTTGAGCTAAACCCTTAAAGTGAGGGCACTCAGTGTTGTGTTACTTGTTAATTTATTAGTGACAAAAAATAATTGGATCCACAAAGAAAAATACCAAACAAGCATCTTCAGATGGGCTTTTATTGAAGTCCAAAATTCGAGTCCAGAGTAAATATGTGACCCAGTTATAAAGAACGGGCTTTGAAGAAAATTTTCTTTGATGGGCTTTTCTTGAAAAGCAAACCCGGCACCAGATACTCGTGCAAAAAGCTTAGTCCATCCAGCCCACAAAATACTTCGGCTGCGGGCTCTCTGAGAATTTCTAATCAACCCAAGCAAAATTTTCTTACGGTCAAAAAAATATGTGTTGCCCATCAAGGAATCTGCTCTTGGTAACATTCTTTGCGACACTGATTTGCCAATGCGCTATATGTTGATATCGGAATCCCAGCCAACAACAAAGGGAAACACGGTATTGGTTGCCTTTTCTGGTTGTTGGCAAGGATGGTGCTGCAGATGCGTGGCACAGCTGCTCCTGGACACAAATGGGAAGTGATGATAAGTCTATACTTGCTTATTGTGTCTTTATCCTCCATCAACAGTATGTTATGGTTACAAATTCATGCTTTGATATGCTGATTTTGTTTTAGTTTTGATCACAATTAATTTCTGGTTACTTCAGGTTATGGTTCTGTCAAGTCAGATGAAGGTTTGTGTCTCATTTTTTTTTTAAATTAACCATTTTGTTTTCTTCTCTTGTGCAGGTTGATTATTCATCTATAGAGACCCCGAGGAAGCCAAGGAACAGGAAGAAGCAGAGGCTCCATCTGCTATTGATTATGTTCTGGTGGTGATTTCACAGGGACCACAGCAACTAACCAGTGGATTACAGATAGTTGGACAGACATGGCAACTGCCACCCCTCCTGTTTCTTCAGTCCCTGTGGGCTGACTGGTCTGCAGCTCAAGGTCAGCTATTTCCAATGGTTGATTCCTTTAGGTTTGGTCATTTTTTTTGTTGATAGCTTTTTTTATCAAGTAGCAGCATACCGTATTGCAAGTGTGCAGTCGACATTTTGTTTCAGAGCTGTTGATACATGTAACTTGTTTTTGCTATGGTATCCTCTACAACAAATAGTGTCATACATTCACACGAATGAGGTAGGATATTTTCAAGATATAACATGCTTGCTATGCCTACAGTTGTAGAAGATTTTTGAATCTTATCGAGTTGTGGTGTGGAGACTTTGAAAGAGAATTTATGCAAATCTGCTGACAATTTTGTAAAATTGCAGTTTTTTTCCCTCTAAAATCTACAGTGTACAGCAAAATTGTAGGCCAAGTCGGCATCTCATTAATATTCTTCATGAGATCCATTTGTCACACATACTTCGATTAGCAATTAAAAGGAAACACTGTCTGCTAAATCAGTTTAATTCAATTAGGTGGCTACTAGCCCCGAATCTTCCATCTATTTATTTATAAGAACTGGATGTCAAATTTTAGTGAGAACAGCTATTTTATTTTCTGAGCTCTTGTTTGTTTGTTTTAGTACTAGAATCCAAGTGTTGTTTGCCTATGATGATCTTCCTCCAGTTGAATGACAATACAGTTTCGTTTTTTGGTTCTTTGTTTCCATGGACAGCTCCAGTAGCAGGTGAAGGCTGGGATGCAACAGCTCCTCCTACAGCGGAAGGTCGTGTTGCTCCTGCTGGTTGGGAAGGAGCATCTGTAGTCCCTGCTGGTGTTACTCCTAGTGACTGGGAGTAGTGTAGTTCCAATTAATCACATTTTGAAATCGGTAGACGTCGCATCAAAATTGTAAAATGGAATACTTTTTCATCACTTACCCGAGTATCTCTGTTTAGCCAGGTGGACTTAAAAAAAGATTGGTAGTTTGAAAATGAACAAGCGGAACTAAATTTTGTCGGTTATTTTAAAACGAAGTAATTTGTATTTTTCTCATTCAAAAATTTGTAAAATGGAATACTTTTTCATCACTTACCCGGGTATCTCTGTTTAGCCATGTGGACTTAAAAAAAAGGTTGGTAGTTTGAAAATGAACAAGCGGAACTAAATTTTGTCGCTTACTTTAAAACAAGTAATTTGTATTTTTCTCATTCAAAAACCAGTTTTTTTTGGAAGAATTGGGCAAAAACTATTATATATCTAACTTTTATTCAATTATTTTCTTTAGATTCCCTCTTTTATTATTAAGTCCTAATTTTGTAAGTGGGGATTCAAAGTTATGAAATTGGGTCTGGTCCAATCCGGCCCATTACCAACAAGCTTCATCCAAATTCCCAGTAGCCTAGCCCGGCCATAAAAACTTCGTAATAAAATGCATTCAAGAGGACAATTTGGGAACTTCAATTTAGCTAGGGTTTGTAGATATATATAAGCCTCTCCATCTCATCTCTTCCCTTTCACCCGCCTCCAGGCTCCAAAAGACACGAAGCCCTACGACCCCGAGCTTCTCCGGCGATCTAGGCTTTCTTCAAAGCAACAGCCATGGCGACTCGATCTCTATCCCAGAAGGAGAAGGACATTCAGATGATGCTCGCTGCTGATGTCCACCTCGGCACCAAGAACTGTGACTTCCAAACGGAGCGCTACGTCTTCAAGCGTAGATCCGATGGTAATACTAACCCTAACCCTAATTTTTGGGTTTTGTTGCTTGATCAGTCGAAATTAGAACAGCTTAAGAAAGAATAAGTGAAAAAAAAAATGAATTTTTGCTGCTTTTTATTCTGTGGGAATATTGGATTGGTTTATGTGAAAATTCGCTTGTAAATACTCAATCTGATTTGTAGTGAATTTTAGCTTTTGGAAAGTTTACTCCTTTGATGTAATAAATCCATCTGCTCGAATCTTTCAAAAAAGAAGCTATTTTTTTAGTTGTATGTATAATTCATGTACGAGTAATTGATGCTTGGACTTGAGCGATTCATATTGGTTAAGTTGTTCTTCAGTTTGACTTCAGTTCCATTAAGCCTGCTTTTTATTTAAATATCGATTTCAGGCCATGCCTGAGTTTGGATATTTTGGTTTTTAATGGGCATGAATCTCATGATGAAGTCTCACACCCTGTTGCCAAATGTATGATGACTTTTTTTAGTACAATCATTTTTGCACCTTTACGGGGTAGAATTAAGTTTATAGGATCAAATGTGTAAGTTTCAAGTTCTGATACTGGATGGTTTGAATTCAAGTTCTATTCAACTATTATATTGCATTTTCTTTGACTCCTATAAAAATTGTTCTTAAAGCTTCAAAATGGCTTGGTCATGTTTGCTATAATGCCCTTAGTCTCTACTATTATAACCAAAACCCACTGGCAGTTTGCAATTGCAATTGAATTCTTTATCACGGGTATCTCATGACCCCATGACTCAAAATGATTTTAAAGTTATATGTTAAAATAATTAAATTTCACTTAGAAGTATCTAAGTGTGTTAGTTTCAAGAGTGAGCCACATTGTTTGCTCAGGGCATTGACATTTATAACATTCAGAATGCTTTAGTTTGCATAATCTTTAATAAAAAACATGGCAATAAAAATCATATGTTAAAGAAAATAAAACTATTTTCTTACATGTGCATTACACATTCCCAGGAATCTAGTTTTCTTGTATCAGATATTCTCAGTAATATTTGACTTTTGGATGTTAAATAGAGGTGAACATTCTGGTATGTAGTGTTTTGACTTGGGTGATGTTATCCAGGACCATAAATCAATTCCCTTGATGGTTTAGTGACTTTTAGTTTTTTTACTTAACACAATTTGAAGAGGATGCCAATGATAGTTGTCATTTATGTTCGAATTTAGTCTTCTATCTCAAAACCCTTCATCTTAATAATCTAGGTATCTTCATCATCAATCTTGGGAAGACCTGGGAAAAACTTCAGCTTGCAGCGAGGGTTATTGTTGCCATTGAGAACCCTCAGGACATAATTGTTCAGTCTGCAAGGCCATATGGGCAGAGAGCTGTGTTGAAATTTGCACAGTATACTGGTGCTCATCCCATTGCAGGGAGGCACACACCTGGAACCTTCACTAATCAGCTCCAGACATCCTTCAGTGAGCCTCGCCTTCTTATCCTTACTGATCCTAGAACTGACCATCAGGTGAATCTGTCAGCATTAGTTATTTTATTTGTAGATGTTGAGGTGTCTTAGTCAATTTTCTAATGTCAAAAAAATATGTGCAGCCCATCAAGGAATCTGCTCTTGGTAACATTCCCACCATTGCTTTTTGCGACACTGATTCGCCAATGCGCTATGTTGATATTGGAATCCCAGCCAACAACAAAGGGAAGCACAGTATTGGTTGCCTTTTCTGGTTGTTGGCCAGGATGGTGCTGCAGATGCGTGGCACAATCGCTCCTGGACACAAATGGGAAGTGATGGTAAGTCTGTAATTGCTTTTTGTCCCTTTAATCTCCAACAACAGTTTGTTATGGTTACAAACTTATGCTTTTATACTTTGATAGATATCCTGATTTTGTTTTAGTTCTGATAACATTAAACTTCTGATTACGGATCCACAGAGTCTATGAAGGTTTGTAATTTTTTTCTATTAACTACTTTTTTTCTCTTCTCTTCGGCAGGTTGATCTGTTCTTCTATAGAGACCCTGAGGAAGCCAAGGAACAGGAAGAGGCAGAGGCTCCAGCTGCTGTTGATTTTGTTCCTGGTGGTGATTTCGCAGGGACCACGACTGACCAGTGGTCTGCTGCAGATAATTGGGCAGACATGCCAGCTGCTGCCCCTCCTGTTTCTTCAGTTCCTGCGGCCGACTGGACTGCTGCTCAAGGTCAGCTATTTCCAACTGTTGATTCCTTTAGGTTCACCAAGTTTCCTGCTGATTGTTTTTTGATTATTATGGATATTTATCAAGTACCAAAATAGTGTTGTGAGGGTGTACATTGGCCCTCTTGTGTCACAGCTGTTGATCGCACAGCGGTAGAATGTTATGCTATTTCTTTTCCGTGCAATTTTACATTTTCAAGATATAAACCGCTTACTCTGCCTACAGATGCACATGCATTTTAAGTCTCTTTGAGTTCTGGTGCGCGTACTTTGAGAAGAAATTTATGCAAATTTGTAAGGTTGCAGTTTTTCTATTAAAAATTCTAGAGTTCACTGAAATAAGTTTGAAGTCAAGAGTAACAAGATTACAAAGTTTGAGTCAAGACTAACAAGATAACATAGCATTGTCAACAGCATAATGATGGGGGTAAGTAGTTATCTAGAGTTTTGAGCTAATTTGCTTTTAGTCCTTGATTATTATTTTTAATGAGATACATGAGTTGTACGTCAAACATATTTGTTTCTTTCATGAATATTTATTGATTAACAATTAAAAGGGAAATGCCGAGTGACAATGCCTAAATCCAATTTTGAAATTAGGGGGCTACCAGCTCCTAATTTTCCGTCCATTTTATTTTTATGACTATAGTGACATTTTGTTGAGAACAACTATTAAATTTTCTGAGCTTCTTGTTTGTTTCAGTACTAGAATCCCAAGTGTTGTTTGCCTGTAGTGATCTTTCTCCAACTGACACATTTTTGTTTTCTGGTTCTTTCCATGCATAGTTCCAGTAGCAGGCGAAGGTTGGGATGCAGCAGCGGCTCCTCCTGTCGAAGATCTTGTTCCTTCCGCCAGTATCCCTGCCAGTGGCTGGGAAGAAGCACCTCCAACAGCTTCTGGCTGGGAGTAATGTGCTTTCAACTAATCAAACGTTGAAGTCAAGTTTGGTTTGAAAGAAATCAGTAGTCATTGCATCAAAGTTGTTGCTGTTTATTAAGTTTTTGACTTTAGGCTCCCGAACTGTGAACTTCTGATTGTTGGCAGGATCTTCACAACCCACACCCCCCCCCCCCCCCCCTCCCCCTCCCCCAAAACCCGCGTCTTCCTCTTTAGAACATGAATGAGTAAATTTTGGTAGTTGTGCTGTTTAGCTCAGGTTATGTTCGTGTCCTATTTACTGTGTGAATTTTCTAGTTTCAAGTTGCTGTGAATGAGATATGCTTTACTTGAATGCTCTAGAATTTAGTTTGATTTGCCTGTCCAGTATTGCATTTGATTTAAAACTTGCTGGAACTTTGCGAGCAGATATTTTACTTACAAATACACGAAGACAATCTGTGTGGATGACAGGGCTTATTGAAGGTTCAAGGCTTGCCACGGCACTGTTATTCACACTGGCATGCTCCTCTTCATCCACACTGCAAGCAGCAAGTCATCCACAAGTTACTATTTTTGCTCGAATTCAATGTTCAGATTGATGTGCTCTACCAATGCCCATTGCAAACTCAGCAAAGCGTGGCTTTCTCGATAGCAGCTACTCATCTCTCAGCTGTGGGCAGCCTTCGAGAGCAAGAGGGGTGAATTAAAATCCATTGCGGATGTTTGTATTTCACTTCATGCATCGTTTGTTTCAGTATGCTCTCATTAATTGAACTGAGGTCAACGCCTTTGGTAACAATTATAAAATAATAACACGAGAATAAAACTTTGATCAAATATGGTAACCAACTGAATATGGCTACTAATTTGGAAAGAAATGAAGGCATATAAATTTGTAATAGTGATCAATCAGTGTTATTTATGCAATATTGAAAACATTTATTTAAGAAATGCCCAGATGTCCTTGTATATACAGATGCATATTGACTGTTCTGATATTTTGGAGACTTCAGCACTACAAGATTGGTATATTTGTAAAAACCTTGATCGGTAGGGTTACTCGTTTCCCCTTATAATTCCCAAGTTTCTTGCAAATTCAAATAATAGATAGATTAATACCTGAGGTTGAGACAAATAAAAGTACTATTGCGAATGAATAGTTGCAAAAATGTTGAGATGCGTATCTGTACATTTACGAAGCGAAGAAAGTAAAAGTTTATCTGAGAACAGAGCTGTGCTCTGAAAGAATCGTAGATATGGGCTATACAAAGGCTAAAGGCTGCTGTCGAGGTCGGATGAGTATCTTACACATGAACACCGACGAAGCTGCTTGCTTCACCGTCTTCCCCTCATAATTCATGGAACTGAGGCTCCCCTCTCTTTCTTGTAATCCTTGGAGTTGAGCATAAGATGGACTTGCTTTCTCCTTTCGTCCCCTTGACTCCATGGAGCTCACTTTAATTTGAGTAGCAGAAGGCCTCTCCATGCTTGACCCAGTCAATGAAGCTCTGAGAAAACTTGCTAACATCAGAGAGCTTTGCTGTACTGTAGGGTGGTTCTGCATCTGTTGCTTCCCCTGCCTGTGGAAAGAAAGCAGAAAAAAAGACATTTCAAATATGGAGAAATCAGCAATATGGCGCATTTAAGATACTATATATTACAGAAAAAAGATAGCCAGCCAGCCATTCCCTGCTACTACTATTGAGCATGTTCTCGTGTGCGTTTGTGTATGCAGGCAGACAAATTATAATGCACGCCTATTATAAGCATATGCATGTTAACTCAACCATACTACATCCATACTACAGAAAGGCGTTCATATATAAAGGTATGTAAATAAGCAAGCTGAATGCAGGCATGTTATATGGACAAATACATGCATGAACAGTTCTTCCTAGGTGCATATATGCATACCGGTATGCACAAAACACTGGCATATAATATAACCATGCAGAGAACTCAAGCATACTATGCAAACATCCATCTACAGAAAGTCATTCATATGAGCAGATGCAGATTCAACAATTTGAACAATTTAACAAAATAAAGAAACCAGCCTTGTAGGACAAGTTTTTTGACAAGCAATTGGTAATTGATGAGAGAGGAATACTACCTCAATGCTATTCTCACTTCGGTCTCTGGTTGTTTCTGGACTTGTCCAGTTAATGACATTTTCGGTGGAACGAATCTCAACCGGTGAGTTGATTAGTGAGGACCTGCACAAATAAAGTTTTAGTGGTAGATGGAGTGCATAAAACTTTAAAAAAGAAAAAGAAAAATAAACACCTTAGCTTTGCCTCCTCTCTGAAAACAATAATGAAAATAAATAAAGCAGAACAGCTGACACATTGTTGGAAACAACTTTGGCTTTTTCATGCTCATGTTGAAACAACTAAACAAGTGTTAGCAAACTCGCATAACTAATTATGGATAAAAAGATCGTGCACTTTAGAAACATCTTACTCATGCATCAAGAGCTTCAAAATGAACGATTTTTCAAGAACAGGGAAAATGGGATTTGCCGATCCATGAAATAAAGTTCCAAATAAACTGATTTCTCGTCCATAGTTTTAAGACATGGGAAGAATGATGAACGGTGTGGTGGATTATTTGTTGATATCATAACCTTGCCAGGGGAATGTGTGTTTTTCGTCTGTATGTGAGAAAGACAAGGTGAAGCAGTATAGCTAATTGATATTATATCAGACTGTAAACTTAACAATGAAATATACTTGAGGAAAACCATAGTTTTAAGAGCACAAAGGCAAACAAGTCAGATAGTTAAATCAGCATTCATACACGTTCAGGAGATTGAAACCATAAACCAAATCAAGTAGATATTGCACTAATATTAAAGAAAAATCTCGTGATATCAAGCAAGACATATAGTTCTATGTCACAGAAATATTAATGGTCCACAAGCACAGACAGAAGCTTACATCTCATAATTTTCATCTTCACACGAGTTCCCAGAAGATGAAATCCAGTCAAAATCCAAAAAATTTGAACAATTTGATGCATCTATCTTGAGTTCGTTGAAATAATCAATTTCACGATCTTCAAGAAGGTGTGCACGAGAAGTCACAGGCGTGCACCTGCAAAAAGATACAAGTGCAAAACCAGGTTAATAATTTAAATGGAAGTGTTATAATTATGATCGAATGGAAGCTTAACTGATGGAAAATTATGTGGTGATCCTGACATTTACAACCAGAGAGGGACATGTGGTAAGTTCTGATAAAGACTGTACCTGAAGGTACTACAATAACGCATGGTAGACAAGCTTGGACTGGGACGCATGAACAGTATGGTCCATAATAAAACATAATGGATGATCTTGATCCATATAGCCAAACCTAAGAAATTGGGAGAAATGGATTTTCTTTTGGTGTCATCGTTCCTATATAATGAATACAGACTAATTCTAGATATTATCTAAACATCTTCCCATCTAAATTTGGTCTGCGAAAACTGAGAAGGCTCTTAAGAAAGATTAATCAAGTTTCGTAATAGTTTAATAACCTAATTTCAACCCTCTGCCTCGGAGCCAACTTCCTGCAAAGGAATTGTGAGCCAAATTCTCATCATAAGAAAAACAGAAAATGAACATTTGATTGATCAGGAACCTTCCATATATCATGTTAAAAATTATCCATAGTAAGCATATATGCAACCTGTTCCAGATATTATGCAAAGAGGGAAGGTGGTTTTCATTTTTTTTTTTTTTTTTTTGGTGGTGGTGGTGGGTTTTGGTGGGTTTGGTTGGGGGGGGGGGGGGGGGGGGTGTGGTGTTGAGATTCCTCCTCACAAAAAAAATTGGCAAAAAAAAGCGGCGCAAAAATGAACAGATGTTGCACACTAAGAATTAGATAATAAAAGCAGCTAACCTGTAACAAGATATTTCACTTTCACAAGTTGAAATGTCAGGTGTGGAATCAGACAGACCCTCTGCGCCTCCTTTTTGATGAATTGTTGCATGCAACACCGAGTTTGGGAGTGCTCTTTCTCCAACATTACTGCAGGATGCAGGTGTGCTGTCTTGACACATAATGTTGCCATCTGACATTGATCTTTTGATAAATGACCTATAAACATAAAGGCAGCATGTCTAAGTGCAAGACAAGGTGAATATTTGATATCATAATTTAAAAGGATTGCCATGTTTCTACACTAGAAGAGCATGGCTCTGCATAGATCAAGCGTGCAGATGACAAGACATATTACCCAATACCTCATATTTTAGAAGCTATAAGCAGGAACAGAAATGTGATCTGATAGAAATGATAAAATTTATCTTAATAAGGATCCAAGGGGAACTAGAACATAAGTCCGAAGTGGAAAAAGGTCACCAAAGTTCCTATCAATATTAGATATAAGGTTCCAAATTTCCGTGAAATCTAGAGATAATTTTCTGTAAAAGAATGTTTTAGGTAGTTTCTTGCACCAGTGATGGAAGTGATCTTGGAGGTCACGATGAGATTTCTTAGACAATGTTACGAGATTGATGTGAAACGTGTACGTGTATGAAAATTAATAATAATAAAACTCAATTAACGCTTCATCAATAAGAAACGATCGTTGATAGGAAAGATAAAAAACTAGCAATATTGATCTATAGATGATTAAACATGCATATATTTCTAGTCTACTGTAAATCAAAATAACTAATTGACGCTACTTTGTTATGCACAAAAAGTTTTACGTGCAATACAAAAGCTATGGAATTAACAGACCACAGAATCACACAACTCACATTTTGGTGGACAACAATCAATATAAATAATATATGTAGATGATATAATATCTGACCGTAAATAAAAAAATGTGGTTGAGATTGTACCTACTGAGAATATCTAGTGTCATGTTCTTGATCTGCAGGTCAAATAACTCTGTATCGTCGGCAATCGTCGACGCAATCTAATTGAAATAGTTGGGTAGTTCTGTACTTGACAGGGCACAGACAAAGGGCAGTGCTGGAATCACCCAAGACTGCACAAATGAAGATGCTCGTGCAAGGTGTTGGGCGTGCTCGATCATCAACGTGGGCGTGGCCAGGCATTGGCCTGGGTTGTACTGGCACTGGGCTGCGCTCGGGCTAGCAATACTCTGACAGCTTCTGGCTGGGCACGCGAGCGAGGAGAGAACACGGGCACCGGCTTGGATGATGGCAGAGAACTCGAGACCAGGTCGGAATGAAGGCACATCTCGTTGGTCGAGCCCTGGATTCGATCGAAGAGGTGGCAAGGGCACGAGGCAAGGAAGATACAGTCAGCTGCCGGGCAACTTAGGCGACGAGAGGAGGTTGAGTTTTGAGTTGCTTCACAGTTGACGTGAGAGAGAGGGAGTTGGGTTGAGATTGATGATGTTGAGGGTGTTTTTGATTGGTGAGAGAGGGAGCGAGGAGTTTGAGAAAGACTAGGAGAGAAATTTGAGAGTTTATTTTTTTTGAGTTTTTCTTTATAAAAGAGATGAGATAAATACTATTAGGGTTTCACACTCCTAATAAGCTTCCCTAGGGTTTTATACTTCTAAAAGCTCGAGAGTTTCACACTCCTAAAGAGTTTGGACTTCTGAAATTCAGATCTCACTTAAATTTGAGGAAATTGTAAAAGTTTTATTCAATTCTATATTTTAAAAGATTACATAGGGGTCTCTTTTATAGGCAATACAAAACTTGAGTTTCAAATCATAACTGATGTGGTACTAAATAAAAGCAAACTAAAAATAAACTAAAAATCTAAAATAACCAAAAAATACAAGAAAATATAAAATACATCTCTTATTCAATCTTCACTCGAACCAAATAGATTTTGATGTTGTGCGCTTCTGTCTTTGTTGGTACGTGCCATATCTTCTGTGTCCTCAACTGGATGTCTTATCAGATATTCTGGGCATGTGCAAGATGTGCTTGATATTTGGATGAGTTAAGACAATTCAACGTAGATGACCAATCTTTAGATGGCGCCTGGGGTAACCACAATGCCCTAACTAGGCCAAGCCAAAGGAAGAGAAAGCAAGCATTCGGTTAGATGTTTAAATGGTGGTATGGCCAGTTAATAGAGTTGAAAAATCGGAGAATCAACTTTATAAAACTTGGGTTTGCATCTATGGATGGATTGTGCGGAGGAACATGGATTTATTTTACGGCCAACAAAAGATTGAACAAAAAGAGATTTTTTGTGGATGAACTTCTATTATGTCTATTTAGATAAGATCCAGATATGCTCGCCCAAAACCATTAACAAACGAAGAATATTTGATGTGATCAGATTGGTTTCACACCTATATCCAGTTAAAATGACACTACTTTAACATGATAGTTTAAATTGCCCAAGTTAGTGACACCAAGAAATAAAATAAACCTAATACATAGACAACCTCAACAAATCAATAAAGATAAACCTAAGTTTTAGAAAGTATAATGGTAATTTTACTCACACTTGTGGTATATAATAGTGCCAAACAAATTCTCCAATTTATATTAGATACTGTATAAGATTTTCTAGTAAAAGTTTGAAATGCAATTGTATAACCACTAAATAGCAAACCTTTTCACTACTACAATTCATAGTTGTCCAAAAACTATTGTTGCCCAACTCTGATGAGCTTCCTGGCTACACCCTTGATCATAACACCAAGAACCAATTCTTAAAAAAGAGCATATACTGCTAAGTACAATTAACGAGGGTGCCAAATGAACTAAGAACATAATTAACATTATTTCTTTTCTCAATATAAGCAATCTAGAGATTTTGGGGGTTTAGGCAAGATCATTTAAGTATCCAGGCAACCACTTTATAAAAAAATGGATGCAATTTTACTTCATAGTATTTATTTTTTGGGGGGGTTATTTTAACAGCCATCCAAGACCCTTGCAAGTATCTAGATAATTGCTATTCAAAATTGTTTGTTTTGTATGTAATCAACAGATAACTCTATTGTGATCTTCGGATTCCTTTAGTACAATTTTCTTTCTTTTCTTTTCTTTTAATTGGTGGAGCATAAGATGGATCTCCCTGACCCTCTCCAGACATAAGGGAGAAAGTTCCTCTTATTATGATGGTTCTCACATGCCTCAAACGTGTGACCTCTATCACAAATCACATGCCTTACCAAGTTCCTTTAATATACTAGGAATTTTATAAATCTAGATTAACAATATAGGTTTTAAATAGCCATATTTATACTTTTTTATAGAGAGGATATGGATTCAAAACTTCATAGCAGCTAAAAGCTAATTCAAAAGACATCAACCAAACCTTTTTTTGTGTTGCTAAGAGAAAATCTACCATTGATCAGAAACTATATAAGAATAAAATAGTTTCAGATGATGAGCCAAAGCGAAGCATTTATGAATACTCAGCAATATATTAATACCTTGAATTTTCACCCGCAAAGGTATGACCTCGCCTTCCAATATTGTAATGCTGATCTGAATCCAATTCCCATAGAGCTGGCTTACCTGGTTGAGGTTGAAAGTGCCCCAAAAACCTGCATTTTTAAATGGTCAAACAAAAATATGCACAGAAAATGAAAATAACAGATGGAAAACAGAACAAGTGAAAAGAGGGCAAATTCATGTAACAAAGTTGCAATAAGCTTACACGTTAATGGCATCCTGTTTTTCAGCATCCATGTAGGTATTGCTGTAGTATCTTTGAAGTGTCCGTAAAAACTCTTGAGAGTGGGTGGCCGCCTTCCACTGGCCTCTTCTCTCGGAGAATATCTAGATAGAACAAATAAACATAATGTTTAAATAGAAAGGTGTAGCTTGAGTTTATTGTCAGGGTGTGGATAGAACAAACAAGAGATAATCACAGTACAAGAAAACAAGTTCAAGAGAATGATGACACACACACAAACAGAGATGTGTTGATGACGACAAAACCAATCTATTCTTCTATTATGTGGAACAACCACAAGTATCTCCTCCTGTTGACACATAATATCTACCTAGTGACTCTTTTTTCAGCATATACCATTTTTTATATAATTATCATAATTCCTAAGGCAAGATGAATTGACATACGTCTGGAGCATGAAACGATGTAAACAAATGAACCGTATCCATTTGTCTGACAAGCATTTTGACACAAAATTCCCTTGTGTAAGCCAAAAGATCTTATTGAAAGAACTTCAAGAGCAGTGTCTACTCTTGTGATATAATCATAAATAGTGGGTTCGATATGTTTTGGATGGCGCAATCAACCCTTGAAGCCATCAGTACATTCATTGCATCTACATTGTCTTTGGACTAATGTGCAATGCATGGTGGCATATCATCACTTCTCTAATTCTTTTTTTCGTTCTCCACATGATACAAGGGCAAAGGGGCAAACGTGGTTTTGATCTCATTGTCTTTGAACTAATACTCTAATGCATAGTGGACTATCATTCCTCTAGTTCTTTTGTTTGTATTTAATACAAGGGAAAAAGATGAAACATGAGTCTTGACTACTGATGGGTCAGTTTGCTAGCTAACTGATGTGCAATGCATTGTGAACTATCATTGTCTCTAATTCTATCGTTCTTTTCTTCAACACGATACATGGGTAAGTGATGAGCCTGGGACTTTGATCTGTTGGCTTTGGACTAATGCTTTAATGCATAGTGGACTATCCTTCCTTCCCTATTTCTTTTGCTTTTTTCCCGTGATAACAAGGGCAAAGGATGAAATGTGGCTTCTGGACTAATGTTTGGTTAGCCTGCTAGCTAATTGAAGGAAACTATATTCATTGTCTTCATCAACTAATCTCCATGAACATTGAAGCATAGTGATGAAGACACATCGCTTTTACCTCATAGTTCTCATTTACTCAATCATTTACTGAAAATTTTTGACTTTTACCAACATCTCCTTCCTTGTGGTCTCCTGCGTGTAACATCTCTTTGTCGCCACACATGAAGATCGTCACTACCAGGTGCAGTGTTCTAAAAAACTCGTTATATAGCCTAACGCCGACCAATCGTTACGTAACAGGCAAAAAAACACAATGTTTCATAACTCTGATTATTTTGCTTGTAATGTTCGTTACGTTACGTTATTAACGTAATGCACTGTAACTTACGTTACGGTGCAAGTCGACTTTTTATAAACCCCTCCCCCAAATTAACTCGGTCTAGGACCAAAAAAATCTCTCAAAAATTTCTCTCTGCAACCTCATCATCGTCTCCGCAACCTCGGCGTCGGCGCTGAGAAAAAGAAGAAAGAAGAATAAGACCTACCTCTGGTGATTCTCCGTCGTGGTTCTAGCCGGCGTCGTCTCCAATCACATGTAAGCTCTCTCTCTCTCTCTCTCTTCTGTTTATGCTTTCTACCTTCGATCTCTGGGGGAAAGAAAATGAAATATCTAGGAGGGAGAGGGCAGAGAGAGATAATTGCTAAAAATATTGTTGAGATAATATTATCAAAAGATAATTGGTAAAAATTATCATGCTTGTTATCATACTTGTTATAATTCAGTTATCATGCTTGTTATAATTTGTTATGTTTGCGAACTTATTATGAAATTTGTTATGTTTGCGAACTTAGTATAACTTGTGAATGTAAA
This sequence comes from Agave tequilana, assembly GCA_038442645.1. NCBI lineage: Eukaryota > Viridiplantae > Streptophyta > Magnoliopsida > Asparagales > Asparagaceae > Agave > Agave tequilana. Next base: position 77,285 of record JAVJIF010003187.1, read on the forward strand.
AAATTATTGTGATACTTATTAAAAATTGTTATGAGACTTACTAAATGTGTTATATATTATTTTGATATTTTTTAAATTTTTTAAAATTATTTTTCTATTTTAAAAATTCTTAAATATACTATATATATTTATTTTTATTAAATAAATATTAAATCGTGTAACATATGTTATGCGTTACGTTATAACATATATTAACATAACAAAGTAAAAGCGTTATCGATACGTTATCGTTATTTTAAACATTGACCAGGTGTGTTAAAACTCATGCATTAACTGCTGACTATTGTAGCTTTATGGTTGTCCATCTCCACCATTCAAAGATTCATTACCCATCAAACCCAAATTCTATACTCAAAGAAGAAAACAGAGGGGTTCCTCTAGGAGAAGGGCTGCAAAAGTCTTGAACCATTCTACATCCGTTTAACCAAATCTTAAGGGTCCAATTCCTATAGATCTAATCTTCAAAAGAGAGGTGTTCATATAAGGTCCAACTAATCTCAGCAGCAGCGGCTTCCTCCATTTCCATCCTTACACATAACTAACCACCTCTTTCCGACAATGTCAATACTTCTAGCCCTATACACCTCCAACCTCACTAGGAATCTCTCCAATCATCTTCGATCAATTCCAAGAGCTTCCCCATCACTTCCTCATCATTTCCTTCCTTTGTCCTTTGGATCATTGACATCTGACACTGGTTGCGGTCAGTTGATTACCGTAACGCCATAGACTGTCACTCTTTTTCAGATGATATGATTTTCCTTCTCCATTGATCCCCCCTCCTAACATTCACTGACCAGCTTCTTGACCCACCAATTGACTTCTAACTTTCTCTCACCCCTAGCATCTTTTCTATGACATCTGATTAGGAAGGTTTACAAACCTCATACCTTGTAACCATTTGTAGTGGTCAAGCTATGGATCTTATCTTGTATGCTATTTCCCGCTTGTTAAAATGCTTGACTGTTTGTTTGCCACTCCAGCTGAGATCCAAGGTGATGAGGACATCACCAGTTCTTAGATGACTCTACGCCTTAATTTATTTTCTTTGAGTCTTTTATTGAAACTTAGTCCCACATCGGTTGTGATGGAGAAGTTCACTTTGTAAAAGTCTATAAAGAGGCTCAACTCAATGAATAAGATGGACAATGAATAATAAAAAACTTTTCAATTAATTCTCTTGAGGGTGCTCTTAAGCATTAGGGTGTGAAGCCCGTGGTATAAGGGGTGTGAAGCCCGTGCAAGCGGTGCGAAGCTCAATATTTATTTGGTTCTTTTCTCTAAACCCTAATCTCTTTACTATTTCTTCTTTCAAAATCCTATTTTTTCAATTTTTAGTTTGAAGGTGATTGTGGTCCTCCCGTTTTACATCACAAGGACTTTGAGCACTTTCTTCTTTCTAACTATGAACAATAGTGCTGAACTATTGAACCATGGTAGCGAATTCTGCAAATATCTTGTGTAGCTATAGAAAGTTTTTCTAGCACTCCCACATCTTTTCTGCAGTAGCTGCAACATGATCTTAGTCCCCCTCTTTTATAAGAGCATGATCATTTTTGGACGTTACAGCAATAGTTATTTCTCTTCCTTGCATGCAGGTCTCTGAAAGCATAAACTGTGCTTGATTCTCGTTTCATTATGGAAGATCCTTTCATGACAAGTTTAATTAGCTCAACAGCCTCTACTATTGTCTTCATTCTTTATTTTTAATTACAGCAACATTGAACTAGATGCTTCAGTTGCTTGCAGGTGTACGAAGGTAACCATATTCTCAACTGAAAACCACTCAACTAATAACTCTACATGGTTTATTCCTCAAGGCTTCAATTCCTTGTTTGCACTGTACATTGCATTCAGATTCAAACGACTGATACTCTCCTACAAAGTGGTGTTAATGTCATTATGATTCCTCAATTGTGAATGGTTGCTGGCTTATCTCATAACCACGAATCTGCTAACTCATTAGCTGACACTTCACGGTCTATGCAAAAGCATCATAATACCAAGATAGATGATTGGTATAACTGCAGAGGGACTTGGACTAAGCAGCTTCTTTTACACATTGACCGGTTACTCTAAATCCTGCACTAGCACATACAAAGTTGGCTTCAATGTCATGAATACAGTATCTTCAATTCATGCACGTTTTCAGTCTTTTGTTGCAGTATCTTGGGTCCTAAGGTGTCTTAGGAGCTAGTTTCTTCCCTTGTCTACATGCATTGTCTGTCAGTGATATAAGCAAATAGTATCACCATCATTCTGAACTAAAAGGCAGTCCTTGTTCTCTTGTAATCTTCTGTCCATTCTGATATTTTGGGGCCATGATCCAATACCCTTATTTGGAGAGAATACCAGTATTATGTACTTCTTTGAAGATGAATTTTGCTTTACTTGGCTTTACCACTGTTTAAAAAGTGGAAATGGAGCATATTTGTGTGCAGCCCTTATCATATCAAACAATATGCAGCCAAAAACATTGGTCCACAGGCATCACCACATGATATTACTTTCATGTTGCACATGAAGATGTTTGCCACCTGTGCGCATTAAAGGAATATGCGGGTGGATTTCAAACCCAAAATCTCACCTGATTCACTTATTTGTCCCTCACAAAGCCAAATCTTCCCCCCTTACACCAATCACTAGTCCCTCTAAACTCACATAGAGTTCTATGTTTTCCTATTCTCCCTTTCTCTTCTCCGGCCAAACATTCCTACACTGCGACAAGATTTCTAATACACTGGCAGAAGGAGAGAACCAGAGTCATCCCTTCACTTAGGGCATGCTGCTTCTTTTTTATTATTTCATTTGGTTTCAATTCATTACTGAGTCTGCATGGTTTCATCTCTTCTCATTGCTTTTTCTTCTCTTGTGTTTTTCTCCCCAAACTGTTTCCACTACCGCAAAGGAATAGCCGAAAGAAAAAAAATTGTATGATGCATTATGATTCCATGGATATTTCTGATTTTTTAAAATTCTTTTTTGAATGCTTTATGATTTTCTCTCCTCTATTTTCCACTCCTTCAAAAGCTCAACTACGCAAAGTGCCAGGAGCCACATACTGTATGTTACAACCTTTATTCTCCAAGAATATCTGCATTGCACCAATCAATCATGAATTTTATGCAACGTAGTTCCCATGTTCGGGAAACAACTAAATCATACTCTACATGATGATGTTCATGAACACCACACCCTTCTGCAGTTTGTAGAGAGGCTTCAGAAGACATTCAACGCATGACCTTCAGCCAGGGGGGTGGTGGGGCATGCAAGTGCACACCGTGAGGGGAGTGCATATTTCTGAAAACCTATGTACCCATGAGCTGGATGATGTCTCAACCACACACACGTTGTTGACAGGAGACCAAAAAATGTAACATACGCATTGAACAATCACTATTATATGGACATCCAGAACTTTGGTCGCAATGTGATTGACTGTGAATGCAACAAACCAAACAGAATTCGGAGTCAAATAAATTGTTATATCAATTGACTTCAAATCCAAGTCTTTTCCTGTCGAAATAAGTAGTTTTCTGTTTATTATTGAAACTAGTATGTCTTTAAACGTTCTAGTTCTCTTATCAAAAAGAAATTATAGATTTGAAATGAAAATCAGATAAATGCTCCTCGAGTATAATATAAGAGTATATCCTTCCAAGCTTTTAACACAAAACATTGCATAAATTTATAGAAAGAGCTAACTCAAAAGGAGATACTATCACTAACGCATTAAAAAAGGTACCTTGTTATGAGCAGCAGAACCACCGTATTGTAAAGCAAGTGTGTCACCCATTTTCTCATAGAAGCACATCAACTCATCAGCCAGTGAAGTATCTACAATTTTTGGGACTTCTATAAACTCCAAGACATGAAGCTGATGCCCAAGAGCGGTTAAACCATAGGCAAATTGGGCAACGTTTGTGCGGTCCAAACAGTCTATGCAATTTGTCCGAAGCACCCCTTTCTGAATTAGAGGCGGTTTAGTGAAAAATATTCCATCATCTTTTGTTTTATCCTCTGGAGGTCCTTCCTGGGAATCAGAGTTCTCGATAGTATCTTCCTGGGATCCAACAGCATGACAATCTCTGTAGTGATTATTCGATGACCATTGACCAGCATTATCCTTCCTGTAGTATCTCATAGTTGCCAACAAAGTAACAGGTTAGATGGCACTAGAGAATCCTCCGTGACCATACACAGTTTCATCAAAGTTTCCATTATGTGATAAATATACAGGTCATTTTTCACCAAAATGCCTATCCCTGTGAGCTTTACAGGCAAACCTAAGCTTGTACACCAAAAATTTGTAAAACTGAACAAAATGTGAAACTCTTCTATACGGTAGTTATGAGTTAATATCTTTATAGTCAGTTATCAAATCCGTTATTCAAGGATAAGTTTGAGTTACGTGTTATTTTGTAAAGGGAACCATGGGTGACTTGGTTAGCCACTCTAAATTCTAATAGCCATGATGCATATTTGAAAGTGTTGTTGCCAGAACACTTTGCTATTAGGTAACGTAATCAGAGTCCTTACATTAACAATCATGATCTTGAGTGTCTAACACCTAAACGGAGCGGACCATCACAGTGCAAGAAGCATGATTAACATCAAAGTTGGTTTTGTAACTTAATAGGATAACTTTTTAACTCCAATTAACTGTTTGACCATTATATCCTTGTCTAGAGCGCTTCAACAGCAAGAAGGTTCAATCACCTTCCAATTTTGCAGAAAGATTAGTTAGGTGCGTCACAAAATTTGGTCGTTTGCATTGATAATAAGAACCCTTCTACAATAAGGACATTCTCTGTTTCTTGGAGTAAGCCTAGGCTGGAACCGCCAAAAAAAAGGGAACTTATAATCTGATTCCCTTCCTTTTAGAAACTAGGTATTACGGTGCAAGGAATGGTTGATTTTAATAAGGTCGCGCAAATGTGTTTGGATCCTAACAGGTCATTGGTTGTGTACAGATAGGGGAAGTAGTGTGAAATTGGTATAGGGGGTAGGAAGGACTAGGATGGTTTGGTTTAGTAATAGCATGCCAGATATGTGGATACATGGGGCTAGTACAAATGTTTATTGGCAATGATATGTATGAATCTGCAATGCCACCATTCTGCACTGCTCATATAGGAAAGCAATCACAACGTGGCCTAGTTCAGTAGTAAGCATTATTAGGATGGCAAGATAGGTAAGAATGGCTATTGAAACAGATGATTGGACAAGTATATATATCCATCCTGTCCCTTTGCACTCAGGTGACGAGCCACTAATACAAGACAGATCCAGAATTTCTGTCGGAGTATAGCGTATGTTGCACTGAAAGTGTGGTATTTGTAAGTGATCTTGGCTGAGAAAGATGCCTGGTAGTAAGAAATGCCATGTTCCCAATAGAACAAATGAAAATTAGTGTTTTGGAGATGACGGTGGTGGTAGGTACTAATGTGTGAGATCTGATTGGTTATCAGCAAGGAGGGTGGGAAGATATTGATCCTGAATTTGAAAACTGATAATGGTAATGGCAATGGAGAGGATTGTCGATGTTGTTAAGGTAGAGATTGGTGGTAGCAAGTTCCTCCCTGATTTCAGTGACGATGCAGTCTACTCTGGTAACAAGTTTGATGCATCTCCATTTAATATCACCAATGTCATCATGAAGAGAAGAGCTTACAGCAGTGCTGGAAGTCCGAGGCAGTTCAATTGCCACTAATGGTGAGAGTTCAGCCTGATGTCATGTTCAAGCAAAAGTTTCCAAACATTTATTTTTAGTTTTTTTTTTTTTGGAATCACGAGAGAACAAGGCATCAGATAGGGAGACGGGAGGCTGAAGAAAACAAGAGATAAGTGAAAAAGAGCGTGTGAGTAAAGGAAGAGGCAGAAAGCACATGAGAGAGTATGTTTGTGAGTGTGTACGCATTGAAAGAGAGGAAATAGAGGGTGCAAGAGTAAAAAAGGAGACTTTCAGTAGGAGGGGATCAGAGAAATAGACTGCAGTCAAAGCCCCATGGTAAGAATTTGCGATTAAGATGACAATAAAAGACTTTGACTTTTTGGAATTAGACTTTGACTTTCTGGAATTGGAAAGAAATGGTGTCTGTAGAAGAAATGAAGTAACCATAATTTCTCAAGTCACAAAAACCTAAAGTAGGAACTCTAGCCAGATTAGAATTTTTTTTGTCAAATAAATGACCTGGAAATATTTTAGGATTTTCAAGATCCATTTTTTTTTTCTGTTTCTTTATGATAATACGCCAATAATCAAGGCAAACAGCCTATTATAACTTTCTAGCCAAGTATTTTTTTTTAAAATGATCATTGCGCTGCACACATGCTTGGCAGTCATGACATGTTGCCACCAGCTGACATTTTCTCCATTTCTTAGTGGAATCTCATAAAATGACATGCTGCCCTTTCTTCTTAATTCTAATACAGATGTAAACTATTTTATAAATTCTAAAAACACTTTCAGTATGAGTGTATACACATGTAATCTCTTTGAACAGGAACGCTAAATAGTTTTAAAAAGAATAAATAATCAGGATATAAAACTTAAATAATAGCAACAAACAAAATGCAAACCCTCATATATTAATAGATACAAAAGCAAAAAAGGAAGTAATTGTTACAAGCCAATAACTAATGTGTGGGTGGACGACCTTAAGTTATTCTGCACAGAATTAGAGAGTGATCAGCCCGGGATTGGTCAAAAGAGTAGAAACCAGAATAGTGGAATATACTTTCTTATATGGGAGAAGAGATTATCTGCATATAGAGGGATCCATTTAATAGAGATAATTACAGATGGCAACTCAAGAAGTACAGTAAATATGAGTAACCCAAGACATACAAATTATTGTGCAGTTCATATTATTAAGTATCCATGAAAGCTTACAGTTTGGACTTTAGAGCGCACTACAACAAGTCTAGATTAATTTATTTGGGTGTGAGGGTGGGGTTAACTCGATAGAAATTAGAAACTAAAAAAGATTTTCCGAACTAAATCATTTTACACCCCTTTTCGTTATAGCTCTCTCAAACAAAAAGTTGATATTAAGAGATCAAAAAGTCCATGAAAATCCTGATTCCAAAAGTGTCCTCAATTTATTAACCGCGTATTAAAGGAAAATACAAGTATACAACTGCTATACAAAAGAGAGTAAATGAAAGTAATAAAATACATAGACCATCCAGAAATATTTTCGAAATAAACACAAAAGACCTAGTGATTTATACTGAAGAAAATTTCTGGTGATGTGGAGAGCTAAAAACCATCTGCTTGAATTCAAAGATGCTGTCTGATGCAACAAACATACAATGTCAAAGTGTCAAAGTGATCGCATGTGATGACTTAAAGAAATGCAATTGAATATACCTAAGGGAATTTAAGAAAAAAGATCAACCTAAGAAGATTGACAGTACTAGCAGTGAGATAAAATAATAAATAAAACTAAACAGAGCATCTCAATCATGCAGCACAGAGTAAAATACTTACACTAGGATAGGCCGTGTTAGAGAACCCTGGAGCCTTAAAGCTGGTGGCACTTGACAATAAAAGAAGCCAGTCAAATCTAACGCGTACGCTGCCACTTTTCCCAACAGGGCCAGGACATTTGTAGCTTTCCTGAAGACAATTTTTAGTTTGATTTAGTGCATATTTTAAACATCATTACGATCTTAATAACAGAATATAGAACAGTAAGGTAATTGGAAACAGAAGCTGCATACTTCCGAGAATATTTGTGAAGATCCCAATGCAAAAACCTCAAACGACTATCCTCGGGTAAACTTTTGTTTATATAATCAATTGCTTTTGCAAATTCTGCACGGAGTATAGTTTCTCGAGGTTTCTTCTCACGTGTCTGTTCAGAATAAATTGTGATAACAGAGGGGAAAACCAAAATAATCAAGTGAGATTCCATATAAAATTTTTACATCAGCACCCTCAAGAAACTGCATATGAACATCAAAAAGAACAAATTATGTGCTGTATAGTTCTTACAGATCAAGAATGTATAAATGTTTATCAGAATCTACCTTAATCAAGTTCAGAATTATTATAGGGTTTCCGTATCTCTTTACGAGATTGTCAAAATGAAGCCTGGTGGATTCATAGTTTTGATCCTTATGCACTGAACAAGAGGAGAGAGGAGTATGTCAAGAAGCAAATAGATTAAAAAATAAAATACAATTAGGCAAGCTATGGACAGAATACTATATTATTTTGCAACTTACAGATTATGTCAGGCTTCATATTAAGCCATGAACTCTCCTGGGACCAAAAGAGAGGGATAGAACCCCGATTTTGGACAACAGAGCTTATCTGGGAAGGGATGCCTCCGGCATTATCCTCAAATACAATTTGTTCCGTCTCAACATCATTAGCTACTCTACCCTTCTCATTGACACCTCGTTTTAAGTACCTGACAAAGGAAAATGATGAAAAGCAGTTTTATGTAAGAAGATGTGGGCATATGATAAATTCTAACTTGACAGTCCCAATCCTGCCACAATCATAAGATTTAAAATGAAAGTAAGTTAAACAAATAATCTAGTAAAACCTGGTGCCAGCAAAATGACGTGAGCGTCTAGCAATGAGTGTCAAAGAAAATTCCTTCCCAGAAACTGTTAGCTTGGCCTGAAGATAGAAAATAAATCATGAGTTTCATCTATTCATCTCAATTCTCATAAGAAGACTTTAAACAGTTATAAATGAGGGATGGGAAAGAACAGGAAGTAAACAACAAAGTTGGCAATGCATACATGTATAAAAAATATTACATCCTGATATACAGATAAAGCATTATGTTCTGGCTATCATCAGCTTCTTTCAATAAGCACATCGATACAGAAATAACCAGAATATGAGCATACTACAGCCAACATAATCCAAAGCACTGGTACATAGATAATAACCAGTCAAAAATGAGAAGTGGTATCCTATCCGTTTACATCAGGCTATCAGGTTAGTGTTAACACCAGAATCTGCTTTGGAGAGATGACAAAAGGTTAATCTGTGTGAAAGAATTTTCTACAGTAACTTTGCTACAATATTCCCATGCAAAACCATTCAATAAAGCTTTTAAATCTGTGAACCATAGGCATCAATTGAAAAACCTATAACTAGACACCAAAAGCACAAGCCATGGAGAAAATCTTTCAAACTCTAAATGTGAACATATGCAGCAGTTGAAGGTGCTTTCATTTGTTTACACAAGCCAGCCAGCAAATTTGGTGGAAACAAAGAATTGATTTCATTTGTCTTCGCACGCCATTACATGTTTTACTCCAAATCCATGCCACCTGTACAACTGCTCACTAGTCCAATTCTATGCCAGAATAGGTCTGACAAAATGATTGTTGAAAAGGTGACCGGTAAGAAAAAAACGATGCACATAGGCCTAAAAAGTTAGATCATGCAAAATGGGTATAAAACAAGAGGTTCTGGGCTAGCAAAATAGTTTCTCTGTATAGAAAACTGCAACCTCGTTTAAGAATTGGAGGTTGTTTCTATTTACTTGAATAATTAAGAAACCTTACTCCTAATAAAACATGCCAAGAAGGGAACAAGAAAAGGCAACAACATCTGAACACAAAATATACAGAATGTAACCATTTCCAGAAAGTATTACTATGAATACCTTATAATCAGTCTTGTTAAAACTTACTTGTTTGAAAAATCCATAAACCAAAGCAACTGTCCACATTGTACTTTTGAGGTGATTCCGAATCCCTCTCGTCAAATATTCATTCCAGACAAACATTGTTTCATATAAAACTTGCCCGGTCTCTCCATCACATAAGTTCCTCTGAAGACTACACATTATGTTGTACGAGTAGCTGAAGAAGAAGTCCTTTGTAAGATCCACAGTGCATAGAAGCTTCTTGTATCTATACCACCAATGGAAAAATACAGAAATATGTGAACTCCTGTAGGAAATGCCAGAAGAAAAGAAGAAATTTGACAAAATAAAGTAATTACACAAATGAATGGATAGGTTTCCTGCAAAACAGAAGGAAGAAACATGAGCTTCTTTTATCATTGATACCTTGTATCAAATGAACATTTTATAACAACCTCAAAACTGCATAAAGATTGCTTGGTACAAAAGAAGTAACCGATCTGGCATTTAGGCTCCAAAACAACTGTAATAACTTAAGATAAACATAGATGCCTTCAACTAGAAAAACTAAGGACATGTGATACTTACAAACACTTGAGTCTCAATAAAAACACATCTACAGCTAACAAAGGGCTGTCAAAACACTTTAGCATGAAAGGAACTCCATGATCGTCTAATTAAAGGATTTTACACAAATAAAAAGTATCTGGAACTTATTAATTCTTGCAGCAGAAAGAGCATCAGCAGGTTCTATAATTTTAGTTAGAATGAAAATCTTTATAAGCGTTGAAAAAGCATAGCACTCGGTAAGATTTCTATCCACAACACTCTCTTCATCTAAACACAGAATGACAGAAATCTAAATAAGAACAAACTGGTCTCCACTAAAAGTACCATTAACATTACACTTTTATTTACATGCAGAATGAACAAAAGACCTGTTCTCATCCTTAGAATATGCCATATTGGGCCGCATAGTAGAATGTGGAAGTGCGATCATTTTGCTCTTAGAAACAGCATACACATTGTGGCCACATATGATTCCAATTTTCCTTCTTTTTGTAATGAGCAGCATGTAATAAGGCCCCAGAAACTTAACAAACCCTGGGAAAAAAGAATTGGCATTTATTTAGTACTTTGCAAGATATGTCGCAACTGACACGGTATCTATCGAAGCATTACACAAGAAGAATTAAAGTAGAACTTACCGGCAATTCCATAGCAATTCGTAACAAATCTTAGTCCGCCACTTGACCTATTTCCTTCATGTATACGCATCAACAAATCATAACATTCGCTTTCAGTGTAGTTGGTGGGATCTTCACAGATGTTCAGCTCTGAGGGTTCAGTCCTATCAATCTTTAACACTCTCCATATTGTTCTACTCTTGTCTCTTCCAATCATATAAAATTTCTGCAGCATGATGCAGCATACTTAGTCATAAGGATACTTAGAAAGGTAAAATGAAACCGTAGAATATTAACATAAAATGGAAAAGCAACATAATTTCCCGGCTTTTTAAATGCGAAGGAGAAAAATGCAATGCCCCCAACAAAAGCAAATTGTAGTATATTTATAGAGATGTTCTACCATAGGACAATCATAAAAGCCAGAAAGTGTTACTTGACATAACAAACACGCCATTCACCAAACATTGGGTGAATGGTTAACCACAATCCCGCATATTCAGATCTTCTCCACCACGCATAGGCACTGAATGGCCCATTCCTAAATCGGAACCATCTATCAGTTTAACATTTTATGGGCAGCTATGGTTTGTCCTGACTGAAAAGTCAGAGTAATGGTGGTAGTTAAATTCTGAAAGAATCACAACCACCTAGATATTAATGGACAATCATGATAGAAGTGGACCATCCACTGCCAAAGGCATGGTAGAGAGAATCCCAATCCCCTACAAGATCAACATCCAAGATAAAATCAAAACAGATATTAGAAGTAAAATAGAAATGCTTGAATATCATGTGATTCTCTGTCAAATATAAATCCAAAAGGTCACTAGAGATAAAAGAAAAGTGTTTCTATATTATGATTCTCCTCAACTTAATTCTTCAAAGATATAACAAATATATTGACAGCAAGGATAACTTCCAAACAGTCGCTTTATTACTATAATATAAACTATTAGGCATTGTTAACATGGAGGAATGCCCCCAACAACATCTGTGCAGATCCTATATTGCACAGATATTTGAGCTGCCGCTCTCTCTCGAAACAACTACAATAATAATGAGCAGATTAGCATTGTCATAAAAGACGACGAAGATCAAAAATCAAATCTAATCAATCTAACCATATCTCTTGATGACTGAATGGGAGCATGCATATGCATAATGTACAAAATATGTATACCGTAAAATTTTCAGTTCAGATCTGAATGGCAGTCTGCATATCCAACTAATTTGAATACCCATATTACCATAAATCCTATATAATAGACCTATTCGTATGAATATTAACATATCTTTATGGCAATAGATAAACCCAAGCTTATCATGAACTATCAGTTATAGTCCCAATCTTATGATGAAATATCAGGTGTATCCAGAATCTTTATGCAATGCTTACAAAATCTGTTATTATATCTTAGTAAACGAACTAAGCCTTCAGCAAATTCATTTAGTATCTGGGTGCAATTATAACAGAAAATTAACATTCCTATATTTATGTCACCTAAATAAAAATTCTGTGCATAAACAAGCAAAAAGAAACAGATAAAGAAAATGAAAAATACACAACTATTTCTTAAAAACAATGGATAACAATTCCAGTTACTTTTCTCCAACAAGAAAAAATAGAAGTAAAGCTATTTCTTTTTATTAAAAAGAAAAGTTTTTTCTGCTGAGAAATCAAAATAAAATTTCTCTTTGTCCAAACTAAAAGTACAACTTCTAAGCACTATGCAGATTTCTCGACCATGTCTCTGAAATTCTTTTTTAAAAAAATTATTTTCCCTTTTCTGCTGCTCATAGAGTCCAAAAAAAAAATCAGTAAACAGCACGGGCAAACGGACAAAAGACCAATAATTACTTATCATCAGTTCAGAAAGATCAGCGTATTAACAGGGGGAAAATACATAAGACAAAAGGCTACTGATTAGAACAAAAAAAAATTAAAAAAGAAAAATCAATAAAGGTTTCTTGAGTATCTTTCTGTACTAAAGATCAAATGATTCAAATATTATCAGAATTTTTTTTTTAATAAGAAACGTGTATGTGCTAATTTTCTTATTCTTAATATATTTTAATTCTCCAAGAAAGAAAAGGAAAGAAAACTTTTTATTGTACTAGTTCATCTTTTGTGCTGAGCTCCAATAAAAAGACAAAGCCCTAATAATCACCCAATGACCAACAGACACAAAATACACAATTAAAAAAAAAAAAAAAGGTTCAGTTTTAATCTACCAATCGAGTCTCATAGAGCCTGGATTTATGCAGGCACAAGCTCCGATCCACGCTCTCCCGATCCCCCGCCATCGTATCCGATCCGTACAACCTCCCCGAGCTTACCGGGCTCGGGTCCGAGACTCAATCGCGCATCCGAAACCAGCGGATCACCAAGAGACGAGACCCCCAAACCCTAGATCTCCCTTCGGCTGCTTCAAATATAGCATCCTATTCTATCTCGCTCGTTTGCCTCAATTAATAATGACTTTTGAGCTCGCTAAATATAGAAGCTTGAGGAATTGACGAATTGGGGAGAGAATATAAAAGGAAATAATTTGAAGGGCGAGATTGAGAGAATTTAGGGCTAGGATTAGTGTTTTCGTGTTGAGAATTTTGCGAGATATAATAATTGACGAAGAGATGGTGAGAACGAAGGAAAGCCACAGCTTTGGGACGACGACTTGATCCACAAAAACCCTAGAGAGAGTGGGGGGAAGACGGCCATCGACAACAAATAAAAAATTACAAAAATTTAGAAAAAGACTTCAGTGTTTTTATGCGTTTGAGTACCAGTTCTTTGCTTATTTTGTGATTTGTATCATTTTGTTTTGCGAAAAACTCGTATTGGGACATAATTCATCAAATTTTGTTGAATTGTTGAAACACTAATAGTCCTATTAATGGTTTTCTTTTCTTTTTGTTTTTCTAGTGATATCCATTTAGGACCTACATTCGTTTGTTTCGTTATGTTGATTGGACTAGGGAATATTTGGACACTATACAAAATGACGTCGTGATAACAAATTTTTATGCAATGTTAGTAGGGGGAAAAAAGATAAATGATCGAGTTTATAAATATGAAAAAAATTTAAAATTCTATAATTTCAATGAAGAAGGAAATTTTTATCTACGTGTGACCGTTAAAAATCGTATGAAAATATTTTTAAACTGAATTAATTCCACATTTTTCTATTTATGTTCGGTGTTTATCTTTCTCATGAACTCTTGCTTTATCTTATTTTGATTCTAAATCAACAACAAAAATGCATATTGAGTCTTTTGCTTTAAGCACACAAGTGTTTCCAACAAAGTAAAAGCGCTCAAATTTAAAAGGGAATAAAGTATTGTAAAAAAGAAAGCTATGAATATTTCAGAAAAGCTAAAAATGATTCCAAGTAACTGTTTTTATAATGAAATTATGACAATTATTTTTTCAAATAAGTAAATAATACATAGTTTGCTCATATTTTATATCTAACTACTAATATATTTCTTGATTTTAAATTCTTAACAAATTATGTTTCTTTTTTAACTCATAATATGTGATCCTACGCGAGAATAAAGTCTTGATAGTGTTTTATCAAAGGAACAAAGAACTAGGTATATATTTACTTTTTTTTATTTCTTCAATTAACATTACTTGTATTTTCCAACAATAATTCCATCCACATAAAACGCAAAAGGGTGTGGATCAAAATAAGAAAACACAAATTATTTACTGAGAAAAAGACTAAATTGCAAACTTTACCCGGATTGTTCTCGTTTTTTGCATGCTACTCATTAATGAGGTGTTTATACAAAAAGTTAAGAGAAGATGGACGAAAACAAAAAATTCTAATAAACAGAAGCCGCCGCTCTGTAGTTACCGCGCTCCAACGGTCAAAAAACGCGGCAAATTTGAAATGTTACGATTCGAGTCTGGCCCCCACGTTGTTTCGCCTGAACCGTGAAATTCGTAAAAAACCAAGGGTTTTGTGAAAACGAAATGCGTGGGAAGAGCATGCTGTAAATGATTCAATTATTAATGAATGGGAATATTTTTTATGTGGGAGGAATCACAGTTGGAGCATATCCCGCGATACCTTTTCTTCATAAGCTACACAGCGAGGCACCAGAAACTCTGATACGTGATAACTGCACTTTTTCCATTTTTAGTATGAAATTATGCGAGCAAGGAACACAATTAGGTCTTTTTTGGTAATGGAATAAAAGTAATTTAATTGGTTTTAATAGCTCTGCTCCATAAGTTAACTGTTTTACTGACAACTGGGCTCAGCTCAAATGACAAGTCATTTTTTTTCCTATTATAGAAGATCATGGATCCAGATTTTTATATTTGAGACGAACGAGTGATTCTCAAATTGAAATATAGTTACAGATTATTAAAGGTTTGCAGTGAAGGTTTAAGCTATGTGAATTTTTTTTTCTTAACTGTTTTTTGTAATACAATATTTCTTCTTCTTAATTTTAGTTCTCTACTAGGAGAGATGGTCAATAATTCCCATCGTGTGAGATGAAGAAGGTCCCCCGCAGTTGTTCAAGCGGCTGGCCTGAGTCGAATAGAGCACAACGCTTTTTACGATCACTGATTCAAATACCGCCTTGCGGATATTTTTATCTCCCCGATGTGGTCCCGGCCAGGTCTCGAGTGTGATCTCTGAAAGTCACCGATGAATCCCACCGGCGATTGAATTAATTATCAAAAAAAATGAGTTGAAGCAGAGAGAAATTCTAAGAATGCACACAAGTTGCTTTACTTTGTGATCTCTTATCAATGTTTCATTTCATCAGACAGGGGAAGTACTACTCAATCTAATGCAAGTAAATCCTCTAAAAACTATTTTTATATTAGCGAGCAACTGAGTTGTCACTTGATTCAAATGGAAGGTCGATGAACTAGTCCCTCAATAAAGCACTAGAAATTTTCAATTTTCTGAGAAACAGAATGGATGTCACCCT
This sequence comes from Agave tequilana, assembly GCA_038442645.1. Classification (NCBI taxonomy): domain Eukaryota; kingdom Viridiplantae; phylum Streptophyta; class Magnoliopsida; order Asparagales; family Asparagaceae; genus Agave; species Agave tequilana. The sequence continues at coordinate 93,051 of JAVJIF010003187.1, forward strand.
CTTATACACACATATTCATCACTAATTATTCAAATTAAATCTTTTATTCGACAATTGTGGGATTGAATTTGGAATCTCTCATGAGAGGGAGGGGTATTGCGAACAGGCCAACCCGATGATTATCAAGCACGAGGAATTTATTAATTGTGCAAATTTCTCTGTTTCTGGTCATGAGTTCCATTTGGATTCCTTTATCTGGTAATTTCAAGAAATAATCTAAGACAACAATAATAACCGCTAACTATTTCGCGTATAAGGAGTCAGACTGTGGTTTTTTTTTAAGAGGTCAACCCCTCTTACCTTCACATAATATGACATTTACATTTATTTACAAAATCTAGTTGTCATTAACAATTAGGGCATGTTTGGCACCAAAATATGTTTTAAAAAATTTTCAATGGGCCTCGCAAATTCAGTTTTACATGTGAAAATTTTTACATGAGATTCATAAATTAGTTTTCCTAGTAATTTTCTCTCCATCACAGAAAAAAATCAGTGAAACATAAAAACAAATCTAGAAGTGAGCCCCATCTTATTTTTACTTTCCACGTCCGAACACATTTTAATAAAAAAATTTCATGAGCTCCACTAATTCAGGTTTCCATTTTGAAAGTTCGGCAAACAAACAGCCCTGGCAAAAAGGAAAAAAAAAAAATCATGCTGTCGTTAACTCGTTCACTTGTCTAATTGTAATTTGACAACCCAAAACCCAAAAGTCAACACCAAGCTCCGACAACCACTTGGTGGCAAACAAGAGCAATGTTTACATTTTCTAGATGCCAGCTGGCCAACTAACGTGGCCGGCCAACTGATGTGGCCAGCCAATTACGGGGCACAATATGATTGGTTTGTCGATGCCGTGGATGGTTTCGTCGTTGACAAGTAATTAGAGGCTTATTCTCAAATTAATGGCCTCTCCCCTCTTCATTGGACTCTCTCTCATCATTTATCTTTCAAGCGCACATGACATGCGTGTTTCAAAATGCTTATAGAAATTAATGCTGAAATTTAATTATATTGTTGGATTATTCTTATATATGTACTCCTCAAATCTCTCTCGTCTCTAAAATTACCTCTCAAATCTTCATATTTTTAAAATTACCTCTCAAATTTTTAAATTTGATTCAAAATGTCCTCTTCATGAGCTGTTGTTAAAAATTTTAAAAATAAATTACCCATTTATCTCTGTCTCTCTCTCTCTCAAACTGTTAACAAGCCGGCGCTTTCTTCTCGATGCCACTCTCGTCTTTTCTGCATCAACCCGCAAGTTCCGCCTCCTCCTCCCAGTCATTGGAGTGGTAATTTTGGACTGATGGTTGGGGAAGCAGAGGAATCGAAACTGAACCGCCTCGTTGTGTTGAGATTGGGTAGTGATGATTGCTTCCTTGAAATCCAACAAAACATTGAAAAAGAACAAGCTTTACTTACAAAAATTCCAACTTTACGAAATGCGTTATCTTAGAAAGCCCAGAAAAGCTATTAGAACAATACGAGAAATACAAACTAGAGAAAAGTGGACTTTCTTTTGAACTTTATAAATTGTACGAGATCGGAGTGTTCCCAAGTATCTAAGTGACTATGAGAAGGTGACTCCGAGGTCGGAGTGTTCCCGAGTAGTTGAGCTGTTGTGCATCCTTTAACGATGTGCTTGAAGTAATATTTGGCTTACCCCGGTGCAAGAATCCTAAACCTAAATTGTCCTCAGGAACAGCAGTTGAAGGACTCTGGTGTTCACCAACCAGATTTCTCAATGATCTCCTCGACCTGAATAGGCAAGGGACCTCCTCGGTCTAATGCAGGACTGGGCTCTACTTACAACTAGACACGCTCTGTAAATTAGGTGATATTCTTCTTATATTGTCATAGTCCAAATGAAGTACAAGGGAGCCTATTTATAGGACTCCACTAGTAACTCAAGAGTCACCATTCCTTAATGAAGGTAGCTCAAGGGCCTTATTTAAATTCAATGAATCTACAAGAGTCGCCGACTCGTAATGAGAGAAAGCCAAAGGGTTATGTCATGATTCAATGAATGTAACCCAATGGTCATTAGTCCCTTTAATAAGAGAAGCACAATGGTTATAATCACTAAATGAGGGAAGTCCAAAGGGTTATCAACTCATAATGAGGGATTGCAAGAGTCTTATGTCCAAATTCGATGTAAAAAAATCCAAAGGTCTTGATTGCATTAACCATACCTAACCCATGTCCAACTAGTTTGTGCTTAAGGGGGAGAATTATTAGCTAAAATTATTTTAGTATGGCAAAGGTTTAAATGTTGCCAATATATGTAAATGAAATACATATAGTTTGAAAACTATTTTATGTTTTGAAAAATCAATTTTTGCACAAAATATCTAACAATCTCCCACAAGTTTATAAACTATCAAGAAAGTTATAGTCATTGTGTGTAAGATAAATGTCACTAAGACTTGAATTCCCTTTAGACCAACTGAATAGAAGATAAGTACATGGTGAACTTAGTCTTGAACCAGTACTTTTCTTATAATCCAGTGAGCACATAAGATTAAAACCTAACTGTGGTAATTATCACTTTGAACCACAAGTTTGCCTGAGTGCTTGCACATTTATGACCATGTGCATGTCCTAGTTTCTGCGAGGGCTCTAGGTACTTTTTATAAGTTCTCATAGGAGACGGCCAAATCTCCACCCAACTACAGGTGAGTCATTTAGGTATGTTTCCTACCGAACACTCTGCATTCGAAATGCTTTGAACTTATTAAAGCTTAAAAGCCATCATGTCACATGATAGAAAATATGCATGCAAATCTTACTTATTTTTTGAACCGAATATCTTATTATCAGTAGCATGAACTTTGAACTAAAAACTTGATATAAATGGTAAATGTACATAAGACTTACAACGACTTGAGATCCATTCCAGCAGAAGTCCTTTCAACTAATTCTTTTTCAAGCCTTTAGTTAGAGGATCCGCAACATTCTCTGAAGACCGGACATCAATCACTAAGATGACTCCATGACAGATAAGCTCATTCAAATAGTCATGCTTCAGACGAATAGTTAGTTTCTTTCTGTTGAATAACGAGTTTGTTGTCACAGCACTCGTTACTTGATTATCACAATAGATAGTAATTGCACCTTGCAATTCTTTCAACGGAAGGTATCAAAGAAAATAATTGAGCCACTCAACCTCATCTCCTGCAACAGTTAATGTAAAGAACTCAGACTCATCGATGATTGTGCAATCAGAGTTTTCTTCTTAGACTTCCATGAAATAGCAGCTCCACCCATGGTGAAGACAAAGCCTCCAGTGGATTTGCAGCCATCTGCTTCTGAGCACCAGCTTGCATCTGAGAAGCCTTCGATTACAGCTGGATATCTGGTGTAGAACATGCTTAGATTCAAAGTTCCCTTCAAATACCTCATTAATCTCTGAACATCATCCCAATGAAGCTTTCCAGGATTACTTATAAATCTGCTAAGCATTCCAATAGAGAATGCTATGACTGACCTTATGCAGCTCATTGCATACATAAAACTACCAATAATCCTTGAATACTCTAGTTGTTTTATCGATCTTCTAGTGTTGGGTCGAAACTTCTTGTTGTAATCACATGGCACATACAACTCTGGCATGTCGAAATAGCCATACTTCTTCAGCATGTTCTCTATGTAATGAGATTGAGATAATCCAATTTTATTTTTTTTGTACATGATTTTGATTCCGAGAATCACGTCCGTAATCCCAAGGCCCTTCATGCTGAATTGGATCGACAAAAATTCCTTAGTATATTTCACTATCTCTAAGTCGATCCTGATGATGAGAATGTCATCTACATAAAGGCAGACCACTACTATCTTTCCTTTATCAACTTTGATGTATAAGCACTTGCCAGATTCACGACTCGATACCCATTACTATGAACAATCCTGTCAAATTTCTCATGCCAGAGTTTTGGAGCCTGCTTAAGACGATATAAAGACTTTGTTAGCTTGCATACCTTGTCTATAGGAGCATCAAGGCCTTCTAGTTTTTTCATGTAAATTTCTTCAGTGAGATCTCCATCTAAAAAGGTTGTTTTCACGTCCATCTGGTGAATGATGATCTTCTTGATGGCCTCCCATGTAATCAACACTCTGATGGTAGTAATTCTACAAACGGTGCATAAATATCGAAAAAGTCATTACCTTCTTTCTGAGGGAAGCCTTTTGCTACCAGTCTAGCCTTGTACTTTTCTATGGTACTATCATGTCGTAGTTTTCTTTTAAAGATCCACTAGAAGCTGATAGGTTTTGCACCTTCTGGCACATCCACCAATTTTCAGGTGTGATTCTGGATTAATGAGTCCATTTCGTCATTTATGACTTCCTTTCATAGAATAGCATCCTTGGATTGCATTGTTTCTTTGAAAGTTAGTGGATCTCCTTCTACGTTGTAGGTGATGAAGTCATCTCCAAAGTCCTACTTTCTAAAGCGTTTAGAAGGTGGCTCTACAGCTTCTGGAGTTTCTTCTTCAGCATCAGTATCTTCTACTTCTGGAGAGATTGATTCATATGGTGCAATAGACTTTTCAGTATTTTCAGGTACATCTTTGAGCGCTAAGCTTTTATCCTTGATGTGTTAGCCCAGAGGCCTTCCACTCTAGTTTTGATGATAATTAACTCATGTAATTATAGTTTACTAATAATCTTGTGATGTTTAGTTTCAGATATTTAACCAAGATATTAGTAGGTGATTAGCTTCAACAAAGGAGTTTTGGCGCTTTCACATGGTGATTCAAAAGCTCTGAGCGTCAAAGTTCATATCTAACACTCGTTGGAGTCAAGCTCGGTGGATCACGTTTGGATCGAGTCGACTTGGAGACGACGCTCTATAAGAAGACTTCGGTACAGTGTTTAGTTCATAGTTTAGATCCATTCGTTAAAGATTAGATAGTGTGATATGCTCAAGTTCACAACACACACACTTGTTTAAGTTTCATGTTTTGGTTTTTCGGTTTTTGGTTTAACCGATCTTGGTTTTCATGAATAGATAGAATCAACAAGTTTACATGGTTTAATGTATATTAGATTTGTTCTATATACATGTATGCTTCAACTATTTATACAAACTTAGTTTGATAACCTATTCATGTATTTAGGTTTTGTATTTTAACAAAACTTATTTGTGGATTTATTGTCAAAAATATTGATATATATCTTTTAGATTATATCCATATACTATATGCCTAAAAGTTGTTTCAATATCATATTTTTGTATTTAGATGAGTTTTGGACAAAACGATTTTCAATTTCAAAAATTCAAGTTTTGAAAAATACGGTTTTTAGTTTTCGGCAAAATTTTCATAACACAAAAATGGTTCAAATAAGTTGAAATATGTGTTGAATTTTTTCACACATGTTTGTATTTCAAATATAATATTAGAACATATTTTTTTGGATTTTTAGAAATTTTATGGGATTTATTTGGTAATTAAAAACCCAGTTTTCAAATCCCTTAATCAGCCCTGCCAGGCTCTGGCGGTCGACCGGATCGGTCGACCGACGTGCACAAGAACGTGCACGCTGACCAGCCACTTAGGTCGGTCGACCGAGCGGTCGACCGACTGAAAGTGCCCCACTCTCGGGTAGGGGCGGTCGACTGGACGGTCGACCGTGTGGCTTGGCACGGTCGACCGGCCAGAGAGCAACTGCTCTCTAGTTTTGGCACGGTCGACCCGGCGATCGACTGGTAGGCTCAACGGTCACTTTTTTGACCGTTGGCCGGTCGACCGGCCAGTCGACCGGCCGGTCGAAACAGACCTTTCCTACTGCTAACGGGCAGATTCTGATTGGGGCCTTTATATACCCCATCTCTTGGCTGTTTTGGGTAGAATTTTAAGAGAGAAAATTTTCACATTTGCAAGTGTTTTATTACAAGTTTCAAAAGAGTTTTAGAGCTTTAAAATTTTGATCTTTATCTTGTTTTTAAAAGGGTTGGAAAATCATTGAAAAGAAAATTCTTTGGGAATTGTTTGATCTTCATTTTCAATTCTATCTAGAGTTTTTCCCTAGAGTTTTTCTTTGAGTTTTTTGATTTCCAAACTCTTTATTTTTCACACTTGAGCTATCTTGCTATCCTATCTATAGGATTTTTATCTTTGTGGGAAAATTGGTTTGTGGTTGTAAAAACCACCAAGTTGTAAACCCTCCTTGATTTGTGTTATCCCTCTAGTGAGAGGTGATTGTGGGTATCCCTCTAGTGAGAGGTTGATAGTGGAGGTTGTGTTGGTATCCCTCTTAGTGAAGAGGTGGATTGTATTTGTATTGGCTTTGTGCCTATCCCACATTTGTGAGGTTGATATTGGTGGCTTTGTGCCTAGCCTCTAAGTGTAGAGGTTGTGTTCGTAATTGAAAGAGGAGTTGTGTACTCCCGGTTGTATTGCCCCAAATTCTCAGTGGAGGTTCCCTGTGTGAGAGTCCTGTGTGGACAAGTTAGTGGATTGAAAATCCTTCTGTGTTGTAACACCCCGCTCCCGGAATACGTACTTAGTTACGTATTCAGGTTTTTCGATCGTATTTTTCGATTTACCTTCGGTATTTGTTTTGTATTACGAACTATTTATATGAACGTTTTGCCTTGGATTTGGATTCGTGGACTCGGAGTCAGCCCTAATCTGAACCGGGAACCCGATCCTAGTGAATTGCTTGATTTGGTCTTTTCGTTATTCAGATTTGACCGATTTCAGTTTTAAACATCATTTTTCAATATTTTAGATTTTCTGTGATTTTCTGGAATTTTTCTGAATTAAAAGGAAAATCTTCAAAACCAGTGTCGACCAGTGCCGCTAACCGACTTCTGGATTTTTAATTTACAAATGGAGTCAAATTTTGAGAAATCGCTTTCACATATTTTCTTAGAATATTATTTACTATCTTAATTCATTTTTGGGGCATTTTCAGAATTTATCAAAATTCTGCCCGAGTTGGTGTCGACCGATATTGACGGCCGATTCCAAGATTTTAATTTAAAAACAATAAAGAATTTCTTAAAACGGATTTCACCATGAGTCTTAAAATAATATTCTTGATTTTTGAGAATTTTTGCGGGTCGTTCCGAGATACTTGATTTCGGGACGATTTCGGTATTTTCCCGAAAGTTTTCCGCATCCGCAACCGAATCCCGGGAATCCGCCACTCTAATTATTTTCACTTTTTCTTCTAAGAGAATATCTTCTCTTTTTCATTTTCTTTTCCTTTTTCCTTTTTCTTTCCTTCCTTTTTCTTTCCACCAAATTCTCCAACCTTCTCCATTCTTCCATTTTCTTCCACCAAAATATCTTCTCCACCTCATCCAAAAATATCTCCACCTCACCATCTCCATGGCTGGCCATGATTGGCCAAGAGAAACACCTCACCTCCCCACTTTACAAAAACCCCCTCTCTTTTATTTATTTACATCATCTTCATAAATTCCAAATCCTATAAATACCTTCCTTCTTCATTTCACTTCATTTCCTTTTCTTTCTCTTCACCAAAGCCTTAACCTCCACCAACTCCTCCTCCATCTCCACCACCACAACAACCACCACAACTCCTCCAACTCCTTACCTTCATCTTCTTCCTCCTCCATCTCCATGGAAACCACCACAAACTCCAAGACTCCACCAAAGCTTCCACCTTTCCTTTACCTTCTCCAAAAGCCTTCACCAAACCATCATCCCACCACCAAGATTCGAAGACCGGCCACTCCTTTTGGATTGGGGCCGTGTTCTTCTCCGTTGGCAAGACTTAGGGCCGGTACCCTCCTTTTGGATTGGGGCCGAACTTCCCTTAGTCGGGTCGATATGTATTTCACTTCCACCATTTAATGGTTTGGATTTGGAGTTTGGACCATCCCTGTCGGTTAAAACGCGGAGTTTATCTCCTGCGTCTAAGCCACCCCTTAACGCGACCTTCGCGTTATTGTATCGATGCAACGCGAAAACCATGACCGCGTCTGTGTCCCTATCATGTCAACACGACGCGAAGCTAAGTGCCCGCGTCTGTGTTCTGTCCTTGTTGGCGTGACGCGGAGTTTATCCTCGCGTCCGCATTCTCGTGCCCTGACTTAAACGCAGGCCTCGAGCCTCGCGTTTGTGGCATCTATGCGACGCGAACCCCGCGTCTGCTGTTCCCGCGTTTGCCATTCTTGCGACGCGAATCCCGCGTCTGCTATCCCGCGTCTGCTACCCCGCGTTTGTGATGTCTTCACAACGCGACTCCCGCGTCTGTGATTCCCGCGTCTGTGATTCCCGCGTCTGCTATTCCTGCGACGCGTCTCCCGCGTCTGCAACCTTCGCGTCTCACTTTCCAACCCGCGTCTCCCTGTATCCCTTTCTCTCTCTAGGTTTCTCTCTCTAACTCTTTCTCTCTCCTCTTCACTTTCTCTCTCCTCATAAATATATATTATTTTATGGCGCGTGCGCGAGTTCCATGAATTCCAGACTCTTCGGCTTTCCGGTGATTTAGGCGAGTGTCCTCGCTCTCGCCTCCATTTGGGTTTCCCCGCTTCGTCGGGTCGACATATATTTTATTCTCTGTTTCCATGTATTTTGTATTGGGCTGAGTCCCTGTATCTGTGTATGGCCGAGTGCCTATATCTGGACATGTATTGCTCTGTGACGAATGCTTGTACTAGGGTAGTTTCCTTCTTGTACATATACCATGCCTGCGATGTATTGTACTGCCTTATACCATACTTGGCTTCTAGATCCTTCAACCTCCGGTCACTCACTATCTCGAAAGAGAGGTGATTGGGACCGGCAGGTCTCTCAGTCCAGCCTCCAGTCCCTCACTGTCTCGAAAGAGGCGTGATTGGGATCGCCAGGTTTCTCAGCTCCGCCTGGTGAGCATGCTTAGCGCTCAGTGCTTTATTCACTAAATTCGTTTAGGCGAGTTGCTGCCGGATTCTCTGCTCGTGTCTTAATCCGAGTATCCCGGTAACCTCGCAGAGCGCATTAGTGTCTAAACTCTGTTCGCTGCCTGTGCCTCTAGCTTGTTCAGCTCCGCCTGGTTATCATGATCAGCGTTCAGCGCTTTACCACTAGATTCGTCTAGGCGAGATGCTGCCGGATTTCCTACTCGCACCTTAAGCCGAGTTGTCCCGGTAACCTTGCCAGACGCTCCAGGGATAAATCTTGTTTGCTGTCTGTATTTCCAGCTTGCCCAGCTCCGCTTGGTTGTACTCAGCTACTATTCTACCACCGTGCCATTTCTTCATACCTGTCATTTCTGCATGTTACTATTTAACACATGTATATCACCTGTCAACTGATTTGTTATCACCTAACACCTGACATGCTACTATTTGTAAGACCCTTGTTATGATATGACTTGCCACCAGATTATTATCAATCTCTTGACATGACTTGTCACCTGCCAAATATCATCATCCTGTCATGCTATCACTTGACACCCAGCATGATATACTTGACCTGTGATTATCACATTTACGGGAACCCTGTCTTGTTATCCTGTACTATGTACAGTGACCTGATATCCTGTATCATGATCAGTGACATGTTATCCTGTATTATATACAGTGACCTGAACTCCTGAATTCCTGATCATGTCCTGCTCTTGTTATTCCCGTAAATTGATAATTAATCTAATAATTCATAAAAGGAACCACTTGCATTGGGTCGGGGGGAAACTCGCGGCTATCAATATGTGTTCGTGTTTACAGTGGTATTAGGCATGTTGTGCAACTAAAACTTCCGGTCTGACCTGTGGGCCTCCAGGCGACCGAGGGGAGTGTTGGCTCCTTCATTCCTGGTACCATCATGATAAGGGCATACAATAAGTCCCTCATGTTTGCCTTGCGGCGGGTTCCGTCACCAAGCAACGGAACAATCCTGGGCCGTGGTCCCGGGTATGTACGGGACCCACTATAAACATAGTTCGTTGATACCCCCACTGGTTTCCAATAACAACCTTGCTTTACTCGGATATGGATCTATGTGTGCTGGGACGCTAGTTCACATAGCTAGATATCAGGGTAAGACGAGTAATAATAAAGTGTCATGATAATAACCGGCTCTTTAAGTTGTAAGTAGAGGTATGTGGAATGGGACGCATACTGAAGCCTGCAGCTTAAACGGCTATGAATATGTGATATGCCTTACCATATTTGCTTGTCCTGGATTTTGCTTCGGATTTTCGGCTTTATGAGTATTATAGTATTAACTGCTCATACTCTGCTTTATCCCTTGTATCCACCTGCCTCCTGCTCATTATCTTATCATGCCCTGAGTACAGTCGGGTTGTATGTGCTTAGATTATGGTGACATAAGATAAGGGTATATAGATGAGGGTTTCCTTGTTTGGATTATTCCTTCGACGTACTAGTCTTATGGAGCCGTGATCTGATACAATCAGATTTGCTCGTCCTCGGCTTTATTTAGTTTTATCGCTTTACATATACTTACCCTTGCTCGCCACTTGGCTTTTGCTTCACCACTCGCCTGGGGAGTTTCATCTGACTCCCCTGGATTCTCATGTCCAGGTCCTGGAGCTTGGAGCTTGCAGAATCCCAGTTGCTGATCAGAGTGGCGCAGCGGTAGCGTGGATCCCCAGCAGACCGTCTGGAGCCTTATTCTCCCAGGCCCCCTGTGTGCCTCTCGAGTTTTCCTTTAGTAAACTCGTGAGTGCCCTTTTGTACTGTTCATACTTGTACATCTGCTTGTAATCTCGCAATTGCACATGTCAGTGATGTAATATTCATGTAATATTGGATCACCTCTGGTGATAACTTTGTAATTGTACTCATATGTTGGAATGTATAATGCACCACTTGCTTCCGTACTCTGATTCTTGCCTGTACTGATGCTTAGCGTATATACGTGAAGGTACTTCTGACTTGCGTATATACGTTGCAGTAATGTCTCTGTATCCGCCAGGATCGGGGCGTTACATGTGTGAAGGCGAGGACGTAGAGCTGTGTGATCGAACCTCGAAACAAATCTCGGTGTTTACGTTTGATCCATTGACTCTTAACTCTCTCTTTTATATTGTGCCTTGCATCATTTCATATTGCTCATTCATATATGCTTGGCTTGTTTGTGTGTGCCTCACTTGTGTTTAACCACGAGAGCTTCATATAGCACCTCAACTCTTATTCAGAGGAATCAAGAGGAGTTAGTCCAGAGCCCTTCACCGGAAATTCGGCTACACTCGTTGGTTACATTAAGTGTGTTGCCATTTAAGTTTTAATTTTCGCATTTTGTTCATTAGATTAGCCGTACAGCTATTCACCCCCTCTAGGTGTACTTACAATTGGTATCAGAGCCTACGCTCCTGATATTAGGTTTAACCACCTAGGAGTGTGATCTTGGTTAGCTAATCTATCATTTGTATTTGCACACTTATCTTGTTTACACACACTCATGGACTGCTTGTCACCTCCCATGTTTGATGTCTCCAACATTGACATGTGGAAATTTAGGATGTCCATGTATCTAAAAACTCTAGGCTTGCATGTTTCCTTACCGCTACCAAGAAATCCTATCTTGCTAATTGCAAGCATATAGAAGCCAATGCACAAGCCCTTGAGGCACTTAGAAGCACGCTTAACAAAGAATATCTTATGTTGATTTCTAACTGTGATTCCGCCTTTGCAGTGTGGAACACGTTGACCTCCTCCAAGCTTCAATTGCCAATCCAAACGAAGGATGAATCTAGTGGAGAATCCGAGCAACAATGCTATATGGTCCAAGGGAATGACTCCCTTGAGGTATACTCGGAACTCAATTAGATAGTGATGATGCTAGTTCTTCATGTAATGACTATGTTGATCCAAATGCTTTGAATGAAGAACTTTCTATTATTTGTGAAAAATTGATAAAAAATATAATTTTTTGAAAAAGAAGAGTTTTGAGCTTAACAAAGAAAATAAGGATTTGTGTTCAAGACTTGATTTGATTTTGCAAGAGAAGGAAGAGATTTCAAGTGAACGTGACTCACTTAAATCTCAACTAGACCTTACCCTAAAGGAAAATGAGATTTTGAAAAATAGAAATGATTGTAATGAAGTTTTGAAGAAAAATAAAGTTATATCTTCAAAACTTGATTTTATTGTAAAAGAAAATGATTCTTTGAAAAACAAAATTGATTTGATTTCAAAAGATTTAGAAGTTTGCCTAAAGGAAAATAAAATTTTGAAAATTGATATTGATTCTCATGTTTGCCATGCTAGTGTAGCTTCACATTCTAGCTCACCTATTGCATGCCCCTCTTCTTCTATAATTGAAAATGATATAAATTTGTTAAAGAAGAGTATGGATTGTTTGGGCTCCACTTTGAGCCATTGTGCTTTGAACCACTCACGTTTGGAATTTATGTTTCGAAAGAAACAAGTTTCATTTTTACATGCACACCACACACGGCGTACACATGCTCCTCACGGACACACCCATAACACGATGTATGCTCATGTGTACACTTGTACACATTGTGGATGTAAGGGCCACCTTACTAAGTTTTGTTATGATCGTATACATGATTCAAATTTAGTAACTAAATTTGTTTGGGTTAGGAAAGGAGCTAACCCTCATGGACCCAAAAGAGTGTGAGTACCAAAGACCATCCCTATTTTATTTGATGTAGGTGTGGGCTCTCACATGGCGTGAGAGTAATGGTGCCTTGAGGTGGATGCGTTCCGAGCTTTATGAGGACAATTTGGATGCATCACTTTCAAGGGGAGTTTGGTGGGAGGACCACCTTGTTTTGGAGATATGGAGAGTTGCCTTCATGGTTTTTGGTAACGGTCTCTTACTCCTCATTTATGTTTACATGCTTTCATATTATTCATTTTTAGCATGTTTTGATGTTTCATGATTAGTATGCTAAATGACATGATTATTAGACTTGTGATATGCATGATTAGTATTTGAGACACCCATGTTTATATGACCCTTATTTTGTGTTCTCACAATTGTTTAGCAATGTATATCATAAATCTAATGCATGTTCATTTACATAATGATCATATGAGTTTTTGTTTTGATTTCTATGCTTCATGTTTTGATTACATGTTTAGATGTTAGTTTTCATTAAAACTTAGACATATACTTGTACAACTAGTGAGCCACAAATAGACTATTACATGTTTGTGCTTGAATGCTCATTTGTACTTATTAAATGTACTAGTATAGCCTAGTTTTGATGATTCATGCATTTGACTTGTATTCCTATTTTGTACATGTTTTCATGTTTATGTTTAAACTTCATGTATATGACATTGTGTCTAAACTATTAGTTATACATATACATTCATGAGCCACTTGCCTTCATGCATATACTTTTGTGGACTGGTTTATATTTGGATATGTATGTATACTTTAGTTTGTACCTGACATACATATACCTTGAAGTATTCTAGTTTTGATGATTTTCATGTTGTTTTAAGGAATTTCGTATTTGAAGCTTAATTGCCTATTTCCATGATTTTGTATTTCACATTATACTTGTACACTCACTTTACTTAATGTTTTCTCATGACTTTATTTTCATGAGTATGATATGTGCTATATAGTTTTTGAGTGTTTGGTGATCATGTGATTTTCATGTTTCATGGAAAATAGTTTTGTTTTTATTCCTTACTTGAAGGATTTCGTACTAGTTTACAAATTTTTCATATAAACTAGTTGCGGTATTCTTCATATGGTAGAGTTTTTCAAATGTGTTATAATATTTTCAAACCTATTTTTGAAAACCCTTTTCATTGAAGGGCGGTTGGTTGGGCGATTATGCCTTGTATGCTTATTATTGAAAATCTTTTTAAAATATGTGCATGAAGTGGATGATAGGAAATATGAGTTATACACTTGATCTTTTTATGTTTTCAATTGGTATCATTAGATCTTTTCAATTGGTATCACTATTGACATTATTTTTGTATACTCATATATGTTTTATATATGTATGCTTCAATTTCAAATAGTATCAATTTGATTGGTATTAAATTTTCATACATATATATGCTTTATTTGTGCTTATTATATCTCTCTATCTCTGAGCACAAATTTAGTTATGCTAAGCTTGATCTCTTAAATGTCTAATATATTTTAATTGATTTTGTTTTAATTGGTATCATATACAAGCTTATGCATCATTTTATTTGATATTTCATAAAGGGGGAGAAAATTCATATTCCACCTTTCAATTAGTTTTGTTATTTTACTCCCACACTTTATGTTCAAAATGATTTATTTGCTTACAATTGGTACTTAAATTGGTATTTACTTACAATGGTATCAATTGGTATTTAAATTTTTATTAAAATATTTGTTTTATGTACCTTCAATTGGTATGTTTTATTTATTTGTAAATTGATATCATGATGCACTCAATTGATATATTTTTTTCAATTTGTATCATAATGTTTTGTTTTGATTTCACCCCTTATTGATATTTTTTGTTTAAGACAAAAAGGGGGAGAACATTGTTTTATTGTTTTCTTTGACCCTTTGTTTATGATTGACAAAAAGGGGGAGAAATATTTGAGTTTATATGCATGTTTATTGTTTGTTTCATTTTAATATTTCAAAAAGCTTTTATTGATTATCTTCCAATTGGTATCAAGAATTTTTATTGATTGAATTTTTTTTATTTGATTGGTATCAAGAGCTTTTATGTTGCTTAAGTTTTCACATCGAAACTTTTTATTGGTATCTAGAGCAACTATTTTAAAAAAAAAACATGTTTATTTTAAAAAGGAAAAGGAACTTATTTTAAAAAGTTTGGTATCAAGAGCATGTTCATTTCATTATTTATGCATGTTGATGCATATTCATGTTTAGTATTCATTGCATATATTTATTGTTTATTGTTATGCATGAGTTAAGGAGGAACTTCTTTGAAGCTTAACTTTAATCCATGCATATATAACTCCTTGAGTTTTGTCATCATCAAAAAGAGAGAGATTGTTGGCCCAGAGGCCTTCCACTCTAGTTTTGATGATGATTAACTCATGTAGTTATAGTTTACTAATAATCTTGTGATGTTTAATTTCAGATACTTAACCAAGATATTAGTAGGTGATTAGCTTCAACAAAGGAGTTTTGGAGCTTTCATATGGCGATTCAAGAGCCTGAGCGTCAAAGTTCATATCTAGCACTCGTTGGAGTCAAGCTCGGTGGATCACGTTTGGATCGAGTCGACTTGGAGACGGCGCTCTACAAGAAGACTTCGGTACAGTGTTTAGTTTATAGTTTAGATCCATTTGTTAAAGATTAGATAGTGTGATATGCTCAAGTTCACAACACGCACACTTGTTTAAGTTTCATGTTTTGGTTTTAAGTTTTTGGTTTAACCGATCTTAGTTTTCATGAATAGATAGAATCAACAAGTTTACATGGTTTAATGTATATTAGATTTGTTCTATATACATGTATGCTTCAACTATTTATACAAACTTAGTTTGATAACCTATTCATGTATTTAGGTTTTGTATTTTAACAAAACTTATTTGTGGATTTATTGTCAAAAACATTGATATATATCTTTTGGATTATATCCATATACTATATGCCTAAAAGTTGTTTCAATATCATATTTTTGTATTTAGATGAGTTTTGGACAAAACGATTTTCCATTTCAAAAATTCAAATTTTGGAAAATACGGTTTTTGGTTTTTGGCAAAATTTCCATAATACAAAAATGGTTCAAATAATTTGAAATATGTGTTGAATTTTTTCACACATGTTTGTATTTCAAATATAATATTAGAACTTATTTTTGTGGATTTTTAGAAATTTTATGGGATTTATTTGGTAATTAAAAACCCAGTTTTCAAATCCCTTAATCAGCCCTGCCAGGCTCTGGCGGTCGACCGGGCCGGTCGATTGGACCCAGAGTCGATCGACCGGATCGGTTGACCGACGTGCACAAGAACGTGCACGCTGACCAGCCACTTAGGCCGGTCGACCGAGCGGTCGACCGACTGAAAGTGCCCCACTCTAGGGTAGGGGCGGTCGACCGGACCGTCGACCGTGTGGCTTGGCATGGTCGACCAAGCGGTCGACCGGCCAGAGAGCAACTGCTCTCTGGTTTTGGCACAGTCGACCGGACGGTCGACCGGCAGGCTCAACGGTCACTTTTTTGACCGTTGGCCGGTCGACCGGAAGGTCAAAACAGACCTTTTCTGCTGCCAACGGGCAGATTCTGATTGGGGCCTTTATATACCCCATCTCTTGGCTGTTTTCGGTAAAATTTTTAAGAGTGAAAATTTTCACATTTGCAAGTATTTTATTACAAATTTCAAAAGAGTTTTAGAGCGTTAAAGATTTGATCTTTATCTTGTTTTTAAAAGGGTTGGAAAATCATTGAAAAGAAAATTCTTTGGGAATTGGTTTGATCTTCATTTTCAATTCTATCTAGAGTTTTTCTTTGAGTTTTTTGATTTCCAAACTCTTTGTTTTCCATACTTGAGCTATCTTGCTATCCTATCTATATTTTTATCTTTGTGGGAAAATTGGTTTGTGGTTGTGAAAACCACCAAGTTGTAAACCCTCCTTGATTTGTATTATCCCTCTAGTGAGAGGTGATCGTGGGTATCCTCTAGTGAGAGGTTGATAGTGGAGGTTGTGTTGGTATCCCTCTTAGTGAAGAGGTGGATTGTGTTTGTATTGGCTTTGTGCCTATCCCTCATTTGTGAGGTTGATATTGGTGGCTTTGTGCCTAGCCTCTAAGTGTAGAGGTTGTGTTCGTAATTGAGAGAGGAGTTGTGTACTCCCGGTTGTATTGCCCCAAATCCTCAGTGGAGTTTCCCTGTGTGGGAGTCCTGTGTGGATAAGTTAGTGGATTGGAAATCCTTCTGTGTGAAGGCGGGGACGTAGAGCTGTGTGCTCGAACCTTGAAAGAAATCTTGGTGTTTGCGTTTGATCCATTGACTCTTAACTCTCTCTCTCTTTTATATTGTGCCTTGCATCATTTCATATTGCTCATTCATATATGCTTGGCTTGTTTGTGTGTGCCTCACTTGTATTTAACCACGAGAGCTTCATATAGCACCTCAACTCTTATTCAGAGGAATCAAGAGGAGTTAGTCCAGAGCCCTTCACCGGGAATTCGGCTACACTCGTTGGTTACATTAAGTGTGTTGCCATTTAAGTTTTAATTTCCGCATTTTGTTCATTAGATTAGCCGTACACCTATTCACCCCCCCCCCTCTCAAGGTGTACTTACATGATGAACTTATCCTCAAAGAACTCTGCGTCTCGAGCTTCGATGATGGAGTTAGTGTCAAGATCCAGAAATCTACAGGCATCGCTATCTTTAGCAAAACCAATAAATACACACTTGTTGGCCTTATGACCAAGTTTTGGCCTCCTGATATATGGTATCCGAACATAGGCAAGACACCTCCCCACACTTTGAGATTATCCAGGGATGCTTGATATCCCAACCATTGCTGATGTGGAGTAGCATTAGATTTGGAGTAAGGTACCCAATTCAGGATCTAGTAAGCCATTAGCAATGCCTCTCCCCAATAGCAAGTCGGTAAATCGGATGTAATCAACATCGAGTTTACCATATCAGTAAGTGTGGTATTCTTCCTTTCTGCAATTCCATTGGACTGTGGAGAGTAAGAAGCAGTCGTCTCTGCTATGATGTCATGTTCCTTGAGATATGCTTCAGCTTCCTTCGATCGGCACTCGTCACCTCTATTGCTTTTAAGCTTCTTTACTGGACGCCCAAGTTGCTTCTCCACTCGAGTTCAAAACTCGATGAACTTGCTAAAGGCTTCATCTTTTGACTTCAACAAATACACATGGCAGAAGCGAGAATGGTTGTCGATGAAGGTGATGAAGTATTTCATGCCACCTCTAGTCACGAAGCTCTTGAAGTCACAGGTCTTCGAATGAATCAGGTCCAGCAAATTTGTACTCCTTGTAACAGTTGGAAAGGGCTTTCTTGTGATCTTGGTTTGTACACAGACTACACAGTTTCTAGGCTTATTCCCCCACAATTTTGAAGTAAGCTTAATCTCTTCATATTTAACATTTTTCTCTAATTTACATGACCTAATCTGTTGTGCCATAAAGTAGAAGAGTATTCTGAAGTAAAGATTTTATTGATAACTGAAGTGGGTACAGTAGTACTTATCTTGTACATGCCATCAGTACGGTAAGCATTGCCAAAGTACATCTTCATGTAAGACAATATAACCTTTCCACCTTGAAAAGCTAGCCTCATTCTGCATCATACAACAGGCTCTCGGAGACTAGATTCTTCGAAATTGATGAGACGTGTTTCACACTCTTCAACGTAAGAGTCTTCCTTGAAGTAAAGATCAACACCACGGTTCCGGTTTCAAGCACAGCAGCAGTGGAACGATCAGCCATTGACACATTCTCTTTGCAACAATATAGGTGGAGAATAAATTTTTATTAGAACAGACATGGCATGTAGCACCTATATCTAACCACCAATCAGAGTTGTTGGAGGGACCTGTCACCGGGAAGAGCATAGCAACAAAGTTGTTGTCCTGATTGACATGGTGGGCCTCCTCTTTTTCTTCCTTCTTTGGTGCTTTACAGGCCTTAACAAAGTGGCCTGACTTGCCGCAGTTGAAGCACCTGCCAGTTTTCTTGAACTCTTTCTTCTGCACGTTCAAGTTCTTTGGATTCTGGTTCTTCTTCTTGAACTTCTTCTTCTTGAAAAAAATCTTTGTCGGACTTGGAAGCCACTATGTGGCGCCCCGATCCCGGCGGGTACGGAGACGCCACTGCGACGTACATACGCAGGGCAATGGTACCATCACGTATGTACGCTAAGCATCAATACAACACAACACATATATCAGAGTGCGGAAATACGTGGTATTATACATTCCAACATAATTTAAACAAGTACTGAGTCATCACAAACAGTGATATAATATTACATCAATATTACATCACTAGATAATACAAAAGTAGACTATACATGATACAACAGATAAAAACTCACGAGCTAGAAAGGGGATCTCGCGAGCGGGGAAAAGACTGGACGGAACTACTGCTGATCTGCCTGCTCCTCAAGATAGGCCTGATCCTCGGCCGATGGGTCCACCTCGGTCCAAACTGCTAAATCTGGACATGCAAATCCAGGGTTATTAGGAAAAATCCAGCGAGTACAAGAAAAACCCAATGGTAAGTTCAAATAATAGCAAGTGCATCATAACAAGTATAATGTACCCCAAATCAATAAGCATGAATTAACCACAATGAATAGTGAATATGAAAATAACACTAACATTTATAAGGCATGAAATAGAAGCATGTATATCAGGCCAAGTGTCATGTAATCAAGTTAGGAATCATGGAGTAACTACAATAAATGATAAGTAAGGAGATGACACAAATATGCACGAAGTCAATTTATTAAGTTAATATTATTAACTCGTTCAATTTGTATGCTTGGTATATAACCGGTGCCATATACTTTCGCATATAAATCTAGCGGGGTTGGTTATTGGAAATTGATGGGGAGCGACGAACCATGTTTATAATGGGTCCCGTGCATGCCCAGGACAACGGTCCAGGAGTATCCGGTACTGAGCCGGAACGTACCGCTAGGCACCGGGATTTACTATATGCCCGAAGGTCTTATAATACACCCGAACAGGAATAGAGTGTCACCGTTCCCCACAGGATATACCTAGGGGATTATAGCACACCCAGACAGGCAGGCAGGGGGGTAGGGGTGCCAGTACACCCCTCGGAAGCGCCTGGTGGCCTCCATGTCGAATCCAACAGGAAGTTGTACAACATATGTATGGCCACCATAAACAAGCTATATCGATACCCATCAATTTCCCCATCCCAGTGTAAGTTGTTTACATATGACAGAGTCTCAAATAATAATGTTCACGGGTGTCCACAAATGTACAATATCCATGATTATCCTATTACGGGGTCAACAGGAGTATAATACAGGAGTAATGTCAGGAGCCTCCCTATTTCAGGGGTTCAAGTATACAGGAGTACAGGAGCTCAGAAGTACCAAATATCTGGTAATAATAATATAATAATCATGTCATGTCCCCGTAACAGTGATAGTCATGAATATGTCATATAATCAGGTATCAGGGGTGGTAATGTCAGGTCCAGGTATTTGTACCACATGAAAGTATAGCATATACCGTGTGTCAAGAGCAAGCGTCAAGTATCAAGTATCAGTGTCCAATGCCAAGTGATAAGTGTAGCAAGACAAGTATCGGGGTCGGGTATCACATGTCAAATATAGTATGGCAAGTATCAATATCAGGGTCACATATCACATATATCATGGCAAGCGTCGGTATCAAATATGGCATGAAAGATATCGGTGTCAAATACAGCATGGTAATATTGGTGTCAAATATAGCATGATAAGTGTCGGTGTAATTATCGTATATCGGTGTCATAATTTGTATATCAAGCACAACATGTTCAGGGTCGGGTAAATACCGAGTGCAACATCACATACTTATTTACATAGCATGATATCATGTATTAAATTTACGGTAACAGGTGCTAAGCATGCTAACATATCCATATATCAATTCTAGGTTTAAAATACAAGATCATTTATTTTTAAGTGTATTAAAAATACTCGCATAATGATAAAATGGATATATGTCAAAAATGAAATTGTACTCGCCTGAAACCGGGTAAAATACCGGTTAGAATCCGGGGAATCAGCGAACCGTTCAAGTATACCTCAAGCCCACAATATATATTAAAATATATAATTATAAATATTTATATAAATATTTTAGAGGGAAGAGAGAGGAGAGAGAGAGGAGAGAGAAAGTTGTAGGAAAAAAAGAGGAAAAATGAGGTGTATTTTGGAATAAAATAGGGATTTAAAGGAGAGGGGTAGGGGGTGTAAATAGAGGGAAGTAATTTGAGGAAAGAGGTGGGGGTATTTTAGGAAAGAGGCAAAGTTTGTTTTTATTTAGGGAAATGATATGAAAGTGTTGAAAGAAAGAAAGAAAGAAAAAGGAAGGAGGGAGGAGGTGGGTGGCCGGCCGGCCACTTGCGCCGGCGGGTGGAGGAGGGGGAAGGTGGCTTCTTCTTTTCTTTGTTGATGTTGTTGTTGTTGTTGTTGTTGTTTATGGAGGTGGTAATGGTGGTGGTGGTTGGTGGTGTTGGGAAGTTAGAGGAGGTGGAGGAGGTGGTGATGGAGTTGTTAGAGTGGTAGAATTGGTGGTGGTGAGGGAGAATTTTGGAGGAAATGGAGATGGATGATGATGGGTTTTGGGTTAAATTGGAGATGGTGAGGTTGAATTGGGGGGTTGATGGAAGTGGAGGAGTGTTGTGGGGTGATGGGGGGGTGCGGTGGCGGCGGCTAGGGCGGCGGCGGTGGTGATGGTGGAGGCGGCGTGCGTGAGTGGTGCTTGAGTTGGAGAGGGAGGTTGAAGATGAAATGTGTTTTCTTTTGTTTCTTTTTTTTTTTTTTTTTGGGGATTTTCTTTTGAAAGGTGAATTGAAGTAGGGTTGTTTAATAGAGATGGAGGTGGGTGAAATAATAAATGGGGATGGTGGAGGGAGTGGTGCTCAGCCCATGCCCTGGTCGGCTGCTGCATTATCAGGTGATGGGAGTTGGAGTGAAGGAGAAGAAAAAGAAAAGAAGAAAAGGGAGAAAGTCAAAGGGGAAAAAAAGATATAAATATATATATAATAATAAAAAATAAAAGAAAATAGTTTTAAAATTTTTATTATTAAATAATTATTTGTTATAATTTTCTGGAAGTATGAAGTAGTGGAGTAGGGAAGGAAAAAGTACGGAAAGATAAGACCGGTAATAAATATTATTAATTTAATAGGGCGAAAATTTGACTGTTTCAGAACCGTTCCGAAAAATTCTCAAAAATAGAAAATATCATTCTAAGATGTTTGGTGAAATCGGATTTGAAAAATATGATTTAGTTTTCAAAATAAAAATCTTGGAATCTTCCGGCGACACCGGCCGACACCATGATCGGTCAAATTTTGATAAATTATGAAAAAATCTCAAAAAAATGTTTTTAGTTAGAAAATGATATTCTAATATATACTGTGAAAGCCGTTTTTGAAAATTTAATCCAATTTAAAAATTAAAAATCCGGGAATCAGTCAACGATGCCGACTGCCGGTTTTGGAGATTTTGCAGAAAAATTTCAGAAAATTTCAGAAAATCATGAAAAATCTAAAATATTAGAAAACAGTCTCTAAAACTGAAAACAGTCCAATCGGACTACCAGAAAGTCAAATCGGGCTATTGGCTGGTATCGGTTCCCCGGTCTGGGTCAGGGCTTACTCTAGGTCCAAGAATCCAGATCTAGTACTCAATAAACTAAGCAATCACAACTCATAAACACATACAAGAAGAAAATTGAGCAATATGGTCGAAAAAAAATTGGGACACGTATCTGGGTACGTATCCCGGGTACGGGGTGCTACACACTATGTTAGCAGATGCCTTCTACTTGGCAAGTAGTTCGTTCTTTGCTCGAGTCCTCATCTCGTCCTCAATCCGAATGAACCTCTTCAAGTCGGACAACGATACATGCTTCTTTCTTCTACGAATGTCAGTAGAGAATGAAATCCAGGAGGAAGGAAACTTGTTGACGATGGCACCCGAGATGAAGGTGTTGCAGAGGGTGATCTTCTCATCCTTTAACTTTATTACAAGTTTTTCAAGTTCCTTAACTTGAAGTAGAACTTCAGTATCATCATCAAATTTGAAGTCTAAAAGCTTATCTATGGGAGGAGATTTGGACAGCTTCTCCTCGTCCTTATACTGGTCTTCTAAAACATTACCGATATCTTTTGAAGAGAGCTTGTTGGAATAAACATCTGCAAGATGATCTGCAAGGTAGTTGAGGAGATAGCTCCCGCAGAAGTGGTCATCTCGTTCCATGATGCTTCAGTCTTTGAATTCTCTTCAAAGTTAGATTTCTCTTCTGAAATGACATAGGAAAACTTTAGGAGTTGCATCCCGAAGATTACTTTGTGACGCCAAGTATTGAAGTTTGATCCGTCAAAATTCTCCAGCTTTAGGCAATCCATCCAATAGTCTTAGCAGGGTCCATAGCTAAGCCAAATATTGCTTCAACATTGTTATAACAATATGAGAAATACAAGCTAGAGAAAAGTAGACTTTCCTTTGAACTTTATAAATTGTAACATGAGATCAGAATGTTCCCGAGTATCTAAGTGACTCCGAGAAGGCGTCTCCAAGGTCAGAGTGTTCCCGAGTAGTAGAGCTGTTGTGCGTCCTTAAATGTTGTGCTTGAAGCAATATTTGGCTTGCTCTGTTGTAAGGATCCCAAAGCCAAATTGCCCTCAAAAACAGCAGTTGAAGAACTCTGGTGTGCACCAACCAGATTTCTCGGTGATCGCCTTGATCTGAATAGACAAGTGACCTCCTCAGTCTAATGCAGAACAGGGCTTTACTTACAACTGGATACACTCTTGTAAATTATATGATATTCTTCTTGTTTTGTCATATTACAAATGAACTACAAGGGAGCCTATTTATAGGACCCCACTAGTAACTCAAGAGTCACCATTCCTTAATGAAGGTAGCTCAAAGGCCTTATTTAGGTTCAATGAATCTAGCACAAGAGTCACCAACACATAATAAGAGAAAGCCAAAGGGTTATGTCATGATTCAATGAATGTAGCTCAAGAGTCATTAATCCCTTTAATAAGAGAAGTCCAAGGATTATAATCACTAAATGAGGAAAGCCTAAAGGATTATCAACTCATAATGAGAGATTGCAAGAGTCTTGTGTCCAGATTCAATGTAAAAAGTTCAAAGATCTTGGTTGTATTAACCATACCTAACATATATCCAACTAGTTTGTACTTACGGGGGAGAATTATTAGCTAAAATCATTTTAGTATGGTAAAGGTTTAAATGTTACCAATATATGTAAATGAAATACATATAGTTTGAAAACTATTTTATTTTTTAAAAAATCAATTTTTGCACAAAAAATCTAACAAAAACTTACCCTGAATATTCTTGAAGCTGAAGCTCCCTCCTTCTCAACATCCCTTTCTCTTTCTACCCTCTCTTCTAATGATGGAATCAAACTCCCATGCCAAGCGTGAACACAACCAGAGAATGAGAAAAATTCAGAGAGGAATGATGAGGATCATCATCTCTTTTGCATTTGAATTCCAACTCAAATTTAATACAGAGAGAGGGGGTGAGGGGAGAGTTTGTGTATGATGGAAATCCTCAGTAGGTGAGGATTCCTTTAGCTTTTCCAGATGTGGGTGTTGCTTTTTTCATCTGAGATATTCGAAGAAACATCATCACCCTCGGTGTGTGTTTTCTAGTTGTGTCGAGATTGGGCTATTCTTGTGTCCTTATCGGCGGCAGGACTGGCGGAGGCGGAAGAATGGAGAATGTGTATGTGTACGTTGGGTCTGTAGATCGTTAAGGATAAATTGGAAATTTCACAAAATTTTAACTAAATATGTTGACACTTAAAAAAGACAAGATTCTCATTGGTCCGAACGATGTCTAAACTTGTTGACATTTACAAAAGACAAGGGACAGACAAGCTGAAGACCAGTTTCCACCCACCTCCAAGGGACAAGGAAGCGGTTCGGACTCCACTGATCCAGCAAGCAGAATAGTGAACCCGGATTGTTTCTAAACAGACCTCAGCAGGTCTAAAATGCTAGCATTTAGCATTACATTAGCCCAAGGAGATAGCCTCGTTTGAGAGGCTAGCATCATCCAGAGCATCGCCAGGAAGCTAACTGATAGCTTCGCCGAAAAGCCTCTTTTCGGACCTCGCCAAGAGTTGCCTCTAGCTCTGCTATGAGCTTCAAAGCGGGCAGCTCCGCTATTGGTCTGCTATGGTCAACCTTTGACCAATCAAATCTCCTGATGAGATCGGATCCAATCTGATCAAATCCAATTAGGATTCAAATATGGTAGGTGATTGCCGCAATCTCTTGACTCTTGAAACGAGTAAGAGGATCAGAGAAAATCCTTCAACGATATGGAAAGGATCAAAACAAATCGGAAAGATCAACCGACTTGCCTATTTTCTAGCTCCGCAGAAGCTATCCTAGCCTCGCAGCAAGGTTACTTTCCAGATTCAAACAGATTCGGTTCAATCTGTTTCCATATCTTCAAGGGAACGATTATACCCTTGCTCTCCCTATAAATAGCCCGCCAGGGGCACAAGGGGAGAGGGCTTCCGGAGATCGGCGATCAATCAAAGTGGGCTTCTGCTCCCAAATCAATCCTCTGCTGATCAGGAGAATCGGGCTTCTTCATAACGCACCGTGCGTTCTCTAATTCAGAGACCTTTCAAGAGAAATACTTCTCTTTTCAGGGTGGTGATACCCTAGCAACCTCTTTTCCTCAAGGAATCTCCGGAACCAGGCGAGAAGGAATTCCTCACAGAAGGCGGTTTTGAGAAGTAGCAAGAGGGTTCTACCAATCCTCTATTCTCTGATTCCCGGAACCAGGCGAGAAGGGAATCTCATCGCTCGCATCGTCAAAGGGACAAAGTGGTCGCGCGCTGACCAGACTCCTATCGGCACACTTCTCCAGAATCTCTGAGGAGATCTACTTGTAATCTTTTAAGAATACTTGTAATTTAGCTCCTCAAACTCTTTTATTTGTAAGTTTTTCCCCTTTGCAAAATTAATGGAAAACAAGATGGCGACTCCGCTGGGGAAAGTATTCTCCTCTGCTGAGAATCAAGTGTCGCAATGCGATGATCAGACCTTCGGGTCTATCTCTGAATTCAACAAAGTCGGTGTGCAGCCAGAGCTTCTCTGGCTAAATCTTCAAGAAAAGTCTCTGCGGAGACTGAAAAGGTTCCCTGCAAACCTGCTGCGGTGCTCTGGCGCAACAAGGAAGCATGTCCGCAGCTCAGATCCTGCACTTTTGAGAACTTGGTCATCCAGATCGACCAAGGAAGATTTGAAGAAGTCCTCTCTGGGGGTGACCTGACGCTTCGAGCACGGAAGCACAGGAAGGTCTTCACGACCAAGGTTTCAAATCAGAAACCAGAGGCAGAATTCTGCCAACACCCCCACAGCCCCGCGTGTGGCTATTCAGGTTCCTCGTGAACCTAAGCATCTTCCGTCAAGACGGATATGGAAGCCCAAGCAGAAGTCTTCAACCGAGGTTTCTGGTGTAGTCACGCCGAAACTGCGCCTCTCCCGCGAAGAAAAGGGTAAGATGCCTATCTACCCTAACGATGCTGCCAATCATGAAGTCCCGACGGGCGATCATACCGTCGCTCAAATCAAAGGCAGCAAAGCCTTCTGACAGCCTCGCTTTCACAAGCGAAGCCACCATACCAAAGCATACTCATTGGATCCATGGCCGCGAGGCTAAGGCCAAAGAGTCATCTAAGGCTGATCCCCTTCGCAGCAGAATAGCGGGCAAAGCACCACAGCGTGCTCCGCTCCCCAATTCATCAAGCACTAAGCTCGCACCTGTCGGCGAAGCTAGCGCCAAAGTACTATTCAGTACTAATCCCTTCTGCAGGGATAAGAAGAACGGAGCATCATCCCTTGTACGCTCCAGAAAGGCCTCTCCACGGGGTTATTCAGGCTCTGTTGAGCCTAACCTGCGACAATTCTTGACAAACAAGCGGGAATTGGAGTCTCTCCAAACCACTTCCCCTTGTTGTCAAAGAGGATGCCGACTTGTGACAATCCATTCAGCCCGTTGTCGGCAATATCCAATCAAGGTTGCATCTCCGCACCGTCAATCGGTGTTTGACCGGTTGTCCACACATGCCACAAAGAAGCGTCATGAAAGGAGCGCTTCGCGAGGCCCAGCCTTTGCGTCCGTCAACATGACCAGAAGAGGACGAGAGCGACACAGGGAAGGTCATACATCTGATGATACCCCTTTCGCCTCCCCAGATTCAGATTATAGCCCGGGCTTGGGTGAAGTCTTGGTGCAAGAAGAAGGTGTTTTCCGAAACACCAGATCCAGGGTGGCGATACCCTATAATTATGAGCAGTCTTCCTCCTCGACGGTCCCAACCGTGCCACAGCCCAGGCGGTCACCCAATCATCCGATGGAGAAGATGAAGACAGCGGGTATCCCTCTTCAGCAACAGTCAGTTCTGTGCGAACGGACAAAGCATCGGTTAATATGGCCGATAACGCCAATGACGACCTTCGTCGGCGTTTGGAAGCTCAGGAGCAAACCTCCAGAACTCAGCAAGAGGCCCTAGAAACATTTAACAGATGCTTGCCCAACTCCTCAGCAATCGGGGCGGCAATGATACCGGAAGTCACCACGATGAGGAGGAACACTTTAGCAATGATCCGAAATCCAAGGGAGGTTCTTCCCTAGATGCTGAAGTCCTTAAGGGCCTCTGTAACGCCCCGATCCCAATGATACGGGGACGTCACTGCGACGCATATACGTAGGTCAGATGGGGCCCCCACGTATATACGCTAAGCATAAGTACAACAAGTATCAGAGTACATCACACAGCGTGGTATAATCATATGCCAACATACAAGATATAAATACAAAGTTTTACAAGTTATGATAAACAAAATCACTTTACAAGCATTCTTTACCACAACCCGAGTCCAAAAGAAAAGACATACAGCAAAACACACAAGTGCTCACGTAGGGATGGAGATCACGTGAACCAAAAGGGTAGTGTCGGGCAGGATAGGATCTAGAGCTGGTCAGCCTGCTCCCCTAGATAAGCCAAGTCCTCGGCGGAAGGCTCTACTTCGTTCCAGGCCTCGGAATCTGAATATGCAAATCCAAAAGGGTCAAGACATAATACAATAATAAAAGATAGCCAAGTGACAATGATCGTGAATAGGGAAAATGGAGCAATACTAAGTAACAATACATATCGAGGTGTGTAAGCTA
Organism: Agave tequilana; assembly: GCA_038442645.1. Classification (NCBI taxonomy): domain Eukaryota; kingdom Viridiplantae; phylum Streptophyta; class Magnoliopsida; order Asparagales; family Asparagaceae; genus Agave; species Agave tequilana. Next base: position 120,897 of record JAVJIF010003187.1, read on the forward strand.
AATAAGATAAAGACATATGCAACAAAGCTACAATGAATGACTTATTATTATTACTTGTCTTACTGTGATATCTAGCTATGTGTCCCAGCGTCCCAGGGCACATAGATCCATATCCTAGTAAAGCAAGGATCGTTATTGGAAACAGCGGTTGTATCGACGAACTATGTTTACAGTGTGTCCCGTGCATGCCCGGGACCACGGCCCAGTATTGTTCCGTTGCTTGAAGACGGAACTGCCGCTAGGCTAACAGGAAAGTCATGACAGTAAACAGGAAAGGGAGGAAGCACTCCCCTCGGTCCCCTGGAGTACCGCAGGTAAGACCGGAAAATATAGTGCACATCCTAATACCACTGTAAACACGAACACATATCGATATTCCGCATATTTCCCCCTGTCCCCATGTGTAAGTTGGTGCATTTTATGTAAAAATCAAATGTATCATGCTTTGTTTCAAGAGATGGCATGATAGGTGGTGATGTCGCTATTTAACATGTCACGGAACGAATATATGCAATAACAAGTCATGAGGGAAATAGGAGATACATCCATTCAATTATATGTCATGTAGTGCTGGTATTGAAGCATGAACAAGCAGGAAATAATATACATGTAACAAGTATAGGTACCAAATTTAGAACAGAATTTAACATTGACACACAGCCAGAATTAGTCGACTAGGGGTAAGGATTAGTCGACTAATAGGGGTCACTAGTCGACTAACAGATATTCCAGTCGACTAGGTCTTGATACAGAAAGTTGGGTTTTCTGGTCCAGGATAGATTAGTCGACTAGGTCAAGTGATTAGTCGACTAATAGAGGGATTAGTCGACTAGGTGGATTCAGGAGTCGACTAATGTGGGTTTCCAGAGAGTTTATTAGTCGACTGATATTTTGGGCCAGTCGACTAATGCTGTGTTTTCCGGAAAACTAGATTTCAGCTAAGTGTTCTAGTCGACTAGGTCTTAGGGTAAGTCGACTAATGCTGGGGAAAAACAGTGTACAGGACAGAAATTCTGAGATGTGTTTGATGGCTGAATTCATGGTTTTAGGTGACCTATGTGTACTAGAAGTGTAGATACCAGTGCTCTAAGGCTAACACAAGTCTAGGTGAGTGAATTACTAACTTGGAATGGTTGGGTTTGAGCTTAGATGACCTAAAAATAGGATTTTTAGTGTGCAAGTGTACAAAGACCTCTACTATAAGTAAGTGATGTGTTAACTAGGTCTTGGTGAGTAAGAACTCACCTAGATGGACTTGATGGAAGCTTGAGGGGGATCCCAAGTTGGAGATGGTGGCTTCACTCCAAAATTGCTACTTGGGATGGGGGAATGAGCTCCTAGAGTTGCCTTGAGCTTGGAGGTTGAAGATGAGTTCCTTGATGAAACCCTAGTTGAATCCTTGAAGGTCTTGAGGTGGAGATGAAGGATTTTGGGTGCTTCTTGGAGCTAGGGTTAGGGTTTAAGGAAGAGGGAAATTTGGAGAACTTCTCTTTTGTAGAAATGGGGAAGAAAAAGATCAAATTGCAAAGGGAATACTTTATATAGGTTTTTGATTTTGAAAAGGGGTTGGAATTAAATGGGAAGTGAGGGGTTTCTTTGCAAAAATGTGGGGGTGAGGTGTCCCTAGGATGGCCACTTGGCCGGCTAAGGGAAGGGAGAGAGAATGAGTGGGGGTTAGGTGAGTGTGAGTGGAAAGATGAGGTGGCATTTGAGGTGGAAAAGGATTTTGCAATTTTTGGAAAAAAGCCCAAAATTCAAGTATTTTGAAATGGTCTGAAAATTTTACCAAAAATCAAGAAAAATATTTGAAGACCAATGGTGAAATTCGTTTGAAGAAATACTGTATAGATTTTTAATTAAAAATCCCGGAATCAGAAATTTACCGACTCCGAAAGAATTTTCATAAATTTATAAAAATCTCAGAAAAAGAGTGTAAGTAAGAAATATGATTCTAAGCAATAAAGTCTAAAGGACTTTCTAGAAATTCCTAATAGTTTGGAAGATAAAATTCGGAAATCGGTCAGCGATACTGGCCGACACCGGTTTGAAGAAATTCATTTTAATTCCAGAAAATTTCAGAAAATCACATAAAATCTAAAATATTAGGAAATGAAGTTTGAAATTAAAATCGGTCAAATACGGAAGAGAAATCGGAAGATACGGCCGAAAGACTGAATACGTAACTAAGCACGTATTCCGGGAAAGGGGTATTACAATCTACCCACCTTACAAAAAATTTCGTCCTCGAAATTTCATAAGGTGAAAGATAACAGGAAAAGCAATAGATAGATACGGATACCAGGAAGGACAACGGTAGGGAAGAGTAGAAGGAAAGAGTCTTACCCAATCAGGATGTGAAAAGTTGAGGATAACGCTCCCTGATAACGTCCTCCCGCTCCCAAGTGGCCTCTCCTGGTGCATGCCTGCTCCAAGACACCAATACCAATGGAATGGCCTGCTCTTCAGTGTCTTGATACTCCTGTCCAGAATGGCCAACGGCTGCTCTTGGTATGATAAGTCCGGTTGAAGCTCCAGTTCGGAATGATCCAGAACATGGCTGTCATCCCTGACATACCTCCTCAACTGAGACACGTGGAAGACATTATGCACCCCGTCCAAAGATGGCGGTAATGCTAATCTATAAGACACATCCCCCACGCGATCCAGGATCTCGAACGGGCCAATATACCTCGGACTCAGCTTCCCACGAGTACCGAACCGGATAACTCCCTTGGTAGGTGATATCTTCAAGAACACATGGTCTCCGGCCTGGAACTCCAATGGCCTCCTTAGAGTGTCAGCCCAACTCTTCTGCCTACTCTGAGCAGCCATAAGATGATCTCTGATAACCCTGACCTTCTCTGTAGTCTGAATTAGCATTTCCGGCCCCAATAAACTCCTCTCACCGACCTCATCCCAGCAAATCGGTGACCGGCACTTCCTACCATACAGTGCCTCAAAGGGCGCCATCTTGATACTTGCCTGGTAGCTGTTGTTATATGAAAACTCAGCCAAGTGCAGATGGTCCTCCCAAGATCCTCCAAAGTCAATCATGCAAGCCCTCAACATATCTTCAAGGATCTGGATGGCCCTCTCAGATTGTCCGTCTGTCTGCGGATGATAGGAAGTACTGAACTTCAGACGAGTTCCCAGACTTGCTTGAAGACTCTCCCAGAAATGAGATCTGAATCTGGTGTCTCTATCTGATACAATACTGACGGGAACTCCATGCAGACGAACCACCTCCTTCAAATACTTCTCTGCCAGAACCTCTGTCGACTGACCCACTCTGAATGGGATGAAGTGAGCAGACTTGGTGAGGCGATCAACGATCACCCACACCGCATTATTTCCCCCGGGACTCCGCGGCAATGCCGTCACAAAGTCCATGGTAATATGCTCCCACTTCCACTCGGGTATCGGCAAAGGTTGAAGAAGTCCAGCTGATCTCTGATGCTCGATCTTCACCTGCTGGCAAACCAAGCACCTGGCAACAAACTGGGCTATCTCCCTCTTCATGGCATTCCACCAGAAGTGCTTCTTCAGATCCTGGTACATCTTGTTCCCCCCTGGATGTATAGAATAAGCTGAACTGTGTGCTTCCTCCAAAATCTTCTGCTTGACTTCTCCTTGGGGAACACAGAGTCTATCTCTAAAATACAATGCCCCATCTGGGCGAATACAGATGTCAGTCCTCAAACCAGCCTCCACCTGAGCTCTGAATGTCTGACATCTGGGGTCCTCCTTCTGTGCCTCCTTGATCTCCTCAATCAATGATGACTGGACCTGCAAAGCCATGAACTGCCCGGCCTTATCACCTCCTTGCACCAACATCAAATCTAATCTGATGAATTCCTGGATTAACTCCCTCTGCTGAGTAAGGTGGACTAGCATTCTGTTCTCCGGCATCCTGCTCAGTGCATCAGGAACGGTATTGACTTTGCCTGGATGGTACTGCAAGTCAATATCGTAGTCCGCCATAAGCTCCAACCACCTCCTCTGCCTCATATTCAACTCCTTCTGCGAGAATATATACTTGAGGCTCTTGTGGTCTGTGTATATCAACACTTTATCCCCTAGAAGGTAGTGTCTCCAGATTTTCAGGGCAAATACCACAGCCGCCAACTCCAAATCATGGGTTGGGTAATTCCTCTCATGAGGCTTCAATTGCCTAGATGCATATGCTATAACATGATCGTGTTGCATAAGCACGCACCCCAGGCCTTTCCCTGATGCATCACAGAAAATAACCATTCCCCCTCTCCCTGAAGGAGTCCTCAAGATCGGAGCTGAAATAAGCTTCTGTTTCAACTGCTCAAATGCTGCATCGCAATCTTCTGTCCATATATATCTCTCCCCTTTCCTGGTGAGCCTGGTCAACGGAGCTGCAAGTCTAGAGAAATCCTGGACAAAACGCCTGTAATATCCGGCTAATCCAAGGAAGCTCTTTATCTCAGTCACCGTCTTCGGAACTGGCCAGTTCTGCACAGCCTGGACTTTACTAGGATCAACTGCAATCCCTTCTGCTGAAACTATATGTCCAAGAAAAGTTATACTGTCCAACCAGAACTCACACTTGCTCCTTTTGGCATGTAGCTGCTCCTGCTGAAGAGTCTGCAACACAATCCTCAAGTGCTCTGCATGCTCCTTATAACTCTTGGAATAGATCAGGATGTCATCTATAAACACCACTACAAACTGATCCAGGTAAGGAGAGAACACCCGGTTCATTAAGTCCATAAACACAGCAGGGGCATTGGTAACTCCGAAAGGCATCACTAGAAACTCATAGTGGCCATATCGGGTCCTGAATGCCGTCTTCGGAACATCTTCCTTCTTCACCCTCAGCTGATGGTAACCCGACTGCAAATCTAACTTAGAAAATACACGGGCTCCATGAAGCTGATCAAACAAGTCATCAATTCTGGGCAAGGGATACTTGTTCTTGATGGTGACCTTGTTCAGTTCCCTGTAATCAATGCAAAGTCTCTTACCACCATCCTTCTTATTCGCCAATAGCACTGGAGCTCCCCATGGTGAAGTGCTAGGCCGAATCAATCCCTTGTCCGAATACTCCTGCAGCTGCTTTTTCAGGATCTCCAACTCCGTCGGTGCCATCCTGTACGGAGCCTTGGATATAGGAGCCGTCCCTGGAATGGTATCAATGGAGAACCCCACTACCCTCTCCGGTGGAAGACCTGAAATCTCAGCAAAGACTTCCGGAAATTCATCCCACACTGGCACTTCCTTCTGAACCTCCGAACTGGTCATCCGAATCTTCTCCTTAGCAGGCTTCACCTCTCCGCTAAACTGAAACTCCGGCTGATGGGGGATCCTGAAATTGATCTTCCTTCCTCTACAGTCAATCACCGCATGGTATTGACTGAGCCAGGTCATGCCTAAGATCACGTCGTACCCTTTGGTGTCAAGTACGAGCATGTCTATGGCCAAGATCTTCCCACAAAGCTCCACTGGACAGTCAGCACAAACTCTAGAAGACACAACTACCCCATTCCCAGTACTTATCTCCCACTTGTGGTCTAAAGCCTTAACAGGTATGGAATGAAAAGCCACAAACTGGTCGGAGATATAACAGTGGGATGCACCTGAATCGAAGAGTGCGAGAACAGGTATAGAATGAACTCTGATAGTACCTGTAATCACCTCCTCTGAAGCCTCGGCCTCCTCAGCTGTCAGGTTGTAAGCCTGACCTCTGCCACGCCCTGCTGCTGGTCTGGCTCCTCTCTGCACTGGGCGAGCTACCTGTGGTGGAGGAAGGGGAAGAGCTCTTCTCTGCACTGGTCCCTGCTGCCTCTGCCCAACTGGCCCCGGTAGTACCCTCTGTACATTCTGCCCCTGAGGTGCCGGCAAGGTCTGGGTAGCAAACCCCACTCTCCTGTGTGGACAGGTCTCCACTGCATGGTCCCGAGCTCCACACACCAAACACCATCCGTTTGCCCTCCGGCAATTTTGCAGGGTGTGTCCTGGCTTCTGGCAGAAGTTGCAAACAAGACCTGGTCGAGCCGTCTGATATGGAACTGCTCTGAACGGCTGTCTGGCGTGGATCTTCGCTGCCCTGGATGGTCCTCCTCTGCCCACCGGCACAAACGGCCTCTTCATGGCCTGGTTCTCCTGCTTCCTCTGCAACACCCGCTCTACCTCTCGAGCGGCGGTAAGAACCTCAGAGTAGGTCTCCCTCTGCTGAGACATCAAGAAGGCCTGTAAGTCCAACTGCAGGCCCTGCAGGAACCTGCTTGCCCTCTTCTCTTCGTCTGCCACCATATAAGGGGCAAAGCGACTCAGCCTGAGGAACTCTGCAGCATACTCATCTACGGATCCATCCCCCTGCTGCAGCCTGATGAACTGCTCCTCCATGTCCTTCTGAGCAGTGGCGGGGAAGAAACGACTGTAGAAGCTCTTGGAGAAAGTATCCCAGGAGATAGGCTTCTTCAGTCTGGCCTCCTCGGCCAACCACCAAGTCCGGGCGATGTCTTTCAGCTGGATCTTAGCTACCTCCACTTGGCTCTCCTTGGGCACCCGGGCGGCATTCAGCAAATCAGTGGTGTCCACCAACCACTGTTCAGCCTCCAGAGGTCTCTCGACTCCCGTGAATACGGCTGGTTGCAGCCGCCGGAAATCAGACACGTTCCCAGGCTTCTGCTCCTTCGGAGCTGCCAACTCCTGCCTGAGGAGCTCGGTCTGCTCACGCTGATTCTCCATCTGCTGCTGCTGGTTTCCCAGCATAGTCTGGATGATCCTAAGGACATCAGCACCCTCTCCTCCGACGGGTCCATTCGGGACTTGCCCGACATTGTTGCGACCCGAACGTCTCTCCATACCGAAGGGATAAGATCTGGGATTGGAAACAAAGGAAAGGAGTTTAGAATACGAAGGAATTGATCAAGGAGGGAATCAAGAAGGACTAGATAACTTTGTACATTGTAGTTGGCATTAGCAAATCACTGGAATTTGCCACTTGGTTGTACTTTTAGGTTTGAGAGCCTAGGCTCTGATACCAACCTGTAACGCCCCGATCCCAATGATACGGGGACGTCACTGCGACGCATATACGTAGGTCAGATGGGGCCCCCACGTATATACGCTAAGCATAAGTACAACAAGTATCAGAGTACATCACACAGCGTGGTATAATCATATGCCAACATACAAGATATAAATACAAAGTTTTACAAGTTATGATAAACAAAATCACTTTACAAGCATTCTTTACCACAACCCGAGTCCAAAAGAAAAGACATACAGCAAAACACACAAGTGCTCACGTAGGGATGGAGATCACGTGAACCAAAAGGGTAGTGTCGGGCAGGATAGGATCTAGAGCTGGTCAGCCTGCTCCCCTAGATAAGCCAAGTCCTCGGCGGAAGGCTCTACTTCGTTCCAGGCCTCGGAATCTGAATATGCAAATCCAAAAGGGTCAAGACATAATACAATAATAAAAGATAGCCAAGTGACAATGATCATGAATAGGGAAAATGGAGCAATACTAAGTAACAATACATATCGAGGTGTGTAAGCTAAATAAGATAAAGACATATGCAACAAAGCTACAATGAATGACTTATTATTATTACTTGTCTTACTGTGATATCTAGCTATGTGACCCAGCGTCCCAGGGCACATAGATCCATATCCTAGTAAAGCAAGGATCGTTATTGGAAACAGCGGTTGTATCGACGAACTATGTTTACAGTGTGTCCCGTGCATGCCCGGGACCACGGCCCAGTATTGTTCCGTTGCTTGAAGACGGAACCTGCCGCTAGGCTAACAGGAAAGTCATGACAGTAAACAGGAAAGGGAGGAAGCACTCCCCTCGGTCCCCTGGAGTACCGCAGGTAAGACCGGAAAATATAGTGCACATCCTAATACCACTGTAAACACGAACACATATCGATATTCCGCATATTTCCCCCTGTCCCCATGTGTAAGTTGGTGCATTTTATGAAAAAATCAAATGTATCATGCTTTGTTTCAAGAGATGGCATGATAGGTGGTGATGTCGCTATTTAACATGTCACGGAACGAATATATGCAATAACAAGTCATGAGGGAAATAGGAGATACATCCATTCAATTATATGTCATGTAGTGCTGGTATTGAAGCATGAACAAGCAGGAAATAATATACATGTAACAAGTATAGGTACCAAATTTAGAACAGAATTTAACATTGACACACAGCCAGAATTAGTCGACTAGGGGTAAGGATTAGTCGACTAATAGGGGTCACTAGTCGACTAACAGATATTCCAGTCGACTAGGTCTTGATACAGAAAGTTGGGTTTTCTGGTCCAGGATAGATTAGTCGACTAGGTCAAGTGATTAGTCGACTAATAGAGGGATTAGTCGACTAGGTGGATTCAGGAGTCGACTAATGTGGGTTTCCAGAGAGTTTATTAGTCGACTGATATTTTGGACCAGTCGACTAATGCTGTGTTTTCCGGAAAACTAGATTTCAGCTAAGTGTTCTAGTCGACTAGGTCTTAGGGTAAGTCGACTAATGCTGGGGAAAAACAGTGTACAGGACAGAAATTCTGAGATGTGTTTGATGGCTGAATTCATGGTTTTAGGTGACCTATGTGTACTAGAAGTGTAGATACCAGTGCTCTAAGGCTAACACAAGTCTAGGTGAGTGAATTACTAACTTGGAATGGTTGGGTTTGAGCTTAGATGACTTAAAAATAGGATTTTTAGTGTGCAAGTGTACAAAGACCTCTACTATAAGTAAGTGATGTGTTAACTAGGTCTTGGTGAGTAAGAACTCACCTAGATGGACTTGATGGAAGCTTGAGGGGGATCCCAAGTTGGAGATGGTGGCTTCACTCCAAAATTGCTACTTGGGATGGGGGAATGAGCTCCTAGAGTTGCCTTGAGCTTGGAGGTTGAAGATGAGTTCCTTGATGAAACCCTAGTTGAATCCTTGAAGGTCTTGAGGTGGAGATGAAGGATTTTGGGTGCTTCTTGGAGCTAGGGTTAGGGTTTAAGGAAGAGGGAAATTTGGAGAACTTCTCTTTTGTAGAAATGGGGAAGAAAAGATCAAATTGCAAAGGGAATACTTTATATAGGTTTTGTGATTTTGAAAAGGGGTTGGAATTAAATGGGAAGTGAGGGGTTTCTTTGCAAAAATGTGGGGGTGAGGTGTCCCTAGGATGGCCACTTGGCCGGCTAAGGGAAGGGAGAGAGAATGAGTGGGGGTTAGGTGAGTGTGAGTGGAAAGATGAGGTGGCATTTGAGGTGGAAAAGGATTTTGCAATTTTTGGAAAAAAGCCCAAAATTCAAGTATTTTGAAATGGTCTGAAAATTTTACCAAAAATCAAGAAAAATATTTGAAGACCAATGGTGAAATTCGTTTGAAGAAATACTGTATAGATTTTTAATTAAAAATCCCGGAATCAGAAATTTACCGACTCCGAAAGAATTTTCATAAATTTATAAAAATCTCAGAAAAAGAGTGTAAGTAAGAAATATGATTCTAAGCAATAAAGTCTAAAGGACTTTCTAGAAATTCCTAATAGTTTGGAAGATAAAATTCGGAAATCGGTCAGCGATACTGGCCGACACCGGTTTGAAGAAATTCATTTTAATTCCAGAAAATTTCAGAAAATCACATAAAATCTAAAATATTAGGAAATGAAGTTTGAAATTAAAATCGGTCAAATACGGAAGAGAAATCGGAAGATACGGCCGAAAGACTGAATACGTAACTAAGCACGTATTCCGGGAAAGGGGTATTACACACACCAATTGATCTATGACTTTTAGGAATTAATTTATAGAATAACTGGATCTTTGACAGGCTATGTATCGGGGGTTAATGGTTCATGCTTAGATTTTATTGCATTTATGTTATTTATTTAATTTAGTTAATTTATCTTTGATGGACTATATAACTGGATAATAGCTTGTGCTTAAATCTAGTGTTCAAAATTAATGTGCCTCTTAGACATAGGGATTTGGTGTGTAATACAAACTGGTATGGAGACCAAAATTGGCCACTTGATGCTAGTTTAGGGAATTCGATCCTAAGTGCTTGACTCTTCTTTTATTATAATTATTTCACATAACTCACTCAAAATCCATAAATCTTTTGATCCATTCGTGTAGAAGTGCTTAAACCAAAAGAACCACCTGTCCCTGTGGACCGACCCTCAGGTGCTACATCGAACGACCGTGCACTTGCGATAATTTAAAACGAGGAGACAGAATCTCCCCATCACTCTCCACCACCGGCCTCCCACTCCCCCTCTCCTTCTTGCCGGCCAACCACTACCAACCGCCACCGGCCACCTCCTTCTCCACCAAGCAGGCACCACTCTCCCTTTCCTCCTCCACCTCCTCCACTATCATCTCCTTCACCTCCTTTACCACTCCACTATCCTCCACTATCATCTCCTCCACCACTCCACTATCATCTCCTCCATCATCAATACCACCAACTCCGCCATCACCTCCATCCCTTACCACTACAATCACCGCACCCCTCCCCATTTGGTCGTGCCCCCTCTCTTTAGGTCACGCCCTCCCAATCCACCTCCATGGTCACGCACCACCTAGGCTGCCCTACCCTCTCTCTCCTATCTTTCTCTCTCTCATATTTCATTTCTCTCTCCTTCACGTGCTTCACGCGTTAACTCCATCAGAGTTCCACTGGATTTCCATGTGCTTCTTGTGATTCTAGGCGAGTGCTTTTTTTTGGCTTAGGTGAGTGTTTGTTATTTATGTTATGAGTACTTCATATTTTACTACTGGATTATTGTATAATTGGTCGACCCTAGTGATTGTTAGCCTTTGGGCTTTATCTTTGCCTTCGGGCTCAGCCTTTGAGCTTCACTTTCGCCTTTGGGCTTAGCCTCCTGGCTTTACTAGCTCCATCGGGTAGGCAAGCTTAGCGCTCAACATTTTACCTCTAAATTCGCCCGAGCATAGCTTCACCGCGTGCGTTAGCAAAAGCGTTCATACACTTACTTCGCCGCATGCGTTTAGCTTCGCCACGTACGATTAGCTAAGTGTTTATATGCTAGCTTTACGTGAGCGTCTAGCTCCGCCGCGAGTGTGGCTTCGTCATGTATGTTAGCAAGGCGTTCATATGTTTACTTCGCCGTGAGTGTTAGCCTAGCGTAGCATGTTAGCGTCTAGAGCTGCATGCTAGTTTCGCCAGGAATGTCGAGCGTTATGTTGACACGACCTAACTTCACTCCAGCTTAACTAGCCCCGCCTGGATATTTAATAGTTTAATTAATTATTTTTGTTATTATGGTTGTGAAGAGTTTGAAATGATTTTGTACTAGTTTGTCATGATCATGTATTTTGATTATATTATTGTACTTCACCCGATATCATGACTCCTGACCTGTTATAGTGCCTGACTCATAATTATCACATTAACGAGGACTTAACAATTATTATTATGAATATATACCAAGCAAACATGTACCCATGTATCAAGCATGATCCTCTTGTTATTATATTCATGTTAATCCCTGTAAACCGATTTCATCAACATGAAATTCATAATAATTAGACAACTTATATCAGAACGGAGGAAACTAATGAAGATCAATATGTGTTCATGTTTAAAGTGATAAAATATTGTGCAACTAAAACTTCGGTTCTACCTGAGGGCCACCAGGTACTCCGTGGGGGTGTACTGGCACCCTACTCACAATATACTTCTTATTTAGACATACAAATAGGACTCACTTTTGCCTAGCGGCAGGTTTCATTCAATACCAGAACATCCTGGGTTATTGTCTCGGGTATGTACGAGGCCCATTGTAAACATAGCTCATTGATCAACCCCTCAGTTTTCAATAACCAATCTCATTTTACTCATATGTGGATGTATTGATTTTATAGAGACTTTCTCTCCGGTTTCATCGGAAGACTCTTTTAGGATAATTATGGCTCTTGTTGTACATTTTGACCTTGAGTTACATCAGATAGATGTTAAGACAGACTTTCTCAATGGTAACATTGATGAAACTATATATATAGTGCAGCCAGAAAACTTTGTGTCTAGAGACTCAAAGAATATGGTTTGCAAATTAAAGTAATCCATCTTTGGACTCAAGTAAGCTTCCCGTCAATAGTACTACAAGTTTCATCAAGTAGTTGTCTCATTTGGTTTCGAGACAAATGTTGTTGAAGATTGTGTGTATCACAAGTTTAGTGGGAGTAAGTATACATTCCTGATTTTGTATGTTGATGACATACTCCTTGCTACCAATGATAAGAAAATTTTGCACGAAAGATTTCTATCAAAGAAATTTGAGATAAAAGATCTTAGTGAGGCATCTTTTGTCTTAGGAATACCGATATACTGAGATCGCCCTCGGGATATTCTTAGATTGTCACAAAAGACCTATATAGAAAGGATGCTTAAAGGATATGGCATGCAAGATTATAAACCGGGAGACACCCCAGTCACAAAAAGTAATAAATTCAGTCTAAGTCAATGCCCTAAGAATGACCTTGAATTAAAGAAATGCAGAAAATTCTCTATACTTAGCTATAGGGAATCCAATGTATGCTCAAGTTTGCACACGTCCAGACATAACATTCATTATTGGAATACTAGGTATATATTTAAGTAACCCTGAGATAGATCACTGGAGAGCAGCCAAAAGGTTCTTCAGATATTTACAGAGAACTAAAGATTACATGCTCGCATACAAGAGGTCAGATCAGATAAAGATCATTGGGTATTCGGATTCTAACTTTACTGGATGCCAAGACAGTAAGAGATCCACATCCGGCTACATTTACCTGTTAGCTGGAGGAGCTATTTTTTGGAAGAGTGCTAAGCAAACACTAATAGCTTCCTCCACCATGGCAATAGAATTTGTAGCATGTTATGAGGCATCCAACCATGGATTATGGCTGCAAAATTTTATCACTGGGCTGCGCATTCTAAGTGATATTGAAAGACCACTAAAGTTATACTGTGACAATAAATCAGCGGCTCTATATTCCAACAACAACAAGAGCTCGTCCAGGTCAAGACACATTGACATAAAGTTTCTTGTTGTGAAGGAAAGGGTACAGAGTGGACAGATTTTCAAAGAGCACATTGGGACAAACTCCATGATTGTGGATCCACTTATTAAAGGAATAACACCTAAGGTCTTTTATAAGCACACTGCTTCTATCGGTGTTATATCATTTAAGGATATCATGGTTTAGTGGGAGTTTGTACATATGTTTCATTGCTCTATTTTGTATTTTGGACACATTTGATTTTTTCTGCAGAAATAAAGTATTTAGTTTATAACTCTATTTTATTGTGTTAATGTTTGATCTCAATAAAGTTTAAGGGAGGACCAGTTGGAAATAGGCATGTTCAGATCACATTACATGTAATCTCTAAGCTACACATCCATGATTGAGCTATGTCCTTTGGTTGTATTAGTATATGTGATTATTGGTGGGTTTAGTTACGCTAAATGTAACGAAAATTCTTTTAGTCCTATATCAGCATAGTCAATGGACGAGATTGTTAAGAATACATGATCATATGATAGCAATATTTTGAGCTCATAAGGAGTACACATTTATAAAATAGCATATGTGGCCCAAGTGGGAGATTGTTGGAAATAATTCAACATGTGTGGGCTCATATATGTGAATTTAATGTGTATGGTTATCTTAAAGTATAGTCCAAATTAATCGTGATCTAATAAAGTTAATAATTGGACTAATAGGTATTAAATTATCATGAATTTAATGTTTAGATATAATTATGTAATTTCTAATTTAATGAAAGGCCAAATTGAAAAAAAGAATAACTGATAGAATCAGTTATTATTTAAGGGGTCATGGTCCCCAAAAGAACGTATTTTCTTCTTCTTTTGAGATCCCTTCAAGTAGAGAGAAAACTTAGTGGAATACGGATCTTTTGGAAGGCCTTCTCCATCTCAACAATTCAAGGAATTAAATCATGGATTAAGGTACGCTTCGGCTTTTATTATTTTAATTTTTCTCATATCTTTAAATCTTCATGGAAACTAAATTTATATTTTAGAGTTTGATCTATGTTAAAGATAAAATTATGATTTTGATCTTATTTATTTTAAGGATGATTATTGTAGATCGAATCCTTTTATTTAATTCAAGTTCCATCAGTGTTCTCTACTTTTGGACATCATCTCTAGTTGGTGGATCAGCTCTGAATCTTTGGAGGGAGGCGATGCAGATCTCATTTAGTACTCAGTTTCGGTCTCATTGGGGTGCTGGCATTGTTTCTATTCTCTGGATAATATGGTCTGCAATCAGCTACATTTCGAGGTCGTCGGGTTATTTTTACTGAGGCTCTTGCTTTGATTTGACAGTCCATTCATGAGGCAGATTCGCTCCAAACTGGCACGATGGAGAATTCTATTAATGAACTCCTAGCTCTGTGAACACTTCATGTGGACAGCTGTCTGACTTAAGGCCCCACGTGTTTTGGAGGTCATTTGGCACCCTCCCCCTCTGGGTTGGTTTAGGGTTAACATGGATGAGGCATCCTTTGGAGGCCCAGGTCTTGCTGGTTATGCTGGCATCTTTTGTACATGCAGAGTCTTCATCAAGGACAACTTTGTTATTCTTCTTGGCGTTTGCTTTTCTTTCGAGGTTGAGCTGGCTATTGTTGTCCACGCGATTGAGTATGCCTGGCCTTTTAGTTGGAGGCTGGTATGGTTGGAGAGTGACTTATCTTACTTGGTGGCTCTGCTTCGTTCATATTCTCGTTGGTCCCCTGGAGGTGGTGCCTTGTTTGAGAAAGGTATTTGGGTTATCTTACTCAGATGAACTTTATCGTTACTCACATATTCTAGAAGGGTAATCAGGGTGCATATTGTCTGATGTTCAGGGTTTCTAGTATTATCGGTCTAACTTGGAGGTGGACTGCTCCAGATTTTTTTCTTCTTTTGTTTTCTATGATGTTTGTAGCAAATCTAGTTTTAGGTTTTGTTGATTTTTATTTGGACTGAAATCTTATGTACTATTTTTTTTTTTTTTTTTGTTACTAATAATATATTAGGGATGAGCTAGATAATGAGGGTGCTAAGGTGAGGGTGCTAAGGAGGTGCCAGTATAGATGTTGTCATCGGACAACCTTATGGAAATACCCTGAAATTTATGTTTTGCTATATAAACATAAAGTATATCCATATCACTGGAAAATAGCTAGCATGTATCTAGATCTTCGTGAATGTGCATTGCTATGAAGCATGAACACACATAAATATGAGATATGGGTATGGCACGATGGACACAGGGATATAATTAATTCTGAAAAACTAGGACATAGATACAACAAATATTATATGATGGGCATCGAGTCTATTCGAGAGGAACATAGAAGAAAAAAAACTACCTAGTTGCTTGTTTCTTTATTTAGTGACTTTATTGAGTTAGAACTATTTAAATTATATATTTTTTGGTTCATTTTGACATTATAAGTTGCATAATGTTATTATATATATATATATATATATATATATATATATATATATATATATATATATATATATATTGCCATTTTTCCATAGTTATTTTAGGCAGCCTTTTTAACATCAGCGTATTTCTTTAATTTTGGAATTCCGACCTTCTATTATGTTTTTAGGGTTGTTGTCATGAGGTGAGCGAAGGTCTTGCTAATTAAAATGTTAATGAATATTGTTTGTTTCTCTGTTGTTAAGAAGATAAATATATTTCCCCCAAACCTCAGTAAAACTTAGGAGTTTTGATGTAGTGCTAGAAATTTTTTAATATTGTATGAGAGCAATCCAAATTTAAGTTCTTACCAAACGCGCAATTGAAAATCAGATTTGAAACAAAAATACCGTTACACAAAATCCCAGATTACGATCCATAAAAAAAGTGCTTAACTTACAGGAGCATGTTAAGAATATAAATATATTACCCTCAATCCTTACTATAACTTTAGAGTTTTTATACACTGATAGGGACTTTAATATGTGTAATGCAGTTTAGCCTCTATTGGTGATGGCGTGAGGCCATTGGAGGTTTTTTAAGCCTTCATCTTCCTTTTCTTCTCTAAGTGTTTTTTATTTCACAGACATGCACAAGATTCTATTGTTGTTTCTGAATGTGCATTTGTATAGCAGCGGACCAGAATGCGGCAGCTCTCAGTCCTGCTAGAAATGCAGGTATAGTTCAAGACTCAATTCAAACTGACCCCATCAAATATGTTTAAAAAAAAGAGAGAAGAAAATGTCAGAAATTAACCCTCAAAAGATAGTACAAGAAATCTACTTGATGCTGATGAGACCTGGCTCACTAGTAAAAGGGTGGGAGTTAATTGTGGGGCCTATGTTTTAAAAAGAAAAGAAAAGGAAGAAAGAAATCAATGTGACTCACCAAATAGTATATACGTTCTTTAACTCGCTAAAGTTAATTCATGAAACAAAAAAAAATAACCAGAAATTAAGGACCAAAAATGGACTAAAGAAAAAAAGAAAAGCCACAAAAGAAAAATTAGAAAAGTAAAAAGAATGACATTGAAAAACAAATAACTACTGAAACCCAAGTCAACTAGTAAAGCAAGGGTTAGGTATATATAAAAGATTTTTTTTTTTTTTTTTTTGAAGAAAGGTTGTAGTCCAGCCTGAGACACTCTCATTTATCAACCCAACTCTTTTACCACTGAGTTTGATCTGAGTGATCGTCTATGTCCTTCTTATAAGTAATAACCAAGCGAATATCATAGATCTTTCTAACTAATATTTCAATATTTAGATTCATAATTCTAATCACCATATATATTTCTCGTATGATATTTCTTTCTCTGGCTTATTTTGAAGCTAATGAGAGGATTATTAAAGATATCTAGTCTCATACTCTAATTCTTCGGGTACTTTTCGCAGTATAATTAGAAGAACTTTCTACTTAACCCTGATGACGTGGCAGGATTTCTCCAACAGTTCTCAAAATCTCTTGCCTTATGACGGTTCTTTTTGCATATATACCCTCTTAAACAATTTTTTTATTTGCCCTTCAAAAAGATCTATTTGTATTTATACCTCTCTAACTTTAAAGAATTTTTAGTTATACCCCTATGTCACATTTCTTTCCAATATAAAAAACCCTTTGCATATATACCCTTGCAAGTTTGGTTAATCCAGTACTCGTTCATTTTGCATATTAATATAAGAGTTTATAGATAAAAAAAACAATAATGAATGATGTACTAATTACTAATTCTCTTGAGGATGATCTCCGCAAATAAGAAGATAAGACAAAAATGTGCAGCTGCATATTTTTATTTTCTATAATTTCTACTACACGTTTGCTTACAAATATATTTTTAAAACAAAGCTGCACATATACTATTTGCAATTCAAACTTTTCAGAAGGTATATAAAACATTTACATTTTTGATAGCGTCTGTGAAAAAATTAGAATTTACAGGAGTATATATTAAGCGTACTTTTGTCATATTGAGAAAATTTCTAATTGTAGGTGTATGTATAACTGCAAAGTCTTCAAATTAAAAGAATGCAGATGCAATAAAGTTTTTGAGAGGTAAATTACAAAAAAGCTTAGTTTCAGATGGTATATACGCATAAATCTTACTTTATTATCTTTTATTGCCATGCTAATATCCAGATATCTCATTTTTATCCATTTATACATATAGATAAACAAACATTATATTATAATAATAATAGTAGACAATAAAAATGTTGGAATACATACCCCTTCTAGTTCCAATGACGTCAGCAGCGGTAACATGCTTATTTGTTCATTCAAATGTAAGCCTGAGTCGGTTAGAGCTTCATGCTCTCTATGATCTCAAGTTCGAACTCCGACTCGTGTGGACATTTCATTTCCCAATATCGGCTACTGGGCAGAACTCGAGTTTGTTCTCCAATGGCCTTCAGTTTGATCCCGACGTTGGTGGATTTAACTAGCAAAAAATAATAAAAAAAATCAACCAAAAAAGCAAAAATGGCCAGGGGCCTTCACAACTGTGACAATACGGTACCGTAGCTGTTGCCTTTGGATCATCTTGAAACCATAATTTTGTGACAGCCGGCTAGAAATTGAGGGTCAGTGATTTCGCTAGTCTTTTTCATACAGCAATAGTTGTTTTGTTTACACAAAAGGATTGTTCAAGAAAACATAAATTATTTTGTAGTTAAACCTATTAAAATATAGTTTATGTTTCCTCTCCAAGAGAGAAAATGGGAAGAAATGAAATCACCTGTGTTTGTTAAATATTTGGCATACTACAACCATCTATGAATTACTCTGTAGCTGATGCCACATGCTAACAATCCAAATGAAACTTTTCCTTGCCCTACTATTAGTGCCCATGTCAAACCGAAGTAAACAACAGGAGTTGGCAACAATGACAACCTTTACAATTTTCAAATGTGACCTAAATAACAAAAATACAGTTCAGCTAGAACACCCAAAACCAGCAAAACAAAGACAAAAAAAACGTGACAGAAAGACAAGCAAAACTCTAATTACATTTCCTTTGGAAGTCGAATGTACATTGCAAGAAGATACAAGGGGAGGGGATGGGTTGTCTGGTTTGTGGGGATTTACAGAACAGTGTTGATGTGAAGTGCTTTTAGCAGGGCTGTTGCCATTTGCTTCACCAACACTTGACCTCCTGACCGCTGCCCATCTCTGCGTTCTTCAATCAAATTCTGGAGCTTCTGTGGAAGGTCGTTCTCTACTATGAGCTGCTTTGGCCGCGGGTGATGCTCATAGACAGCCTACAACAACATGAGTTAGTTTCATCAATGTAAGCAAGGCGCATAATTTTTTTTTTTTTTTTGGTGTGGGGGGGTAACAAATCACCAACTTTGATTCGTTCTCTTGTACCGAGTAACAAACCAATAAAGAAAATTCTCAACTAACCCGTATAAGTTTCAGCAGATTGAGCCGTGCAATAGCATCTTGATGATCAAGCCTTGCAATAAGCAAAGTAGTAAGACCACTCACAGCCATTGCTGTATTTATTCTGGATGATTTCCTGTAATTTTCAATGGAAAACAATTAGCGGGGGGAAGTAAGAAGTAGAAACTAGAAAGTATTGGACATAGAAGTCAACATACGTTATTATCTTCAAGAAAGGTTCCAATATGTTGACAAAATATTGTTCAGGGCAGCTCTGGAAAAACTTGACTAATTTCTGAATGGCTTCCTTCTTGAGCAATGCCTGTTCTACTTTTCTGTGATCATTATCATGAGCCAAACATACTGCAAGAGAATCTAATGCAGTCCCTGCCCATGCTTCATCCTCTAATAAATTCAGGTACACATCCAATCCTCCATGAGCCCTTAATTGCTCTCTAGAATTCCGAGAAGCATGGGCCATATCGCAGAGCAAAGGCAATGCATACTGCTTTAATGGTGAATCTGACACGATGAAATTCATCAAGTGAGGAATAATTCCATTCTCAGCTGCTTGTTCTTGTCTCCGCTTGTTGATCTTACAAAGGTTGAATAGTGCATTGAGGACCTAGGCAACAGAAGAATTAGAGAAAAGTTGTTGGCAAACTTTTTGCTGAAGGAGACAAGGAAAATTTTGGAAGTGTATGCCTTCAATTGTGTATATATTAACTTTTCACTTTTATGCAATCAAATTAAAAAAAAGATGGAAGAAAGACAAAATGTTCTTGATATTTAACCAATAGGAAAACTGATGGGGGACATTGAGTCAGCTTCTTTTTGTTTCGAGTCAGAGTCTGTATTTTCTTTTATTTAGTAGTTTTGTATTTGTTTTACTCTTGTTTTTTTATTTTAATCTCATATTGATGAAAGAGGGAACTGAATAAGTTGTAAGTTTATTTAAAGACTCCATTGTTTTCAATAAAAGTAGACTAGAATTTTGAGAAAAAAATTGTTTTGGGTTTTTTCACTTGTGGGGGCGGGCCTCTCATAGCGGGATGTGAAGCCCTAACTGTGAAGCTAAGATCGAGTGTAAAGCGGCGTGAGGTCAAAATCGAGGAGCGTGCGATGTGAAGCAGCGTGACATTAGGGAACATGAAAGGCCTTTTCATTTATCTATTAGGTAATCTTTAAATAATTTCTATCATCTCTCATATTTTTTTTAAAATTTAGAGAGCCCTCTCTTTTGTTTCACATCAAGAACTCCCAGTAGGTGAAAGTGTACTGGTTTTAAGCCTATCCTAAATCTTCCAATACCAGCACATATAACCATGTATGCAACACATGACATGCTGATGAGCTGTTGGAAGGAACCATTTTACTGATTCACTCTCCAATCCCTTACAAAATGACTTTATTACTAGAAATTCAGAATGACAACCCAAATGCATGTTATGTAGATGATCTAATATTGATTTCTGAGGCAAGAGAATAGGAGGCACGTCCTAATATGAAACTATGAAATATGAGTGTAATTTGATACTATCTATTGCCTTCATACCAGTTACTGCATCTGGGATGGTAACATAATTTACGATATATTACAATGAGTAGCTGGCAAGTATTCATCATATATCCAAGTATCTGATGCGTACAGGACACGGGTTTTTTCTCATCTTTGAAGTATCTGTGCATCAAAGATGGAAACAATCCCCATAATGCATGTTTTGAAATTATTGCGGAAAACATTTGTCAGAATCACAGATACTTCACACATTTCCAACATTTTTCACATGGTTCCTATAAACATTTTATGGTTAGACCAAATTTATTAACACTTTTGGTTGAGCTATAGACAATAATGAATATTCTTCTTAAAATAGAGTCTAATAATGCCTTTCCAAAAGTATATATGAATGACAGTACATACAATAGCAAGTAGCAAATACAATTAGTCCTTCAAATCTGTTAATGGTCATCAAAATAATAGTAGAACATTTACAGAGGATGCACAAATTACTTTCCAAGAAGAAATCATAGAAATATGATTAACTGTTTCAGCACTTACAGTTAATGGTAAGGTTTGAAATCACACCGAATAAAACGCTAAAGTTCACATGCAAAATGTTCATCCATTAAAGATAACGCAAAACACCATTAAGGATGAGGTAAGACAAAGCAAGTCATTTACGTTGAAGCTAGTGACACTGCAGTATAATTGTTTTACCTAAGAATTCAAGTCTGGAGTGAGCGAGTGTGATAAGGATGAGTATATATATGATAAGGATGACATCAAATCCAAATCAGAGGCTAGCGTATTTCATATGACAATAGCAGGTAGCCAATCACACTGATAAAATGTTAAAGCTCACTTGCAAAACATTCATACAGAGAAGATAATGCAAAGTGTCATTAAGGATTAGGGGCAACTCTTTCCATTTGCTAAATTGCACTTTAATACCTTAAAAGTCTCATAAATATTGCATTTAAATACCCTATTGATTTCTTTGTTGCACATAAATACCTTATAGTATTATCTTTTAGCACTTTGATACCCTCTATTAGCGTACTTTTATAATATTCTTTGGAATATTCCCATGTGAGAAACATGTGACTCTTTTGGACAATTATACCCTCTTCTTCATCTTTATTCTTTGAATCTTATTTATCTCATTTCTTAAAACCCATGAACTACAAACTCAATATTTGTCCTCCTCTATCTCTTTCCTTCTTTTTTAACACATTTTATCATTCTTCTTCTTCTATGACATTTCTTCAAGAATTCTCGCCCCAAATCACTTAGAAAATAATTTTAGGACAAACTTTGAAATCATATATAGTTTGTGTGGATTAACTTGGAGAAATTTCAAAATCATCATAACGAAATTTTAAAAATAAAAACTAGTCCTTTCAAAATCATCATGTCACCTTTTCTCTTAGAAATTTTAATCATATTTTTCTTATGTTGTGTTTCTTTAGAAACTAGAGTTTGGAACTTAAAGTTTGCCATGAAAATAGAATTGAAAGATGAGGGTAATTTTATCCTTTTAGCTCTATTGTTAACAGGTTGTGATTGCATTTTCCTGAAAAAACTATAGGGTATTTATGTGCAGTAAAAAGAACAAAAAGGTATTTAATTGCAATATCCTTGAAACTTTAGGGTATTAAAGCGCAATTTAGCCCTTCCATTGAAGCTAATGACACTGCAGTATAATTGTTTCACTTAAAATATTTGTCCAATCATGGACCTGTTGGAATTCAAGAAACTAATAATCTAGGATAAATTAGAGCAAATTAAATTTGGCTAGGAATTCAATTGAAGCTTGTGAAGCATTAATCAACAACAAAATGGATACTCACTTCATTGTGTATTTGAGGTGCAAGTGGCCCTTCACGGAGCTCGAGATTTGGAATCAAATATTTGATTGCGTCTGCTCGCTGAAGATTTTCCAAACAATTTGGGTCGGTTGACAAATGATTGATGCATTTAAGAATCTACATTTGTTAGAGAAAATCGGAGCCAGAAGGTAGAATCAGTATCATAAACAAGATAAAGAACTGAAATTCTGGCTGCTTTAATAATGACGATATATACCTTAAGAAGAATTGGAGGCTCTATCCTATTAAACATCTGGAAAAAGTCGACCAAGCAAGCTTTGGCTACACATATAAGATTTTACAATAGAGTCTGCCTGGGCAAACTCTAACAATAGATCTGCCACTTTTTCAAGATATTCCCTTGCCACATCAGCACTGAATGATGATACCATCTGAGAAAGCAATCCAGACGATGTTGTGCTCCCGGGTCTTGCATTTAGAACACCAGATCCGGATAGAACACCAGAAGCGGTCTGAGATGCAACTCCAGATGTTGAAGCTCCTTCGTTGGAAGAAGTCGAACTCACAACTGCTGCAGTTATCTTTTTGCTTGGATTCCTTGATAATTTCGTATTGGAATCTAAACTTCCAATTTCTCGCCCATGTCTTGAGACCTCTGCAAGAATTTAAGAACTGTTTATCAGCACAGCTGGCAAAAGAATAAATAAATCTACGGTACACAGTAGGCCCCTATATAGCTAACCAATGTTAATTTATCAAACAATAAGTCTCTTGCATGATCAGCTCCAGAAAAGAAATCCAAGCAGTTAAATAGAAAACATTAAAAGGGTGACCAAGTAAATTTCAATTTAATTTCTTACAAATCCAGGATCAAAAACAAAAAAATAAGAAAGTTCTCAAAGATAACGTTGAGGTTAAGTGGCTCGAACCCACTCAACCAGTTAAAAGAAGAATATGGAAAGAGGAAAAGATGGCTTTAGTCTCCCAAGTAGTAGAAGGAAAATGAATAAGTGTTTAAATATGATTAAACCCAAACTCCAATATTTTTTGGGTCATATTTCTAAATATGTAACACTTTCACCAAATTGCCCACACTTCCATCATATCAGTAGGTGAATTGTTACAACAAACTGGTACTAGGGCTGAAGATGGGACAGGCCTTATTTGTTAATGTAAGATGCTACAAGAGATTGATGAATAATTGTTGGGGAACACAAGGTGAAGATTTGATCAAATTGAGGAACTGAAAAAAGCAATGAGTGCTACGGGTGAAGACTCGAGTCAAGTTGACGCAATAGAGCAAAGAGACAAGCTCGGGGTGATGACGAGAAACTCGAAGGGAGGGTCTCGGGGTAAAAATGAGGCACTGAAACCTAAACTGCAATTTTAAGGGAGAGCTTGGACTACATGTGATTCAAAATAAGTTTAATCACATTAAAGCTTAGGTGGCAATTGTTGAGGTTAGCGACTCAAATCCACTCAAGCAGCTAGAAGAAGAATATAAAAAGAGGGAAAAAATGGGTTTTCCCACATGAAAAAGAAAAAAATGGGTTTAAGTTTTTAAATATGATTAGGCCCAAGACTACAATAGGGGTTTCCTCTTCTGGTCATATAGATTCTTAACATATTTGGGCCGATTGTCATAGTAGACAGAACAATAGAAAATAATACCTCTGTTTAACAGCAATTTAAATTAATTGCACTAAGATTTTTCACAAAATGATAATAACATAGCCAAATACAAACAAATGAGAATTCTTTTTGCACATGCAAAAATTGTTTTAATGTGTTAGCATGTTCAGAACTTAGAAAATGTAAGTCAAAAAGTAGATAATTATAAAGTATACGATCTTGAAATAAATATGGAGCCTATATTCAAAATTGTAGAAAATAAATTATTGTGAAAGGCCTAACATAACTGAAATTGCAGCAAGTGTACACTTACAGATAACCAACTCTAGTAACTAAAACAAATAAATTTTGTTGCAGCTGTGTAATGAATGAATGGCCTTAGAGTTAGATCAACAGGCTAAAGATGGTTCATTGTGTTACTATATTGACTAGAACTGGATGACGGAAAAACACCAGGACTAACATAAATGAAATTTCAGCAAACATCGCAGATGACCAACTCTAGAAACTAATACTACAGTAATTTTTTGCATGTGTAATGACCTTAGGCCCTGCTAGTCAAGTGGTACAAGAATTTTCCAGGGATAATTTGAAATTTTACTTGGGGGTGCTAATCAACTGAGTTTTGGAACTGGGATTTGAATTGGGGATATTCATGTTGAAACTAGAAATAATACTGGACCACTGCCCAGTACCAGATCAAGTTCCACTATTCAAGGAAAAGGATATCTGGCTTTCTATAACTTAATGAATGAGGATGAAAAGGTTTTACCTGCAAATTCTGCCATCAGGAAATCAAGCTCACCATTTGTTTTCCTATCTGTTGAAGAATGCAGAAGGGGCAATATGGTTTCATGTCTTTCCAGTCCAGAAAGGTGACGAACATAATCAAGCTGTCCAGAGACGTGGCGAGAAGGCGGTTCCTTTTCCAACAGACTTAGCAGGGGCCTAATCTGGTCCTGCTGAGAGGCAGCAGATTGTCCATTTGATGAAATTTCAAAATGTTTTGGAGCCTTATCTGTGGAATTTCTGGTGGCAGAATTTGTGACTCTCTGTTGCCTAACTAATTCAGCTTCTGATCGAGAAGGATCAGGCTTCCACAAGCCCATATATTCATTCTTTTTTGAAGCTGTGGCTGATGAACCTCTGTTGGTCATATGCTCACCATTTTCATTTGCAATTTCAAGGAACTTAGATGACAGTGAAGCTTCCAAGGTACCACGGCTTGCACGAGCCTTGTCTCCATCCCCAGAGGACTGTTTGAAATCCAATTGGGTTCCATCTGGCCTCTGAGAAATGTGTAACGATTCTAATGCTCCACCAGACAAATGATGCTCAAGTCTAGCCTTGGAAGAATAAAGTTGTCCAGAACTAGACAATGGTGATTCAAACTGCATGGAAAGAGGATGAGGAGGATCCATTGGACCAGATCTTGGAGTTGAAACATTCTGTGGAAGAGATCCACTTCCACCGGGCATCGAGACTAAACGAGTTGCTTCATTCAAACTGTGAAGGGTATTCACAAGTCTGAGAAGTATTCCATTCTTTGCTGCTATGCGACAGAAGTCGTTTCTTGGAGTTGACTGCTGGAGCTTAAACACCTGCCACATGCCATCTATCGCCAGATGAACCATTTCCCTGAAAATGTTTAAAGGATCAACATACTGGGGTAAACCACGACTCAAGAAAATAAAAATCAAAGTGATGATATTAGCCAATGATGAAGTATACCTGTACTTCGCATAATCAGCCTCAAGAAACCCACCAATACAGGTATCCCTCGGCAAGCAATAAACATTTGCAATGTCTGTGTGCTGAATGGGAAATAGTATCAGGATACAGTCAGTCAACTAATATTGCAATAAGAAGTGGTGAGATCATATACTGCTAAATAGAGTAGAAACCTAGACCTGGACTGACAAAGTTGCTGGAGGAAAAAGGCCGCTTGCATACGAATTTCTCGAGGGCGATCAGGCACTGCAAAATTCATTACGACTGGAATCTGCAATTTTAGTTATATACAGCATGGCTCAGGAATAGCTACAAAATCAACCACAATAAACAAACTTAGAGTATGGTTAAGTAAAATTCTCACTAGGCCAACTAGACAAGCATTTTCCTGGAAAGCAACATTATCTCTGACTATCTGATTAA
This sequence comes from Agave tequilana, assembly GCA_038442645.1. Classification (NCBI taxonomy): domain Eukaryota; kingdom Viridiplantae; phylum Streptophyta; class Magnoliopsida; order Asparagales; family Asparagaceae; genus Agave; species Agave tequilana. The sequence goes on from JAVJIF010003187.1 coordinate 146,889, forward strand.
TAATCTGAAGTACGAAGCATATAACCTGCAAAAATCAGCAGAGTTTCAGATGTTACTCATGACAATGCATTGCACTGAATACAAAAGAAACAAAAGAGGAATATAATTCATAAGATAACTTCAACTAATATGTGCATTTACACCAACATTTTGCATATCCATAAAAAAACCATATCAAGTGATAAAACACATACACGGTTTCTGGGAACATCTAGAAGTTCCATCAAAGGAAGAAAACCATGTTGGGACATAAAAACATGTTTTTGCTCAGGACGTTGGATGAAGAATGAAATAAGCTTTTGACATGCCGGCAAAATTACATCTTCAGATTCCTCTGGCTTCAGCAAACCAACCAATTTGCTGAACTCTATAGACTGGAAAAAAAAAAAAAAACAGAAAAACACTTATTTAAATACACAAATATTGTAAAATAACAAAACTAAGAACTCAAACATATAAGCATGCATATATACTTTTATCTAATATACAAAAACTCAAGTAACATAGCAACAAGAATCAAAAAGAGCACAAATTAAAACACATCACAAGCACCAGCAAGTGGGATGTTCCATACTTGGCATCTAAAACTAGGTACAAATACCTAGCCCATATCCAAGAAAACCGACTAATGATTAGCCAAATTTTTATCATTACAAAGACAACCTGTTTATTTGAAAATTCAGCTAATGCTTCACCTTTCAAAAAATTCCCAATTCATCAAATCAAGACAGTAAGAACCCTCAACTTCCTCAATGAAATTGCATGATGTTTGTGTGAAATCTTAAGACACAATAATTCATAATTTGCAAGACAAACTGGAAATTTGTCTTCGTCTCAAATTAAACAGCTCATAGCTTGACTGTAGCATGAAATTTCAAGATCACTCGCTTAGCAGGCATGAATTATCTGCAATATCATGTATAATCACACCAGCCAAATGTCCGATACTCTCATTTATTATGTATGAACCAAGAATCTGGATACTGAAGCCCATAATTGGGACTTGGAAGACAAATTTGGATGGTGAAGCCCATAACTGGGACTTGGAAGACAAACAAGACTAGGGACGAGACCGCTCACAACAAACCCTTTTAGATACATCAACATTTCTCAACAACTTTTTGTTTTTTATCATAACACAACACATCCAAGATGAGTGAGAACAAGATCCGAAGGATCTAAAATAATCTAGATGGAAAGAAGAGCTTCAGGGGAGGAAAAAAGGAGATATCAGACTACTTGCAGCAAAACTCTAGTACTAACTTGCGTAATGCAAATACACTTTAAAATGGTAGTACCAAGATGAATACACTAACCAAGATGGTTCGCTAACCGTATATACAAACTTCAAAGTACTTTATGATATACAAGTTAATGTAGACAGATTGCAAAAAGAATGAAGAATGAATTATGCAGTTCAAAGGAGGGAGGAAAAAAGATCAACATATTTCTACAGCCAAGCAATTAACCAATAGTCCTCAACAACAGGTGAAAATGCATCTGAAATATCGAGAAACTATTCATTTGGCGCCATATACAATATCATTTTAATCCACATAATGTGATAAAATTTTCCATTATTAACTAAATGGCAATATTATTCAACAACAACAACAACTAAGTCATTTGTCCCAAGTATTTGGGGTAGGCTACATGAACCAAAAGAGAATTACGCCGGATTGGGCACATGGATCAGCTTTCTCCACTCATTCTTATCAAGCAATATGCCTTTACTTAGACCTTTAGCCTCTATATCTTGTCGCATTACCTCCATCCATGTTTTCTTCGGTCTCCCCTGCGCTCGTTTAACTTGCCACAAATTGATACGCTCTACTCGTCGGACTAGTGCATCTGTAGGTCTACTCGCACATGATCAAACCATCATAGGCGGTTTTCTCTCATCTTCTCTTCTATAGAGGCTACACCTATCTTAGTACGAATATCCTCATTTCTCACCTTATCTCTTCGCGTGTTACCACACATCCAACGAAGCATGTGCATCTCTGCTACACTCATCTTCTGAGCATGATGTTTCTTTATAGCCCAACATTCTGTGTCATATAACAAAACTGGCCTAATAGCAGTCCGATAAAATTTTCCCTTCAGCCATAACGGAATATTACGATCACATAAAACACTTGTTGCCCTCCTCCATTTCAACCAGCCGGCTTGGATCCTATAGTTGACCTCACTATCGATCTCTCCATCCTTTTGGATAATAGAACCTAAGTACTTAAAATGATTGCTCATCGGTATTTCTTATCCATCTAGTCTCACAATACTATAATCTCGGATTCGTTGTTTACTAAATTAACACTCCGTACACTCTGTTTGGCCCTACTTAATCTAAAACCTGGAGATTCTAGAGTCTGCCTCCATAACTCCAATTTGGTATTTACCCCAACTCTCGTCTATCGACTAGGACAATATCATCAGCAAATAGCATACACCAGGTATCTCATCCTGAATAGCTCTAGTAAACTCATCCATTACTATGGCAAATAAGAATGGACTCAATGCAGATCCTTAATGCAATCCAATTGTGATAGAAAAATCACTTGTTATGCTCCACAAATTCTGACATTTGCCACTACTCCATCGTACATATCCTTGATTATGTCAATATATTTGATGGGGACTCCCTTTTCATCAGTGTCCACCATAATACCTCTCTTGGCACCTTATCATAAGCTTTTTCTAAATCAATAAAGACCATATGCAAAATTCTTTTCCTCTCTCGAAATCGCTCTATGAGTTGACGAAACAAATAAATAGCCTATGTTGTCGATCGCCCCGGCAATATTATTCAACAAAAAATAAATATTTGCAAGAGTTCAAAATTAAAACCATTATTAGAGAGCTGGGCATAATTTTCAAGTACACGGAAATCATGCATAATACTAGAAAACATACTGATGAATTATGCGTTAGATGGTCAATGAATACCTGCAACTGGAAAATACTGTCGGAATGCAAATTTTCATCAAAGACCTGCTTACAAAATAAAAACCAAAGAATGAAGAATCACTTGCTGAAAATTAAAGTCCAAGATATTGACGATAACAATATTGACGATAACAATACAAATGCATGTGTATTACAGTAAAATCTAATTCACTTATTGGCCAAACATGCATACCGAACTATCAATCACTTTTTCATTAATAGCATCCATCACCATTTCTAGAAACATCTCGCCGTTTCTCTGTCCTGACTCACTTTCCATATGCGTCACCATCCTAGCCTTCAGCTCTTTCGCCAAATCATTTTTCCCACCATCATACATGTGCATGTTTCTTTGGTCTGAATCAGAGGTTGAAGGTTCAGCACCTTGATTCCCTGAAACTCTGTCCAGCGGGGGAAACAAATCTTCCAGGGAAGCATCCCCTGGTGTGTCACTAAATTTGCTTAGCTTATTATCTCTCAGTATGGCTGATGGAGTAACAACCTTCACATATGTTAATTACACAGTATGAGTGATGCAAGCAAAATTAAAAAAGAACAAAAGAAAGTACTTGCAAGATATAAACTTGACTGTGCAATCGCAACAGTTTTCTTATTCATTACAGGAGAAAAGAAGAAGAAGAAGAAGAACAAAACCACATAATCTAGAATAAAATGGTGTAATGATCCTCGTACATGACTTCTAGAAAACCTACACTGGTGAACCATACTAATAATTAAAATAAAGGCATTAACATTACATGTAAGCGCATGAGAGTAAGCATGTCAAGTACCCAGACACATATTAAAGAATAATTGAACAATGTATAAACAGCTCAATAAACAAGGAAAACACACCATGCAAAATTATGCACAAGTGCAGACCTCTATCCAGAAAAATGGAAACCTCACCTTTTCAGGACCAGTTTTCTGGATTCCTGGTTTAAAGGAAAATAAACTACTTTCATCATGACTTGAGCTTCCTTCACTGTCATGTTCCACCTTCACATTATTTTCTCTTCTAGATCCTATAAAGTTAGTAGCACCATTAGTCATCATCTCATTGTTAGAAAGCAGATTGAAGATTGTTTGACTAGCGAGAACTGCTTCTTACCAGAAGAACTCAAGGATGGCTTTTCATGAAAAACAAAAGTAGGATCAGTAGCAGAAAGAACTCCATCTTTAAAACTATCCACACCCTCTGTGCAAACATCCTGAGCAACATCACAATTTGCACTGCTATCCCCATCAGACCCTTTCCTTTCCACAGAATCAGTAGCCAAATGCTCTTTCCCAGATCCTTCCTGAAATTATAGATCAAGTAAAACAGAGAACAATTGAACAATAAGAAAACCATATACAATAATCAAACAGTCTTGATACTAATACTTTAATTGCTTATAAAAGACAATGAGTTCTTAGTATTAGTTTCAGCCTATGCATAGACCAAACTAATTGCACCAAAAAGAGACAATGTTGCTGTTGACTGGTAAATATACTTGATCAACGATCGGGTCGCAATTCTTCATTTTCTCTCCTAATGGACTTTCATCGCCACGGTGATCATCCCGAGTAGAATTATCATCAGTCGTGACAACATCTTCATCAATGTTCCTAAAAAAATACAAGTCGGTAAAAAGACATAAACTACTATAACCAAGGGGAAGCAGCAAAACTGTTGAGATTATATTACTAAACCTGTTATTATTTACTTAATTAACACTTCAGTATAGAAAGTAAATTAGCTTTTTGAATTCCATAATTGATTTAATTATGAATGGAACCCAGTTAACCAACCAATACTATCATAAGACAAGACAAAATTATACCCCATTTCTCTGAATTGCAATAGTTTTTCCGGGAATTTAATGGTGCATTTTTCTTTTCTCATATGAGACTCCAATGATAGAATAAAAAGTATCAGCAGTGATCAGTTATGATAAAGTAGAAGTAACAGAGTTGCAATGGGATGAAATATAGCATGATGGTTAAGCAACAAAAAATTGTGAAAATACAAGCTAAGAACAAAAGATTAAAAGATGTTGAACAAAATACAGTATGACAGACATGCAAAGAAAGGCACGATGACATAAGTGGATCAAAAAACAAACAGTATGACATACGTAAAGAAAAACATGGTACAATTAGTAGATCAAACAGTTTAAATCACTGAAGGATAAATCACAGAGTGAAACAAAATAAAAGCCTATAAGATATAAAGAATAATACTTCCTGAAACCGGCATTTCATTTGCCAAACAGACACCCAACAATCAACATGACCAACCTCAATTGACTCTTGAAATCATGAGTAGCTACTCCTTATTTAAGGAAACATTCATTACAAACAGAACTCCAGTAAGGTTTTTACCCAGCATATGTCATCAAAGCTTTCTTCAATCTTTGCTAACACTGACAAAATTCAGAACTTTCCTGACCCTCTCAATGAAGATTGAAGCCAGCCTATATAAATTCACTATTGATGATGACTGTTGACAGTACAAAAATCAGTGCCCTAGAACTTTATGAATAACTCCTGCAACTACTGGGGTAACATTTCAAATTATACTAACTATGTTGCACAGATACTTCAATTAAGGACCTAATACATATTCGATACTTGAATACTCCGAAACTTGATGGATACTTACCAAGTACTTCTGTTAACATAACTAAAATGTACAACATATTCTAAACAAATCACAGATGTATACAAGGCTGGGAAGTTAAAATTATAATGCATGGATAATGGTTTCACAATATCTTTTGATTTCTAGACGCATTTATGTTATTTGTCCACTTTCTCCACAGAAAACTTTTGATTGTTCAGGAAACTATTGAAATATGACTTGAAAATATATTATAAAATCAGATTTAATGGGTTTCCTTAACGTTATAGTCTTACAAATTCATAGTATTGATAAAGCAAACACTTACATACACAAATGTAATTTCATTATCGATGTATCCACATAGCTATATCCCGATTTAAGATTTGTCGTATCCACGTACCCACATCATATTGTATCTGTATCCCATTCCCATACCCATACTAGTGCACCACAGCTCACCAATTTTACAAGGCAATAACATGTCCCACATAAGCTCTCATTTATATTATGCACTTTCTCATTTTTTTTTAATGCTTATCTTCTTCGTGTGCTCCTTTATCGTACATTATTCTAAACCATAATGCTTGGCAGCTAAACTATGTTTCCTATATAATTTATTTTACCTGATCTTAGAGGCACGCGAAGATCCCAAAACAGTGAGTTTAGTACTTCATCTGTCATTGAAATCCCACGAAATTACTGTACCAATATGCTTGGCTGAAATGGAAGATATTCACTTATCAACCACAATGACCAATGTTCTAAAAGGTGAAACATAGCAATAGGATGCCACATGCAGCTAGTACATACGCAATGGCAACAAAAAAAGTAGAAAGAAGGAAAGGAAGAAAGTCACAAGGATAAAAAAAGAGAGGTTTACCTCCTGGCCACTTTGCCATTGCTGCTGTTTGCTGCCTTAAGAACGGGGGAAGCGAGAGGGTTATGGATCAAACTCTAACCCTTCCCTTAAAATGGGTCAACTCGCTATTTGCAGCTGGACCCATTTTAACAAGGGAAGGAAATAAGGAGCAGATCCAAAGGACACATATGGATTGAATTACGTTTCAGATGTGGTGGGTGACAGTGAAGACTTTAGGTCTAGAATTGAAGTCATTAGTGATGGGATACTAAGATGTTGAAGTTTAAGGGTGATTAGGGATTATAGAAGGGGAAAGATAAAAGGCAACTAGAAAGAATATTCACACCTTCAATATTAGAGTTTCACACCTAACAGTAGGATTTCATATCCAACATTGTGTGTGTTTGGAAACTTGATGATGAATGGAAATTTTAATCTCGTTATTGTTATATAAAATTTTCAATACCAGAATCATTCTTTCTTACCTCTATCCACATCACGGTCGCCACTGTGATTCTAATATGATGCAATGATTTGAGATCAAGATTATCTCTGATTTGCCTCAAATTCGAGATGTGTCACCGACTCATCGTATCTTTTTCAAATATGAAACCACTATTCCAAATAGTATAAACCAGAGTAGGACGGTAACACTCAGGGCAAATGCAGAACGCATATTAAAATTAATAAATTAAAAATAATTTATACGTATATTTAATTTATATATGCATATACATAAATACACTCCTAAAAATTTATAAAATATAGAAAATGAAAAATGTGTTAAAATTCTTATGATGATTGATGACAATTGATCATAAGTGTATTATCTAGTTATCTAACTCAAACTTTTAAGAGTCAATAGATAAATCATACATGATAATTATAACTATTTCTAAATTATAATAATAACTAAATCAAATGTTCTATGTAGTATCTGCGCAAAACAAACTTGAGAAGGGAAGAGATAGGCCCATGCTAAGAAAAGTTATACAAACAAGGACTAATGGAGGAGTGACAATTAGAGAAAACTTTGACTCCCTATAACCAAAAACAAAAAAAGAAAAAGAAAAATAATTGATCAAAAATTTATTCATAAAAAAAAATAGAAAATATTTCTAATAACAAAAAAAAGAGGAACAAACTGAAGAATTACTGATTAACTCTTTAATGACTTAAAAAAATTAAATAAAAACTTGAAAGAATTGAAGAATCACCCCAATTCAACTCTTTATTCTAAAAAATGATTAAAAATCACAGTAAAGAAAGAATAACTACTCTTACGACAGCAAATAGCTCATTGTAGATGCTCACAATTGATGATTGTTGTCCCGAACTACAGCAATCTCTATCTCTACTTGGAAAGAGATAATAAAAGGAACTATGAGAGGGGTGATAAGTAGGTTTTTCCCCCCTTACAAAGAGCATCTAGATCTTGAGATTGTTAGATATTAAATGGATAAACCTGCTTTAATAGGTAGCAGTTTTACTCAAAGGCGGCGACTTTAGAAGGTTTGCACGGGCTTGACACCTGCTTCAACTTCTAACACTATAGTAGGTTGCTAAGAATAGTAGAATAGTTGTTTAGGCCCAGAAAAGTATAGTGCAAGCTATAGCACTCTATGATATGCTATTTGGAATGCTGCATGAAACACATGGTACACGATCATCGGATGAAGAGTAAAAGTCAGACTCTAAGATAATAAGACGCTCATAGTTCTTTTTTTTAATATTATGTGCATGATGCACTGGATTCAGCCAAGTTAAATACAGAAACATAGAATGACTTTGAAAATGCATATATACCTATAACTAACTGTTATTTTATACATTGAAAAAATTAAGTTTCCAAGGATTTTTCTTATTATGCAAATAATACAAAAAACTTTCACAATTATAGCGTCATTAATGTTTTACCATTCACATTTATCATGATTTGATGCCTTTCTCAACCCTTGAAAATTCACCATAGCTTATCTTTCTAATGTAGTTTCCAATTAGTAAACTGACATAATTCTCGATGGATTTTCCAGCTAGAATGTCCATGCTATTTCAAATCAATAAGCATACCAGTCTGACAGAAATGGAAGGGAAAGGAGCAAAACGGTTCAGAAAATTCAATAGGTGCTTATTTCCAAAAAACTGCATGCTTGCTAATTTTTCACAGAAAAGAGATCCCCTCTAAATGGATGTTGTCCAATGGAAATAGACAATCCAGCTCATTTCCATACGATAGAAAAGAAACTTTTAGGAAGTAGAAAAGTATGCAGTTTAAACCAAGTTCAAATGTTCTACCATCCATATTAACCCCTCTGAAAGGCGGCCACACTCAGCTATGCTAGGTTGGTTTATGCATCCTTCTCTACCATTTATTACTGCAGAGATGAGACTTCCATCCAAGCATGGAAACTTCATGTAAGTAAAACCAATTAACTTGCCCATAAGATATACTATATATTTGACCAAAAGAAAGAGCTAGCTGAAATGTAGAAGATGATGTGTGACAAACAAGCAAGAAGAAAGCAATGTGTGGAAATGTAAAACATATGCAAACTTAATGTCTGAAATGTAAAACCTACTTAAACATTGTAACTGTTCATGCATATGATTGATAAAAATTCATAGGTATTACTACTTACTTGACTGATCCTCCTGTTTGTCGGAGAGAAGACTGCAAAACACGCCTTGAGTTTTGAATCCATGGGTGCAACAGTAATGTTTTTGCATCTGGTCTCTGCATCGCATCCTAAATATGATTCTTGATGTTAGTGAAATGATGATGGTGAGTGGTGAGTGCTAGTATCAGTGTTTTACAAATGTCGATGGTATGGTCATCCAATTCTAAATGATACCTTTTTAAAACATTGGCGAAGAAAATCAGTAATGTCAGCTGATAGTCCGTCAGGTATGGGAGGATGCACATCCTAAAAGATCATAAATTTTGATGTAACAAATTATAAATTAGAAAGAACAAGTAAAAAATACTAAGAATGGATAATGCTACAATGAACTTTTATAATGTTTACCCCTCAAATCTTCCATATTTAGCAAAATGCCTATTGAAACATCACATTCATTAGAAATTAACCCCCAAATCATAGGGGGTTTAGAAGTTTGCCCCCATTTTGAAATCTTCTCTTCTCTGTAAATGTTTTTGAATGAAGTGGTATATTCCTTCTTTTCTATTACATGACCAGATAATTTTAAAAACGACTAAGTTTCCCCTTATTTCGATGACCCTCTTTTCTTCTCCAGCTCTCTTTCTCAACTCAACAATGCAAAACCCTAACCCCCTCCTTCCTCTCCCACAAATTTGTGGAGATTTTCATCTCTGACCACCATGGCCTTGGAGCATCCGCCATCCACCGCTTATTTCACCCTCTCACCTTCACTTTAACCCACTTCTCTCCTCTCCCCTTTCTCTTCCTACCTCAAGCCCAGGCCCATTACAGCCACCGGCTAGCCTTCAGTAATCTCCATCAATGTGTATCTAGAGAGCCCCATCACACCCGCCCACACGTCTCCATCCCACCACATTCACTGGCATGTGCTCAGCCACTTGGGATTCTACAGAGTCATCTTCCACAAGGACAGCATTGCTCCTTAATATCCATATGTCTTTTGGTGTGTTAGATTCTTGTGTAATTTCTTATCGCTTACAAATGAAAATGGAGGAAATAGGGATAAAGATAGGTTCACCACGCATTAAAGGAAGAAAAGGGAATGGAGGGCTTTGGATTATACCGTACAAAATCAAATGGAAGATAAATGGGGGAGGGAGAAAATTTCTAAGACTCATATGATTCATGGGGTCAAATTCTAAATACAATGATTTGGAGGCACTTTTTAAATATGAAAGATTTAAGGTAATATCAAAATTCAAAAAAAAAAACTCTTAAAAATATAGACCATGAAATAACAAATAAGAAGGATTGCATACAAATGTAAATTCCTTTATACTCTTCTATATAGGTAGCCAATTACATTAGCACCTCCAGCTGCGAAGAATAAACTCAAAACCTCGTGTTTCACACTTCTTTTATTCCACATTTTTCAATCTGCTGTATATGTCACTTATTTCCCATTTTCCCATAGCGATAACAAAGACGCTGCCTACTATTATCTAGGCACCTGAACAATGCACATATTTTACAAAAGCAATCAAGACCAGTCTCTTCACCTTCGGGCATAATTTTATTGGATGACTACAATATGCCCAAGGAAAACCTCTTGAAACCAAATCCTTAGTAGTGAAGTCATCAATTCTAATCAATGTGCATAAAACCGAGTTGCATTTTAGGCTCTCATTAAATATAATGCAGATTTCTGTAAAAAAAATCCAAATCCTCTGCCTTATAAGAATGCAGGGCATGCTCAGTAACAGAAGGAACAATCACCAGAAGAATATATTATAAACTTAAAACAGTTATCCCTATGAACCTCACAAACAATTGACATCAAATCATCTAGTCTCAGTAAATATTTTGAAAAAAAGGGCTAAAACCTCTTGCTTAGATTGTAAACAACTATACTAATTTCAATAATTTAACACTTGTCACAAACACAAGAAGCAACAAAGGAAAAGGAAAGGAAAAGTACTTGACAGAAAGGAAAGATCTGCATGAAATCACAATTAAGACATTTGAGCCCAAAACTTAAAAGAAACCTCCTGGATTCTTCCTGAAGATCATCGTCACCACCAACTAAAGAAATGAGCACAAACCTCCAATCAATTAAGCATGACACTTCCCCAAAGCCCCAAAGCCAATTCTTTGTACAGGTTATAGAAATCATCCAGTTCACAGCTCAAGATGAGATTTAATTAATTTTAGAACACACCATGGGCATTCCTAGGGGAACACTATTTAGCGTTCCTTTCCCCTCTAGTTGGATCCCCCCCCTTTTTTCCCCCAACGTGTCACCAGGTGAGGTTATCCTGCTGGCTGAAGATGAGATATCTTATTCAAATTTAGAAAAGGTCATGTGCATTCGAAGAGGAACACTGCCATCTGGCAACCTCTTCCCCTTCTTTTTGGATTTTCCCCCTTTTTCCCATTGTGTGACCAGGAGGGTCGGTCATCTTGTTGGCTTTGTGTGAGGTCCAACTGGGTTATAAAGTGAACTGACAAAATTCAAAGTAAGAATAACTTACCTTACATTAATAAAGATAACATAATAACTTACCCTATCACATACTCTAAAATCAGTGAAACTGTTAGTTGACAATAACCTGAACAATCCGGAAAAGAGCTGGCATAGGCTGAAGATCATAATATGGGGGAACGCATGTGAGCAGCTCAATAACTGTGCAACCAACGCTCCAAATATCAGATGCAGCACAAACCCCAGACATTTCAATAACCTGAGATGACCAATAGAAGTGATATTAAGAGAAAAAAGAAACAAGAAGCATTTTAACAGAGACCTAATGTGAAAGGTGGTAAGATGAGCATCAAATTTACAAAATCAACAATGATTGTTGTTGCTTATTTAGCTCTTTTTGGTGCAGATAGTAAGATATGCATCAAAAAGAGAACAAAAAAATCCATTTATATACATGAGTCATGAGAGCTTTAGGAAACTGTTACTATGTAATTGAGCGTGCTTGAACATTTTTATTCTGTCAAACTTAAATTGCTTGCCCATTTTAGTATTTCTGAGATGATCAGATTTGTCTTGGCAGGTCAGAAAAAGGACCCAATGTACAAGGTAGTGCATAAAATTTAACAAAAACAGAAATCATTGTCTTCGCTTATTTAGTTCTTTTTTGTACAGATATTAAATGCTCATTAAAAGAAAAATTAAAGATTCCATTCAGATACACACGAGTTTAAAGAACGCTAATAATGTAATGCCAGGGAAACTGCTTTGCTTGAAAAAGTTCATACCGTTGATCAAAAATTGGTTTTTACATTTAAATTTTTCTGAGGTGAACAGATTTGCCTTCACAAGTCAGAAAAGATGACAGAAAGTCCAGACTTTCTTAAGATTGTAAGCCATAAGAATTTAAGAAACCCTGTTGTAACTTGTGGCAGAGAACATTGCCCTTAGTGAAAATGTGAAAAGAGGATCCATAAGGTTGAACCTAAAAGCAACTATTTCACATTATGGTTATTTGATTGTACTTTTGCCATCACTTTAGAAGAGTTATAGTGTATATCTCCTACATTCCTAAATGGCTTCATTGCATCCACTTTTTCACCAGCATCATTTAAGCTCTTCCTTTATTTGAATCCACCTCCTCCATCATTTGGAACATAAGGCCTACTGCATTACTGCACAAAGTTCTAAAGGAGGGAGGGTGAATCTAAAGGAGGAGTGTGAGGAACCACGCACAAAGGAAATGATAAAGCTGAAAAGGGAGAAAGGAACAAGGTGACATGCATTAGAAAGGTGGGGTGTGATTTCATAGAGGATGCACACAAGATTCACAGCAAGTATTTTTGATCAATCAATCTAAAGAGAGAGTTTTCAACTTGCTCTGAAGGTTTTTTTTTTGAAGATTTAGAGCATTGTAGTAGACCTACTTTGTAGATTCCCTTCTAACAGATAAGAAGGGGGGAAGCATGACAAACTAATATGCCAATGATATTCCTCAACCTCCAACCCTAGCTTATCATGAGAGACACGAAGGCTTGCTTGAATGGAGGGCTGAAATCACTATCAAAACTATCAAATATAGCTCTTACCTCAATAACCTTCCAAAGATCTACAAAGCTGATTGTGAGAGGTAACATTCATTGACATCCCTTGAACAACAACAACACACCCCCCCCCCCCAACCCCCCGCCCAAAAACAAAAAAAAAAAGAACAAACGCAAACACATCTACACACCAAAAACACACCTTTTACATCTCCACTATTATAATGTGAACTCCGGTGGGTGTCCTATTGTCACAGAGTAATGTGATGTTCAACTGACATCTACCCAACTTAATCCCATATAAGACCAATCAATCATCCACAGACTACATCTCTTCTAATATGATGCAAATCCACAAGAGGACATTAATTGTTTTAAATGCATTGCTTAGGAGGGTGTGTATGAGTAGAGAGACCATGATTGTATTAAGCATACATCTATAGAACTTGGTGAGTTTCATTTGAATAACACCAACAGAATTAAAACATTAAAAAAAGTATAAGTTGTATTATGTTTTTGTCCCCAACAAACAGAAAGCATTATAGTTTGCTTTTGAAGAAGAAACCTATACAAAATTAATATGTTTAATTATATCTATTTTTAAAATCTCTTGGATTCTAGCACTTGCAGAGCATGCACCAACAAATCTATAAAACTCAATCTCGCAGCTTCTAACCCCCAATACATATTCCCTGATTTGCAGAAACAAAAAAAATATTAAACTTGACCAAACAGGAGGATGAATTTTACCAGTGGATGGAGAAAGAAAACAAGTGCAACAATATCAGAAGAGGTAACCAACAGGACTCAGACAAAGCTTCGGTTATGAAACTTAAAAGAGAAGTTTTAGAAAAATGAACATCCATAGCTTTTTCTCCTAAATTAACATATGAAAAACTTGATGGCATAATCAAAACTACTAAGAGATATGAACTATACTCTTTGAGCAAAACTTGCTCAAGACTTTTCAAGCATGAGCAACATTGTCATAGACATACCGTTTAAAGAAAATAGAGTATATTGCAAAAAGACCCCTGTGTACTATTGACCATGTAACACTAATAACCCCTAAACTAGGTCATTAGCACAAACACCCCCTCACTTAATAGTTGAGGTCAAGAATTATTTTATATTTCCAATTTTTAACCCCCCCCCCCCCCCTTCAATTTATCACTACTTTTTTTTTATATATCTCTCCCTCTCTCTCCTTCACCCTTTCCCTCCATCTTCTCGTATATTCTTCTTTCTCCATCCCTCCCCTCCCGGTAACAGTAGCGAACGGCAGTAGTAGTAAACCACATTAAGTTATAGCAGTAGCAATTTAGAGAGGATTTTAGGTTTGGATTTGGACAAGGGTTTGGATTTCAGAAAGAAAAGAAAGTTTAGGTTTGAGAAGAAAGCAAAGATTTTGAGTTTAGGTTTGGATTTTGAAGAAGGGAGAGAAAGGAGTACTAGTTTTGAGTTTGGGTCTATATTTTCAAGAGGGGGGAGAGAGTTTAATTTGGAGGAGATTAAGTTTATTTGAAGGATGAGTTGTGAAAAAAGAGGTGACTGGGGAGTGAAAAAGAGAAGAGGAAGATGATGAGGGGAGAGAGAGTAGTGGGAAAGCAAGAGGAGAAGAGAAAAAAATGATCCAGATTTGGGTTAAGAGATGGATTTTGGATAAACATGTGAGGGAAGAAGATGAGAAGGCATGAAAGATGAGGGCAAAAGGGGAAAAAATTTAAACATTGTTAACTCAGGGGGTGTACTTGCTAGGTATTATTGATACATGGTCACATGGGGTCTTTCTGCAATTTTCCATTAGAATTAGATAAGAAACCCTATTCCATGATGTCAATCATGATTGTAAATTCATAGACACCATTATGAACAACATGTGCAATCATAACTCTAGAGAATAAGAATTAAAAATAATATAATTTCATCAGGAAAACAGATGCGTCTGATTGCATATACAGTGTACGCTTACATCAAGACAGCATTCCTGCCTACACTTCTTTTTCTTTTTGGTGGCTATGGCAAAATATCTCATAACAAGCCAAATACTTCTTTGCTATAGAAAAATGCTTCGGCTTGTATTAACAAAATTATAAAATGTTGATGTGTAAGACAAAGATCATCCAGATCGGACTACATATCACTTAACTGCTATTAAATATTATTGTCAGAAAAAAAACTACTGTTAAATGTTCACTCTTGCTTTCTACCAGTAGCAGTTCATTCTTATTAATTTTCATAAGTGGAATATGTAACATCGTGATAAGACTAAAATTTAGAAGTAAATAGAACAATTTCAAAAAATGTCAAAGATGAGATGCAAAATTTAGAATATTACGTTCAAATAGTTACCTCAGGGGCCATCCAGTATGGCGTTCCAACCACTGAATGTGTATTAAGATCTGCTTCGTTCAACTTTGTTGCAACTCCAAAGTCTGCAAGTTTAACGAGACCCTAAGAAAATATTCAATAAATGCAGCCTAAATGTCAGAAAAGCAAAATGAGAAACAAAGAGGAGAATAATATGAATAGAGAGTAATAAAAGTAAGGGTTAATTGCAGATACACCCCAAGTACTATAGACACTGAAGCAGATTCACCCCTCAATTCTTTTATTAACAGACAGACCCCTGCGTTCATATATTTTTTTAATCAAATTGGGTTAATTCATATTTTTTTTTAAAAATTCCTAACTACCCTTTAGCAATATTATCCCAATTTGAATTAAAAAAATATGAAATTAACCCAATTTGAATTAAAAAATATGAAAGCAGGGGGTCTGACTGCTAATAAAAGAGTTAAGGGATGTATCTACTTTAGTGTCTATAGTACAGGGGTGTATCTGCAATTAACCCGAAAAGTAATTATAACAGCTTTCTAGGAATCATCTGAATGTTCGGCCAAAGAAAAATACACACTAAGTTTACCACTCTTAACATGAAAAAATATTCAACAATAAAAATCAAATGCATACATAAAAATAAATATTGTGTTTGCACTTTGCAGAATACATCGATGAGATAATCAAGAATTCTCCAAGTTACGTAAGGTGCTCCTAAGAAAAACATCTCATAATTGCATATCTCAAGCAAATGGTTGCATTTCCTCTCTCCTATGGTTGTATCTAATTTAATTAACTTATTGATTTTGCTACTTTAAGGTTAATTGGAGGGGTCTACCAATGCCATCTTGAGTGTCATGTTTATAATAGCACACAACATGTCAAGGTGACATGCAAATTTGGGGCAATATGATTAAGATTAAGTTTGGGAAGAGCACTAAAAGGATCAATAGATGATCTTAAAATATTAGATCTGAGATTTATGGCCTTCACTCTGAATTCTTAAGATCCATGGAGAGAATAAATTCTCCACAAGCTAAAAACCTTGAAGCCAAAATCAACCACATGCCTAGCAAGGGTGCTTTCACATTTGGGTCCATCTTGGGCAGTGGCAGTGCAAGAAATTTTTCTCATAATAGAAAGCTTATTATAAAACATCTATGATCATGCTTATAACAAAAAGAAATTGCAAGTAACGCAATCACAATCCAACTGCATTTAAATTAATTTATTGGTAACAAAAAATAGAGAAAATAACTTTTTTGCTACGTGAATAGATTGTGTTCCAAAATATTCTATAAACTTTTAGGGTTTTGTTTTTTTAGATATATATCCCCTAAAACATACCTATTTAGAAAAAAATGCCCTCCAAATCTTTCATATTGCCAATTTATCCCTAAATGTTTTAGGGTTTATACATCATTTGATTTTGGATGAAATATGCATAAAGTACCCATTATAGCCTTACTCCCCACCTATTTAGAAGCCGTTAATGATTTTCATCAAACAAAAAATAGAGAAAAAAGGCAGAGAGGAGAGAAATCCAATGCGATGTTAGTTGTTGCCTCTTCTTCAATCGCCTCTCCCTTTTCCAGCAGCATATGCATCGCCACCCCCTCTCGCCAAAACATCACCTCGCCTGTGTCAACCGCCATCACAGAGTACATTAGTTATTGGCAGCCAGCGGATTTGTTTAATTTTTGGGAGAGAGCAAGTTGATAAACTAGTGATCACGTACTAGGATGCGAAGATGATGAGTTTTAGATTGATTTGCAGGAAAGATAGAATTTTGTAGTGATTGTAATTAGAGGAGAAAAAAATGAAAAGTGTGAGTGACGTGAGTCTCAATTAAAAGAAAATGGAGAAGTAGAGGAATTAACAGTATTGAAGTTGTGAGCCTAGAGAGGTTGGGCTACGAATCAAAGGGAAAGGGGAAATTGGTTTGTAATGCAAATATTGATTACAGTAAGAAATCTCAGGATAAGATGGTTATTGACATCAAAGAGAAAAGAAATGTCAAGGATGAGATGATTATTTATGCAAGAAAGAGTGCAAGGATGAGATAGTTATTTGTGCTTTTTTCCTGTTGTTGAATTCCTACATGTAATTTTCATTCGAAGAATGATGAAAGGAGGTGGATCTCCTTTTGTTTTTTATCGAATTTCCTAACTTCAATTTTGAAAAAAAAAGATGCGGAGAAAGTTTTCTTTTTCTTTAATTTTTTTAATTTAATTTTCTTATTAGAATTCTCTATTTGAGAAGAAAATGAACCTAGATGAAGAAGTAGGGTAGAGTTACTAATAGGACTTGGATTAGACAGTAATGAGGTAGTCATTTAAACAAAAAAGGCATATGAACATACAACAACAAAATATTCTCTTTTTGTACTTAAATGGTATAAGAGAGAGGGTAAAGTTCTAACACCAAGAAGGTTTGGGGAATAAATCGCCAATATCATATAGGCGCATTCTCTAAATAAGAAAGAATTGGGGATATATAAAAAAAACTAAAATTTTATTTCTTCATAAATTGAAGTTGTGATACTAACATTAACAATGTTAAAAGAAAATTGCTATCCATAAATATTAAAAATATGTAATACAAGCAAGGAAATGTATGCATAAAGTGTACATTGAGAAAGGGCCGACAAAGATAAGATGATCGCTTTACTCTCTAATTTTGTTTTTCCCTTGTTCATTTAATTTTCTTCTTCTTTCTTCCCCTTTTTATCTTCTTTTCTTGATCCTTCGTTTTTCTATTATTTTCTTCTCAAGTATTAATCTTTCACGTAGAATTTATCACCTTGACGTCACTAAACCCCAAGATGTAGCGCGTGTGAAGACCTAAAATTGCATGATCAAGTTCTAACCTATTTGTGATACTTGCCTCACTAGAAAACAGGTTGGGTTGGATTATGGGAGGCACGATGCTCGAGATTGAGTTATGATCATTGTTCCTGAGCTACGTAGCATGGGTACTTCTTGACATCGTATCGTGATGACACTCCAACACCCGTGTTACACACTTCCTTGGACACTTTTAAAACACTTTCCTAACTTATCCTCCATCATATACAGGTTTTTTTTATTTAGACCACTTGTTAGGCACTTCTTGGAGACATGTTTTACATTTACCTAACACTTCTTTACTCACATTACATATTTGAGATATTTATTTACTTCCTTTTGTACCAAACACTATCTTTAGTTAAACAAAAAAAAATGTCATCAAAATCTTAACTTGTATAAAACTATGTGTTTCAATATGAAAAGTTAGACATATTAAACTATGGGTATGAACTTTCAGATGCAAAGATATGGCTATGCATGTATATTTATGCACTATTATTATATTATTATTATTATTTATATACATATTCTATTGTCGGGCCGTGTCTTATGTTTTAAGAAATTGTTGTGTCTCATGTTCGTGTCTGTCAGTGTCCCGTGTCTGTCAGTGTCCCATGCTTCTTAGTTCCCGAGGAAAAAGAAGTCCTAATATGTTTGCCTCTCTTCATTAGCACCCCATTAATTTCAGTGTTCTATATAAGATGTCACTAATTAATAGTTTCCTATCGTACCCGGGGAGTTTAGTTGTCATATATCAGATGTTACACTTGTCTATTTATTCCAACAGGTTTTACCGAATTCATACAGATCTAATCATCTAATGGTTATTAGAATGGAATTTTAAAACCAAAAATGGATGGATCAGAATGATGAAATAAGTTAGTAATATGCTGCATTTATCTCAACATATCTCATCACAAGATAACTAACAGATCACATTCTGAGTCTTCTAACTTATCAATGTTTTCAA
Source organism: Agave tequilana (assembly GCA_038442645.1). Lineage (NCBI taxonomy): Eukaryota > Viridiplantae > Streptophyta > Magnoliopsida > Asparagales > Asparagaceae > Agave > Agave tequilana. The sequence continues at coordinate 166,105 of JAVJIF010003187.1, forward strand.
AATAAGAAAATAAACAGATTTACGTTAACACCCCATAGGAGATGTCAAGATCACTGAGTTGTCAAAGTTGTCAGTCCCTTTGTAACATATATGGGGTTTTGTAAAATTTCATGTGGTCAATAGGGGGTCAATTGACACCACTTGGACCCTTTCCCCCCACCACTGGCCTCGAATCATTGGACCTCAGGCCAGACTGAAAGTGTTCTATAAAGAAACTAGCGACGCGAGAGTGAGCTTACTTGAGATTTTAAGAACACTGAAGCAAAAGAAAACTAATCAATTTGTTCACATTTCATGAGACTTTTTATTCTTCATCTCCCTGAATCACACCCCAACTATTACCGATATTGAGGTCCCAATGCTTCATCTATAGGACCTCGAGGAATGTAAACCTAGCACAAGATATCCTTACCAATCAAGATTTCAAGATCTCAGTATCAGCTAATGATTTTTAGTATCAATATTAGCAATATCGGTTCTCAATATCAGTAATATCAGCCACATTGACAATATCAGCCCCGATAACGGCCAAGGGCTAATATCATATCAGGTACCTCAAAATCCGCTATTACCGATATATATCGGAATCAGCCGATATTTGAGACCATGCTTACAGTATTCTAAAAACCAGAAATGATAAGATGCTAGGACTGGGTTCATCTAAAGCTAATTTGGGAATCCAAATAATTAAACAAAATGAGAAACAAAATAATAACATACTATGAATTAGTTTTTTAAATTAACAGATTTCTGGTAATTCATCAGGTTTAGGAAAGCGCTAAACTAGGAAGAAACTCAGAATTCTCAAAATCCAATTAAAATAGCGACGGGGCATTAAGAAATTGAGAATGGCAATTTCAACCTATGCTTCACATGGCCTTTAAAGTTTATTCCCTAAAGCAATTACTCTTCGAGATAAAAATGAATCTCTAGAAAGTTTGAAGCTTCGAAGACACCATTGCCATTTTCACAGATTTTGAGTAAGTCAAAAAAAAGAGGTGGTCAGGGGTAACTTGGCTCACAAGCAGCCTTCTGGAGAAATGATAGAAGATATGTCTTTATTAACCCTCTGTGAGTTACTGCCAAATTATTGAACAAAGTAACTAGGAGAAAGAGACACATGTGATGGGCTGCTCAATGGCCAGTTGGTGATACATAGACCTATCTGTTCCTGGATATGCAGTCTATGCTCACACAATCAAAGCAAGCCTCCAAATTCCTCTAGATAAAGATAAGAGCCAAGAAGAAGTGAGATGACATGATTTGCAATACATGTCTGAGGCACAACATTAAGCTAAAGGCCAACATGGAATCACATATTCAATAAATACACAACATAATCAATAGATTCAAAGGTGACCTGAAACCTTCAGGATGAACAAGGTGAGCCATTAGATCGTACTCAAGGCATATTCTTTGTGAACTTTTATATGCTTGCATGCACGCATCATGGTTTACATGTTCTAAAAAGATTGATGATGAAAATGACACAATTTGAAGACCTTTTGCCTGTGAATCTACCAGTCCCAATTGATCTATTATTGAGAACCATTCACTTAAGGGCCACTTGATGCACAGAACTTGAGAAAGCGGCATGATTTTTTATCCTCAAGCATTTTAGAATGTGCAGATCACATTGAGAGGGATCATCAATCAGGCTGGTCCACTATGTATTTTTGGAGCCGTCAAATTAGGAAATTTCCCACAGCTGAGCCTTGCTTCCAGTACTCTTTGAGTGGCTTACACACACACACACACACACACATTCATTTATCACTCTATCTCTCTAAAGATCTATTTCCCTCCCGCGAAAAAAAAAACCCCACCCAATTCAGCAGAACAGTAATAAGATAAACAATAACTGATAATAGCATATGTGTTGCAATTATATGTGAGTAAATCTACAAATAAAAACATCAGAAAGTGGTTTCCTTAGTTCAACTTACCACATCATGAAATGTAACTATTAACAAGATATTATAATACAACTTAAGTTTGGCATTATAAACAGAAGAAAATACAAAATCAAACAAGGTCACTTTTTGCCTTGTATTCATAAACAAATTTCTCCCACATAATGGGTTTGTTTACTCCAAAAGGTACAAAACATGTGCTCCATATAATCCATGGTATCCACCTAATATGATAAATGCATGCCGCATTTTTATTTGCATAGCCAATGAGCCTTAAGCTTGTTTTTAGAGCCATGCCTCAAGGTCGGGTTAGCATTTCCAAAACAATGTAAACAACTACATTTGCAATTGATATCCCATGAAGAAACTAATGTATTTTGGAGATCAATAAGAAAAATAACAAAGATTAGACTCAATAATAATCAACTTTCATAAACAAACACCTAACCAGGAATGTGAGCGCTAGTGCAAATAAATAGAAATAAAAAAACACAGTAATTACAAGAGATTAAATCTTATCAGCATCGAGAAAATTATTATATGTAGTAAAGAGACATGCTATATTTCATGACAAACATTCATAAATTAACTTGCAATGATCACCTAGGACGTGAAAGTGAAATGATTCAAAAATTAAGAAGATACCTCTTTTGTAGTCAAGATATTTGCACCCTTAATATCACGATGAATAACACCTTGCTCATGCAAATAGACCAAACCTTCCAAAACCTATACGTGGTTATTAATATTAGCCATCAAGATGAGAAAGGAAAGATAGTAAGGAAGAAATACTATATCAGTCATGCACCTGAGCGATGTAGACAGCCACCAATGACTCAGGGAAGGGTCCAAATTTATTGGGCTTGACAATGTTAGCAAGTGAACCATTTTCTACATACCTACATTAAGTACACTTAACAGGTCACAACATGCACCTAGATAAATGTGATTTACTGAATGTTGATATAAAACAATAATGAAGCAAAAAATAGAATACAATAAAAAAAGAAAGAAGCGAGTTAAAAATCAATTACTCTAGAATGATGTGCAGGTGAGTCTTCGTCTTTAACGATCCGAGATACTTCACAATATTTTTGTGATTAAGATTCTGCAAGTAAACCCAAGGATTAGAAAATCATTCTAAACTTTCAGTTCAAGATTGCATCTGTGCAATATCTTATGTGACTTGGTTCCAACATTACACCTTTTTTTCTTAGCAACCCTTGCTGTGATGGTCTTGTGATTCTAAATTGAAGCACTTTTTCAGTTCTATTCCCAGGCCTAGATAAAAAGAGGATGGTCGCATTAAGAAGGCATAGAACTCTGTTTGATTTCTATGGAAATGAACCCTGACAGACTATACGTGGCCTCCCACCGATGACCAATCACCCACCCCCTAAAGCAACAAAGTGCACCATGTGGGAGTGCCAAGTGAAAACGGTGGTTAGGTAGGTTATTGTCCACAAGCAACACATTACATCAACAAGACCATGGTGCAATGGCAAGTCAGCAAGGGCAATCCAGGAAAAGAGTCCAAAACCTTGGGTATGGATCAAAATTAAAACGGGAGATATGATTTTGAATTTGCAAGTCATGTCCTCTTGCTAGAAAATTAATATAATTTAAAAGAGGGTCAAACAATAGGCAAACAGAATTTTCTCCCTGTTAGGACGATTAAATTAGCATACAAAGAAAATGAAGTTATACCAACAAACAAGACAAAGTTTGGGAGACGCAATAAATAGATTGTAATAGGCAGTAGTTTTAAGAAGCAAGAAAAATGAGAATGAAGACCAAGAACTAAATACCGGAACTTAAAAAGGGAGGCTGATATTTTCTAAGGATAAAATGGTAACAAAAGGGAGTTGAATATAGTTGATGGTTTTATTATAATAGGGAATACTGTGTTGAATGTAACGACAGAGTTACTTGGTGAATATACAAGTACTGTCAGAAGATAATTAGTGGTGGAAATATAAGTACATGACACACTACAAGCAAAGAAAGCGCCTTAAAAGAATGATAAAAAGGCCAAGGGCAAAGTTGTAAAAAATGTTAAACTTAAAAAGTTAGCAAAGAAGGAAACTGCAAAGACGGTTACTCGGAGTAAATCTAAAACCATTCAAGAATCTATATATGAAGTGAAAAAAAATAAGAGGATGAGAGAAAATACATGATGAGAAAGAAAAAGTGGGGACCTAGATAATGTTAGGTGCATGAGAGTGAAGACTACATGCCTCTACAAGAAATTAAAGAAAGATGGTGGAGTTATTTACATATATGTTTATTAAGAATTACCTAGAACTTAAGTTAGGCTCCGATTAGTCAGCTGAAGACAATAACTCTACGTATTTTCCATAAATAGGCTTAATAAAGCAAAAGATACCAATAACATACAAATAGGGGAGCTACAAGACCAGATAATATCCTTACTGAGATTTGGAAGTATCTGAGAGAGATGGGAGATTAGTAAGGCTACTAAATTATTCAACAAAATTATAGATAATAAGAAAATGTTTTACAGATGGAGAAGTCGGCCAAACTTATTTTTAACAAAAAATGAGATCCACAAAGCCAGACAAATAACCGAGGAATCAAATTACAAGCACAAAATAAAAGTTTGAGAGAGACTAACAAATTGATTGATAGAAGAGAGAAACTGAGCAAGGCTAAGAAAACAAAAGAATTATCATTCTCGAAAATCAATTATGTTTCTCCTATGAATTAGGAAGGTTTATCATGGAGTATACTAAGAAAATTAACACAAGCTTTATAAACAAGAAAAGGGATATCAACATGATGTTTGTCAATGTAGAAAAAAAGCTTGTAATAGGGACCCCCTAAGGACATTCTGTTGTAAGTTTCAGAAAAAAAGAACCAAATGGCCATTAGCCATATTGATGTAATAGGAAATTTATGATGAAGTCATAACTAGTGCAAGAACAACTAACAGAGAAATGACTTTCTTCCTAATAATTACCGTCTTACATCAAGGATTTGTATTATGTAATCACACGTATGTATTAGCTGTTGATGAATAATTCTTTGCATATTCAAATTAAGATGCGGTGGTAATGTTGTATAGTGGTACATGTTATTTTCTGGAGATACTGTTTCTGCTAACGAGACTAAAGAAGGGACGATTTCTAAAAAAGAATATAGAAATAAACATTAAAATTTAAAATTTGTATGTTTGGTGTCTTTTGCTCCATGAGAGTCAATGTAAAACCTTGAAACCTCAATAAACCAGGTTTTTGATGTTTCATCATGGAACGCTAGAAAATTATTCTTTGTTTTTAGGTTTCAGTCCAATATGGTCAAAAAGTTGCTGAAACCCATAAACATTGATTTCACGAAATCAGGTTTCATTGGTTTTGCTAGGTCTCATGGAGCCAAATACACACTTAGCATGAGGAAAACAAATATATGGATCTTTATCAAAATTAACAAAAAATATCAGACTGTAGTTTTGATTAATAGCTAAAAAATATCAAAGAATGATAATTTTGTTACTCAGGATCAACAGTTCACAATATGATGGACTGTTGTCATTCATAGTAAACCCAATATGCTAATTTGAGAGTATTATGAGACTGTAGAAAACCCATCAATTTAAAGAGAGAAAATCTTGTAGGACATACATGGTCAACAATGCTTATATGGGTTAAAATGTTGGGCAACCATGAAACATGTCCAAAAATGAGTTCGGTTACAATGACTTCATATGAACGAGCTAAAATCTGATCAAGCAAAGGATAAGAAATGTCTGCCTTTATAAATAAGGATAGCTTCAACTGATGAGAAGATGAGGAAGAAGCATTTAGCAGACATGCAATGAAACCAATGAGTCTGGCAGTTAGGTGTGAAAATAATAATTAGTTTGAAGGAGAAAATAACAGCAAGGGTAGACAAAAATGAACACTTGAGATGGTACAATTAGTTGCTAATATGGGCATGTTTGGTTGCAAGGAAGTGAGCAGAAGTAAGGAAATGGGAAAGTATAATTGCTCACTTCCCTATCTATCCAAAGTCCAAACACCGGAAAAGGAAAATAAGAAAACATTTTTTCCTTTTCTCTTTTCTCTTTTACACAACTGTTTCCTCACTTCCAGAGTGCTACAGTTAATTTTGTGATCATGTAAATCTCATTTGTAATAAGTTGTTATCACAACACAGTTAATTTTTTTGATCATGTAAATCTCACTTGCATTCTAATTACAGTCCATTTTTATTTTAATATTATTTTGCGGTCAACTTTGTGGTCAACTTTTCACTTCCACTTCCACATTACCATCCAAATACCGAAAAAGACATAACATTTTTCAAACCACACTCCCTACTAACATCCAAACACAGAAAAACTTACTAACCAATTCCCAAGTTCCAAAGGAAACTATTATCACTTCCTCACTTCCACCCTTAACCAAACAGGCCCTATAACAAAGAAGGTGGCCCTTAATAGAAATAAATGGAGAAAATTTTATCCATGTAGTCAACCCCAAAAGTTGTTAACATTCATTGTTATTGTAGTAGTTGTTGTTGATGAAAGAAAGTGCAACCCTACTAAATGGCCCCTCCAGGATTAGATTTCTGATACCGGGATCTTTCATGTCCCTTAACTTCGTCTAAACCTATGTACCAAGCTTCTTCTGACATGATATCATTCATGTCTGCTTTCAAATTAATAAAATATCAACAAATAAGCAAACACCTACTATTTGACCTGAAGTACCAGATGAGTAATACACAAACATGCAGGCAATTCCAATGTGATTCATGAGAAAGCTGTGAGACTTTATGCTTTTTTTTTATCAATGCCACTATATGTTTCCAATAGTGAGAGCATTAACCAAAATCCAATTTTTAAATTCATGGACTAACTTCCTTATCTAATAAGGAATTTTGCATAAATAGCAAAGTATGGGAAATACTATCTAAGCAACCAAACAAAATTTAAATAAAATGATAAATTTGACAAGCAGATTACGATGTTATAGAGAGTAGTACCTTTAGGAGATCGATTTCTTGCTGCATTATGAATGTGCCCACAAATGCAAAAAAGTTGCAGAAAAAGAAAGAGAAAGTAAGCAAATATTATGAACAGCACAGAAACTATCACTTAAAACATATACAACGAACAGGCAATGCTCACCAACCAAAATGCCAACAAATGAGAAGACGTGCATGTTCTGGGTATTTACATAAAGCAATATGAAATACTAAGCTTTGACAATGCAAGAAAGAAGATCAGATAAATAATGATAACAAGCAACAGGACAACCGAAGGCTAGAACCCTGATTGTTCATGGCATGCATACTGCATAGCTCTACTAGGGTCCACACCAGTTACTAGTAGAAAAATCATCATCTGACAACAACTAGAAAAATTGAAATAAGCTGGCTCATCTTGATTAGAATTCACAATTGGAACCGAAGTCCAAATTTTTGTAGGAAAAACAACTGTGTTAAATAAAAGCTAGAACTATGATTCAAATTCAACTTTGACAACTTGTGTGTACATCTAAACATCAAGTAATATAACTTAAAGAACCTTACTATGGACAAAACATACACAAATAGATTGCTTTGCATTTTGATGAAAACAAGTTTTATGTAAAACCAAACCCTAAAATATAATAAATAAAAAATACAACACGGACTTGGGTTTAAAAGCGCTACTATTGTTTCCTTTTCTATGTTAAGTTGCTCTCTTGATGATAAGTAGAGTTTAAGAAGGAAAAGAAAATTGGAATATCACTTCTATATTCTTCTTGTATAGATGGACTCCAGAAATGATAACAAAGAAAAACTACATAGCAGCGTTTATGAGGTTATTTCAGTCCTTTGAGTGAGTCTCCTTAACTAGCCCTTATGATTATATACCATGACGGCGTAAGAATTTAGATGAGAATGTCTACATCTAAATTGCTCAAACAATATTTTAGCTCTAAGAACATGTCGGCTTGTGCTATTTGAGGCAGAACATCACTAAATGTTCAAATGTTTTAACCCAGGAGATACTTTTGTATTGAGAAAAGTTCAATATCTTCAACATGAAAATTCTCCCAAAAAGCTAACTGTGATAAAGCATTTATTTTATTTTCATAAAGTGGGGTGTCATAAGATGTGACAAATGTTTGATTACGATTAGAAAATTGACCTATATATCAACTTGCCTATACAAACCAAAAATACATTTTCTCTTAATAAATATTCTAACATCTTTTCTACTGACCAATATAATAATTGCCAAAATGCAGTTATTATAGGATATATCATTACTAGCAACACATGATAACAAGCATTATTGTTCCTAAATTACTCTTTATGTAAATTAATAGATGACACCAACTCACAATATTCCCTGCAAAAGTTTCTCTTGAAAGTTTTTATCAATTCATTTCAATAGATACAAGGGTCTATCACGAGACAAAATAAGACACTTTTATACAAAGTTCAAAAAGGGGAAACAATGTTCCTTCTCTTTTTAAGCAGCAATTGCTAGGGGGAAGAAATACTAATAGAATTTACCATTTGTTCTTACATTAAGAAGGTGATAAGGATGATTTTTCAGAAAATCGAAAAGGTATAACAATTCAGAGTAGCTGAGAAGCATTCCTAATTTCCAACGAGAGGAGTGTACATTTATCCTTTTCTAGAACAAATAAATGTTGCCCTCACCTTAAAATCCTTTAAAGTTTTCAAAAATAGAGAATACATATACTTTTAGTAATTAATTTATTAAGTAATAATTGGCTTTAATAATTCAAGTAAAAAACCATGTTGACTATATCAAAATAAGAAGCACAAATTAATCGTGACTGAAATTGTCTGCTTGTTGCACTTGACCTTGGAAATTGGAATGTAGTTGGACGAAGTTGCCAAGTTCTTCAACTTCCAAAATAGGACCCTTCCAAGATCCTGACGCAAGCACGCGTAGGTACCTTATAGATGTGCATGTGTTGTCTATATATGTCTGGATATATATTTATAGGGAGTTGTCGGCTAGATCAAATGCGTCCAAATGTTTGATAAAACTGTCAAATGCTTTACTTGGTACTCAATGCAATGTCGATTCATTATCTTTTTTCTATCAAAGCCTTATCAAGTCAATGAAGCGCAATGAAGATGCCAAAATTTCAAGCTACCAGTGATCAACAACATATAAAATAAACAAGTAATATGACACAACACTGCTAAATTCGTTAACTTCAGTGCACAAAAAGATGTGTGATTATCCTATATTCGCTTGCATGCTTATAATGACTGATGTTTCAAGAAATCATTATAACCAGTCATGAATAGGTTACTACCCAAGTTGTCCCAGTTGTCAACAAGCGTCCAATTCGAGCATAATCAGTTGCCTATTCTCAACCACAATCGAGCGCACGTTCGTTCAAAACACAATTAAACACAAAAAGTACGTACCATTATAATGTTGAGATCCTCTTGCGGGATATTCTCCAACGAGACCTGCTTAATCGCCACAAAATCCCCATTCTCCAAATCCAGACCCTTATAAACCCTTCCGTAAGCTCCTTTCCCAATCTCATCCCCGAGCATCTAATCACCAAAATCAATTCCCATCAAAATCCCCAGGAAAAGAGAAAAGGTGAAATTTTCCAAAGAAAAAGGATCAGAGCGCTCACGTATTTGTTGTCGAGGGTCTTCGATTTGTGGAAATGCGCGGTGGTGGACTGCCGAGACATGGCGGAGGCGAGGGAATCGGCGAGTGGGAGCCCTAGGATTTGAGTTGGATTCAAAGTGGAAACCCTAGGTTTTGGGCGGGACGCGGCCGCATAGGCTGCGGGAATTAGCCCTCCCCTCAGTTGCTCGCCGCTGCCATCGGGGATTGGGGAGAGGCAGAGCGAGAGAGAGAGAGAGATCGAGCCAGCGACCGACAACGAGGAATACGAGAACGGATGTTGCCACCCAAGATGATAACGACACCCATAAAAAAATTACAAGTGTGCCATTATTTTTAGGCGTGGATATTCGTGTACAAACAATTGATTAAGACATGTGCAAAAGTTTGAAACAATTGAATAGTTAATTATAACTCTTCAACAGCCTTTAATTATGGTAAAACTCAAGAAATAGAGAGAGATAATAGAAAGAGAAACTCTTATTGATTTTTTAAATTTACATAAAATGAGTTAGAAAGTGTTTTTTTATAGAAAAACTTTAGAGACTATGCAGTCACTATTTGCATACTAGCATCATCGCTTGCCTCATATCACAGTAACTTTTGCTATGCTTGGTTGGTGGGCAGTCATCTCATTTATAACACTCCTCCTTAGATACCCACCATTTATGATGTCTAATTAAAAATCTTGCTAGCAAAAACCAGTGGGATAAAATCAAAGCGAAGTGAAAAAGAGTATATCATCTTTGTATACGTATTCTATGCTGCCTTGTCAGAAAAACTTTGTGGGACAAAATCATAGAAATGGAAAAAGAGTACAGTCACGTAAGCTTTCTCTCTCTCTCTCAAGTTGGCATAAATAGTTATTCTTCATAAATCTCGCAGATGACGCATCCCAATATCACGAATAAGCTTTCTAAATGTCTTTGTGAAGAGATCTGTCGCATTATCACTTGATCGTATTAATTTTCTTTTCCTTTCCAAGCTTTTGGATGAATGAGAAGAACTTCGGGGGTATGTGCTTGTTCGGTGTTTTGATGTGTCTTTCCTTCATTTGAGCGACGCATGCAACACTGTCTTCAAACAGTACTGTTGGATCTCTATGGTAATCCACAATTGCGTGGATGATTAGCAAAAGTGACAATAAGTGTCTGCTTTTGTGAATGCCAAGAGATCATCGTACCTCCATATATGAACACATATCCTGTTTGAGACATGGCTTTATGTGGATCTGACAGGTAACATGCATCTGCATAACCAATCATTTATTGTTTTGATATTCTGGAATAAAATAAACCAAAATTAGTTATTCCTCGAAGATAATGAAATACATGCTTAGTTCTATTCCAATGTCTCCGTGTAGGAGATAGCTAAATTTTGCTAATAGATTAGTAGAAAATATTATATCTGGTCGGGTACAATTAGTAAGATACATAAAAGTTTCAATTGCACTTAGATATGGTAATTCAGAACTAAGAACCTCTTCATTATCTTCGCGAGGGTGAAATAGATCGTTTTCACATTTAATAATCTAACAACCATTGGAGTCTTTAAAAGATTTGCTTTATCCATGCTAAAGCGTTTCAAGGCCTTTTAAGTATAATGTGATTGATGCAAAAGTGTTCCACTTTGAATGTGCTCAATCTGTAAACCAATACAATATTTGGTTCTCCAAGGTCTTTTATTTCAAATTTATTCTTTAAATACATCGTTGCTTCTAGGATTTCTTTATGAATCTCAATGATATTTAAATCATCAACATAGACAGCAATGATAATGAATCTTGATGTTATTTTCTTTATAAAAACACATGGGCATATAGGATTATTCACATATCCTTCCTTTAATAAATACTCACTTAAGCGATTATACCACTGATTGGTCACATATATTGCATATACATTGTCACATTACCATGTTTTTTATCTAATAAATCCCATTAATAAGTTTTATTCTTCTTTGTTAAATGTAGGCTCATTGCTAAAAGAAAGGGAAGAAAAATGAGCCCAAAAGCCTATCAAAATTCTGATTTAAATCAAAATTAATTCGAAATTAGAAGATCAGGGCAGATCGAGGCAGATTAGAGAGGATGTAATCGGTTGAACATCGGTTAAAATGGATCTTTACAAATCAGTCGGTTTAAAGCCAGAGATAAAAGGCCGTTTTGTCAAAATTAGAAGCTGAAACGGAAAATCCAGAACCAGATAAAGCTGGATCGCGAAACGAGGAGGTGTAGCCCCCGGCTGTGGCCACCTGGCCACAGCCAGGCCGCGAAAATGCGGCCAAAGCCGCGTTTCCACGACCGTTTGATCACGGTTGGGGGAGCATTTGCTCCCCCAATCTTCTTACGCCCTCTCCCGTCTGATTTTTCCCTATAAATACCATTTTCGACAAAGAAAAAGGGAGCGAAGATTAGGATTAAATTTCTTGTTCATTTTTAGGGTTTTAGGAGCATTGTTAGATAGCTTGGAGAAGTTGTATCTCCTCTTTATTTTTTCAGTTTAGACTAGCAAAGAGAGAAGAGTGGAATTGAGGGTGTAATTCGTCTTTGAAGTGACAATCAAAGGAGCTTTTACTCACTTATTCAACTCGACTCAAATTCGGTATGTTTATGTTTGATTTTCATTCTCTTGTTTGTTTTCCTTTCATCATGAGCAGCTAAATCGTTTTCTGGGCTCACTAATTAATCTTTTCTACCTCCTCTCTCTCGATTGAATTTTATAAAAGAACTCTCTTGAATCATAATGCCAAAGTTAAACTTTATTCTTGAAAGCTCATGATGATGCTTTTCTTTTAAAACTTGAACTTTCAAAGCACAAATATTTTCAAATCATTTTTATTCTATACTTGCTTCTTCGCGCTTGATGGTTTAACATTCTATTTTTAATGTTGTGTTAAGAAAGACCTCAAGATTTGATCCAAAATCATCTCATTTGTTTTACTTGAACATTAAAAGAAATTAAGCTTTTTGCCTATGATAAAAGTGATGCACCAAAAATGTTCTTGAGATAAGTAAGTAGTTGAGTAGAAAATTAGTGAGCCCAGATCTTCTTCTTATATTAAAAACAACAAATCACTCTTCAAGCTTTTCAAAATCACCTTTTCCAAAACCTTCTCTAAGTTTTAAGTTTTTCTTTAAATCACTTCCCTTCTCTCCATTCTCTTTTCAACTAAAAAAAAACACCATCTTTTGCTTTCTAAACAAAAACACCGAAAAGCTTTCATCGCATTTCTCCCTGTGGATACGACCCGTTAGTCCAAGGCTAGACAGTAATTCTTATCACTTTCAATTTACGATCAATTTTTGGCGTCGTTGCCGGGGAGGTAACGGTGTATTTGTTTTTTAACAAGTTTGGTGTTTTATTTCAGGGACGTCAAGATTCAGATTTAGCACTCAAGCTTTGCAGGAGAAGACTTGGTATTCTGTGCCCCTATTCTCGAAAGTAGGAAACAGAATTTCAAGAAATTACAGCGCAAGTTTGAAAATTTGTGGATTACTAAAAACTCTTTTTTGCAGGACATATTGCTTGCAAATATAAAGTTTTTTGTGTGTTATTATTCTTGCTATATCTGATATTCACAATCCCTGTTTTTAATCCAACAGTAATCTGAGTGATTGTTAATTGCTTAAAAAAACGTTTAGATTTGCATTTTAGGCATTTGTCTAATTACGTTTATTATACAATTTCTGTTGAAGATAGCTGGAGACAAAATACGTATGCATAGCATATAGTTTAGGAAACATTCTTGGGTGATATTTACTTTTGAATGTTACTTTTCTATATCTTGCACACTTTGCACAATCAATTCTAAGGGCAAAACTCAAATCAAGATAAGGAGAGGAAGTCATTACCCTTCGTTAGCCTACAAACCATCTCCAAGTACGCACAACCTAAGCCTAAGTAAAATCTGAGAGACGTTGGCCTTAGGGACATCTCGAACTCACTATGAGATTATCCTAAGAGGGAAGGTGTTAGAATTTGACACATGTTAAATCAATGTGTAGGAAAGGGATTGGGGGGCGAAACCCCGAAGGCTGGTGGTTTGACTTAATTAGGCCCGTCGCTTTTGTGCGGATACCTCCCACCAATCTTGCCCTGACCCGGCTGATTAGCTTGTGGTCAAAGTCTGTATTATACCTCCGGTGGACAATCAACCAGTTAGGAGTTGTCTAGGCCAATGTTACCTTAGACCAGGCTTGGTTGTTTACTCTTGTTGACTATTGGTGAACTTGTTTGTGATTGTATTTGTGTATGCAAGTGTGGTCAAGAGACCCTAATTCATCTAGGTTAGCTAGAAACACATCACCACCCAAGTTCGAACCAAGACTAGATTCGGTTATGTCTCAACCGACATCTTTACAGGATAGGTTCTATCCCATTAGAACCTCACTTCCATCCTGCATCCAACTTCCATCGGTTAGTGAACACAACTTTGAGTTTAAGCCACAGTTCATCAATACACTTCCTAAGTTCCATGGCTCAGAGTCCGAAAATGCTTATTTCTTCATAAGAGAATTTGAGAAAGTATGCTTAATGATGAAAATCCCACATCTTACAGATGATGCTATTGGGTTGAGATTTGTCCTTTACGCTCTTAAGGACTTAGCCATGAAATGGCTATACAGCTTAGCGGCTAGCTCTATCACATCTTGGGATAGTTTCATCAAGGTCCTCTTGAAGAAATTCTATCACATTCATAAGACCGCTCTCGTTAGGAAAAATATCATGTAATTCAAGCAAGAACCTAGTGAACCGTTTTGGAGGTACTTTAAACGCTTCAAAGGCCTCCTTGTCCAATGTCCTCATCATGGAATAGAGAAATGGCGACAATGTCAAATTCTTTATGACGGTCTAGACTACTCAGCCAAGACCCTCTTAGAAAGCATGTACCAAGGGGGATTCTTGCAGAAGGATGAGAATGAAGGGTGGGATTTATATGAGAATCTAGCTGAAAAGACCATCCAATGAGAACCAACTAGTGAAACCTCAAGGAATTCAAACTCCATATCTTCAAAAGGAGGTCTCCATTCAATTGAATCATCCATAGCTAACGAGGCTAAGTTAGCTAACCTAGAGAGAAGACTGAAAGTTTTAGAAACTAAGGAACCAAGTCTAGTCAATCAAGTCAGCCCAAACCAAATTCCAACTCTGGGCTATACTTATGTCAAGTCATGAATTATGTGTTTGAGGAGTGTCCTGTGTTTCAAGCTCAACAACACTTTTCAGAGCCGATGAATGCGGCCTTTTCAAGGCCGAACAATGATCCTCACGCACCAATGTATAATCCTGGCTGGAGAAATCACCCAAATTTCTCATGGAGCCAACAAAACAATGACCACCCACGTTCAAACCATGCAAGCCACTTCCATCATTCCAATAATTCTTCCAATCATCAACCCAATTTTCTAAATCACCCTCACAATAATCCTAACAATTTTTTACATTATCAATAAAATTTTTCAACCAAGTTCCACAACCCTCCTTTCAGAATCCTCAGCTTGAAACAAGAATGATTGACTTTGAGAGAAATATGGAAAGGTACATGAAGAACCAAGATTCCCTCATGCAAACAATATAGAGGCTAGAGGGTCAAATGAGCCAATTAGCCAATCCACAGAATGAGAGGCAAAAGGATACCTTGCCCAGTCAACCAATTATGAATCCTAAGAATTCTCAACAAGCTCATTTAGCTGAGGATCAATCATTGAATCAATGTAATGTTGTTCATACATTGAGATCGGGAAAGAAAGTTGATAACCAAGTGTCAACACCACCCAATCCCAGTCAGCACAATTACATTCCAGCATCCACCCCATCTAGTCCCAATCCTTTCAAATCTGATGAATCTGAAACAGATAAGTCAACCAGTCAGGTGTACAAGCCTATAGTACCATTTACTAATAGGATAAAGAACAACAAGCAGAATCTACACATGGATAAAATAATTAAGATCTTCAACCAAGTGAAGATAAATGTGCCACTCCTTGATGCCATCCAACAAGTCCCATCTTATGCAAAATTTCTTAAGGACATGTGCACCAAGAAGAGAAAGACTAATGTACCCAAGAAAGTCTTCTTAGCCACTAACATTAGTGATCTACTGTTGGGTTCGATCCCTATCAAGTATAAGGATTCGAGTTATCCAACCATTGCCTGCACTATAGGACAAGCCGAGATTAGTCATGCACTTCTTGACTTGGGAGCAAGTATCAACCTGCTTCCATTCTCAGTTTTTCAAGAACTCGGGTTGGGCGATCTTAGTCCAACTCGAGTCACAATCCAACTGGTTGACCGTTCTGTGAAAGTTCCAAAGGGAAAAATTAATGATGTCCTTATCCGGGTCGAGGAGTTTATCTATCCAGTTGATTTCATAGTCCTTGAGACACAACCTGTGTCTAATCCTAGGGCTCAAACTCATGTTATCCTAGGGCGCCTATTCCTTACTACTGCTAATGCTATTATCAATTGTAGGAATGGGTTTATGAGATTAACCTTTGGGGACATGACTAGAGAAGTCAATGTCTTCAACCTAGAAAAACAACCTCATAAGATAAGAGACCAAACATTTGAGGTAAACTTTGTTTAAAACAATTGTGATGAAGAAAGTGAAGGTATAGAGAATGAGTCTCTGTTTCGTAATGAATTATTTAAGAATGAATATGATAACCTTAATGAGAAGGCATATGTCGGAGATCCTAATTTTAGAATACCCTTTAAAAAATGAAAATTTTGATTTGAATATCTTCACTTTCACTGAGCCTCAGCCAACCAATAATATATCGCATAAGAATATAATTCAAGAATCTCCGATTGACAAACTCTTTGAAAACCTCTTCGAAGAAGAACTCATGTGTTTGAATGAACCAACTAGGATATTTTGGTTAATTACACACCTCCAGGGGAAAGTGTTGACCTAAGTTTTGAAGAGATGTATGGAACCGAGTTAGAATTCCTAGGCATTCATAGTGAAGAAGTTCTAACTAAGAAGTGTGGTGGTAATCAATTTTTGAATAATAAATATAAAAATAAGAGGAAGAAAAACCTAAAGAAGGTGAGACTGGGAGGAAGAGAGCTAAAATGACAAAAAAATTGGCCTCCCCACTATGCCCTATAAAGAGGACCCATTGGAATGATGGGAAGAGAGCTAGATGGATGAGACCAAAAAGGTCTAGGTGTGGAAGAAACTTGATGTTGTATATATTTTTGTATAATATATGTACCTCTTTTACATTTCATTTCATGCATCTATACATTTCTTTCATACATTGGGGACAATGCATGAGATAAGTGTGGGGGAGGGCTCTAACATGACTAACTCTAACATGACTAATATAACGAAAAAAAAGAGAAGAAAACAAAGGATATATATATATATATATATATATATATATATATATATATATATATATATTAAAAAATCCTTTTTGAAAGGTAAGAACAATATTTTGATATTTTTTTTGTAAGAAATTAAGTCAATTTTAAGGAATAGGAAAATCATAATTAGGATTTCTTACACTTGGTCAAAATAAGATGAATTGTTTGATTTTTAGGGTTAGGAAGAAATTTTGTGAAAGTAATTTAGTCTTGATCTTTACCTTGATAAAATATGCACACTTTATACACTTATACACTTAGGGTTCAAAAATAAAGACTTTTATGCCTTATAAAAGAAAAAAAGAAAGAAAAGAATATATAATATATATCTATGAAAAATAAACAAATCTAATTATTGATTAGCTAGGTGCCTTGGCCTAAGAAAGCCTTGGTATTTATGCAAAAGATAATTAGATAAGTTTGAAATATATATATATATATATATATATATATATATATATATATATATATATATATATATATATATATCCTCTGATTAAGCTGAGTATTTGTGCCTCATGAAGCATATTCACGCCTAAAAGGGGTACATTTTATAAATAAAAACTCTTGGTTTTGTGGCCTTATCTACTCGAGTGTTTAAGTCCTTAGGGGTGTTTTCTCACCTTGTGCCCTAAGACTGTCCTGTTTGGGTGTCACCAACTAAAGGCTCGTTATATGGACAGATTAGAAAGCCTAATGGAATTAAAGAATAAATACCACCAAAAATAAATATAAATAGGGCATAGGAGTTAATGTTAAAAAATCCTTAGTCAAACTTCACGGTCACGAAAGTGCATATGACTTTGGGTAAAGTAATAAACTAAATGAGAAATACAATTTGAATCCTTACTTTGATTGATGACATGTTTTTGAATAGAGACTAAGTCTAGGAATAAAAAGTTTGATATTCCTATAACTTATAAATTACTTGAACTCTTACAAATATACTTCAAATATTTTCTCTTTTCAAAATGCTTTTAAAAAATACAACATTTTTTTCTCTTTCTTTATGGATTTTGTGGGTGCAATCCACTGAAAACCCTCACGAGACAAACCGCGTCCTCTAGGGTAACCTAGAGGTTTAAAGGCTTGTTGCATATGTTCAGTGCAATCGAGTAACCTGCAAAAGTGGTCTAATAATTGATTAGGATAAGTTTGATGTTTTGCTCGAGGGCGAGCAAAAGATAAGTGTGGGGGTGTGATCGGTTGCATATACATTATCACATTACCATGTTTTTTATCTAATAAATCCCATTAATAAGTCTTATTCTTCTTTGTTAAATGTAGGCTCATTGTTAAAAGAAACAGAAGAGAAACGAGCCCAAAAGCCCATCAAAATTCTGATTTAAATCAGAATTAATTCGAAATTAGAAGATCAGGACAGATTGAGGCAAATCAGAGAGGCTGTAATCGATTGAACATCAATTAAAATGGATCTTTACAAATCAGTCGGTTTAAAGCCAGAGATAAAAGGTCGTTTTGTCAAAACTAGAAGTTGAAATGGGAAATCCAGAACCAGATAAAGCTGGATCGCGAAACGAGGAGGTATACCCCCCGGCTGTGGCCACCTGGCCACAGCCAGGCCGCGGAAACGCGGCCAAAGCCGCGTTCCGCGGCCGTTTGATTATGGTTGGGGGAGCATTTACTCCCCCAATCTTCTTACGCCATCTCCCGTCTGGTTTTTCCCTATAATAGCATTTTCGACAAAGAAGAAGGGAGTGAAGACTAGGATTAAATTTCTTGTTCATTTTTTAGGGTTTTAGGAGCATTGTTAGATAGCTTGGAGAAGTTATATCTCCTCTTTATTTTTCAGTTTAGACCAGCAAAGAGAGAAGAGTGAAATTGAGTGTGTAATTCGTCTTTGTAGTGACAATCAAAGGAGCTTCTACTCGCTTATTCAACTCAACTCAAATTGGGTATGTTTATGTTTGATTTTCATTCTCTTGTTTGTTTTCCTTTCATCATGAGTAGCTAAATCATTTTCTAGGCTCACTAATTAATCTTTTCTACCTCCTCTCTCTTGATTGAATTTTATGAAAGAACTCTCTTGAATCATAATGCCTAAAGTTAAACTTTATTCTTGAAAGCTCATGATGCTCTTCTTTTAAAACGTGGACTTTCAAAGCATAAATATTTTCAAATCGTTTTTATTCCATACTTGCTTCTTCGCACTTGATGGTTTAACATTCTATTTTTAATGTTGTGTTAAGAAAGACCTTAAGATTTGATCGAAAATCATCTCATTTATTTTACTTGAACATTAAAAGAAATTAAGCTTTTTGCCTATGATAAAACTGATGCACCAAAAATATTCTTGAGATAAGTAAGTAGTTGAGTAGAAAATTAGTGAGCCCAGATCTTCTTCTTATATTAAAATAACAAATCACTCTTCAAGCTTTTCAAAATCACCTTTTCTAAAACCTTCTTTAAGTTTTAAGTTTGTCTTTAAATCACTTCTCTTCTCTCTATTCTCTTTTCAACTAAAAAACAAACACCATCCTTTACTTTCTAAACAAAAATACCGAAAAGGTTTTATCGCATTCCTCCTTGTGGACACGACTCGTTAGCCTAAGGCTAGATGGTAATTCTTATCACTTTCAATTTACGATCAACCACATGCGTCTTGATTGCTTTAACTCATATAACGATCATTGTAATTTGATCGAATATAATTCTTTGGGTTACTTAATACTTCAGGCATCTTAAATCCTTCTGAAATTCTCATATAAATATCGCTATTGAGCGATCTGTATAAATAAGTTGTAATAGCATCCATAAGACGCATTTATAAATTTTTAGAAATTGCTAAGCTGGTTAAATATTTAAACGTAATTGCATATATTACTAGAGAATACATTTCTTCATAATCAATTCGAGTTCTTTGATAAGGACCTTATGCAACAAGTCAAGTTTTGTACCTCACAATCTCATTTTTCTCATCGCGTTTTTGTACAAAAACCCACTTATATCTCATATGTCTCACGACTTTAGGCGTAAGGATAATAGATCCAAATGCTTTATGCTTATTAAGCGAATTCAATTCAGCATGTATAGCGTCTTTCCATTTAATTCAATCATGTCTATTTTGATATTCAGTGACAGATCTTGGTTCAGGATCCTCACTTTCGTTAACAATATCACATGCTATAGAATAGAAAAATATTTCATCTATATTTTTCATCTCATTTCGTTTCCATAATCCTCCTGGATTGACATAATTAATAGATATCTTATGATTTTCTATCCTTTAGTGTTTTCTATCTCTTACTTTGTCTTATTTTGTGTTTCTTCTGTAACACATTCATTCATAGTGAGGTCATCATTCTTATCTGCTCCTTTTTTTCGAGAATTTTTATCTTTAGAACCGATTGGTTTACCACGTTTCAGGCATATCTTAGACTCATTAGTGACTTCATTTTCAGATTGTCCTTTTGGGATTTCAATCCGAACAGGAGCATTTGTGTAACACAAAATATCTATATGTAGTATGATCATGCAATATAATATCAATTTAGATATAGTCCATACATATACATAGAAAACATGAGTATACAAAAATCAATTTTTATTAAAATCATGTATATCTCATAACTACCACTCTATCATGCACATGTTTGAGAGATATTTAAGTTGAGCATATAAAGTATGGTCGCCCATCCAAGTGCCCTTAGATGGTAGGGATTTTCAAAATAACGTTTGAAGATTATTTTAGCATAGATTGAAAATCACTACCAAATTGAAGAATAACGAAACTAATTTTAAAAATTTTTTGAAAACTTTTATGAAATCCTTCAAGAAAGGAATAAAAAAAATATGCATTCCATGAAAACATGAAAATCACATGTTCATTAACACTAAAAGAGCAATAAAGCATATATGAACTAATGAAACGAAAATCATGAGTAAACAAAATATAGAGTGTATAAACACTATGTAATCAACAAAATCATGAAAATAAGGCATTAAAGCTCAATTAAAACAAATAAATTTTTTTATCAAAAAAATAAGAAACTATGAAAAATTTAATTTTCATCAAAAACTAAATAAGCTTCAAGGTATATGTATGTTTGTTGAAACTAAAAGTATACATACATATCCCAAATATAAACAAGTCCACAAATGAATAATGCGTGAAAAGCAAGTGACTTTAGAATAGACATGTATAACTATAGTTTGGACAAAATTAACATATACATGAAGCTAAAGATAAAACATGTACAAAAATGTGGAAAATAAGTAAAGATGTAAGAATTATCAAAACAAAGTTATACAAATACATCTAATGAGTACAAATGAGCAATAAAATACAAACACATAATAGTCAAGTGTAGCTCACTAATTATACAAGAATAAACACAAGTTTTAATAAAAAAAATTACGTCTAAACAAGTAATCAAAACATGAAGCATAAAAACATAAACAAATGATCAATAGGATAAATGCACATATTATTGTCACTAGGATATACACAGTAGCTAAATAATAATTGAGTAACTAACAAGTATGAATTCATATGAACACGAGTGTATCTCAAATACTATATATGTATATCACAAGCTTAATAAACATTGCACTTAACATAATGAACATGAAAATATGACATGCTCAAAAACATCAATGAAAGTATATAAACAAAAATGAGAGTTGGAGATAGTTACCAAACCATATGAACCAATCTCTAGATCTCCAAACCATGGTGGTTCTTCCACCAAAACTTTCCTTGAAAGTGCTGCATCCATCAATATAATTTTTGAGCTCGAACGCATCCACCATCAAGGCACCAACACTCTTACATCTTGTGAGAGCCCACACATATATCAAATACAATAGGAGTAGATTTTGGTACCCAAACTTTCTTGGGTTCATGGGAGTTAGCACCTTTCCTAACTCAAATAAATTTATTTACAAAATTTGAAGCATTTATTTTATCATAGAAAAATTTTGCAAGGTGGCCCTTACGTCCACAATGTGTACAAGTGTACACATTAACATATAAGGTGTCATGTTTGTGAACATGAAAGGCATGTGTACGCCGTGATGGACGTGCATGAATATGTGGAGCATGTTTCTTCCGGAACATGAATTCCAATCTAGGGTGGTTCATGGCACAATGTCTCAAAGTGGAGCCCAAACAATCTACACTCTTCCTCAAAATATGTATATCATTTTAATAGAAGAAGATATGGAGCAAGCAACATGTTTATCAATAGAAGATGAACCTATGTAGTATGACAAACATGGGACTCAAAATCATTTTTCAAAGAAAATATTTTCCTTTGAAACAAAATCCAATCCTTTTGAAATCAAAACTATTTTATTTTTGAAGACTCATTTTCTTTTAAAACAAATTTAAGTTTTGAAGACAAAATAATATTCTTCTCTAAAATAATATCAAAATTATTTTTATTCTTTAAAATTTTATTTTCATTTAAATCAAGATCAAGTTGAACTTTCAATGAATCCCTCTCATTTGAAATTTCAATCCTTTCTTGCAAAACTAGATCAAGTTTAGAAAATAAATTCTTATTTTCTTTTTTAAATCAAAACTCTTATTTTTCAAAGCTTTGTACTTTGAAAGCAAGTTTTCATAAAATATGGATAATTTTTCATTTAAACCATGAGCATCTATAGCATTGTTATCACATGAAGAATTAGCACAATCATCTAGTTGAGTGTCCGAAGTTACCTCAAGGGAGTCATTCTCTTGGACAATGAAGCAAGCTTGATCGGACTCATCTCCACTAGATTCCTTCTCCAAAATGTATGTCGTTTGTTTCTTGAGAGAAGTCAATGTATTTCACACTGCAAAAGCGGAATCACAATGAAAAATCAAAAAAAATTATTCTTTGCTAAGTGTATGCTTTAATGCATCTATAGCTTATTCATTAGCCTCTATATGTTTGTCATTACCAAGATAAGATTTTTGGTAGTGGCAAGATAAACATGCAAACCTAGGGCTTTTAGATATGCACTTATCTTAAACTTTTACATATCGATGTTGGAAACATCATACATGGGTGGAGTAAGAAAATCCATGAGTGTAATTTAATATGTGTGCAAATACAAATCTAGAGTAGTAATGAGAATATCACTCTAGGTGGTTAAACCGAATATCAGGAACGCTAACTCTAATACCAATTGAAAGTACACTTAGAGGGGATGAATAGGTGTACAAACTAATCTAGGACAAATAATACGAAATTTAAAACTTAATTGCAAGCACACTATGTGTAGCCAAAAGTGAGTCCGAATTCCCCGTGAATGGCTCTGGAACTACTCCTCTAGATTCCTCTAGACTAAAAATTGAGGTGCTTTAAAAGCTCTCTTGGTTGAACACAAGTGTGGGGCACAAACAATATCTAGCATATGAATATGAACAATAAAAGCAATGCAAGATATAAGAGAGAGAGAGTTGAGAGATGGAAGATCAAACACAAACACAAGAATATGTTTCGAGGTTCGAGTCACTGCTCTAAGTCCACACCTTCACACAGAAGGATTTCAACTATCCACCATAGGATCTTTCACACAGGGACTCCACTGAGAAATTACAATTCAACACCGGAGTACACAACTCTTTCTCTCTACACAATCACCCTACACAAGAGGAAGCACAAAGTAAATAAAAAACATACTTGGTGATCACAAAGATAACAAACGCTCTCTTGGTCATCTCAAAGGATCACAAATAATTTTCTCACAAAACAAAGATCCTAAAGATAGGAATAGAATTGATAGCTCAAGTATAAGAAAATACAGTGTTTTGAAAAAGAAATAACAAAGAAAACCCTTGGGGAAAATTCTTGATTGAGAAAAAAATGAAGAAAAAAACTAGAATTCTGAAATATTGGTTTTCTTAGATTTTTCAAAAACTTTGAAATGAAAAAAAGATAAGAGATTTGTAGCACAAAAACTTCTTTTAAAACTTACTAAAAACACTTAATAAGATGGGAAACTTTGCTCTTCAAAATCTTGGTTAAAACTGGCTTCAAATGATCCATATTTATAGGGCCTGAAAATATAGTTGTTGGGGTCCAGAACAGGCCAAAAATAACCTTTGGTCGACCGCCCGATCGACCAGCCCACGGTCAGATTTTATCGTCGACCGCTTGGTCAATCGCCTAGGCAAACTTGCCTAACGGTCGACCACCCGGTTGGCCGAGGCCAGAATCAGAGAGCTAACTCTCTGGTCTGTCGACCGACAGGTCGATCGGGGTCAGATTCAGAGAGTAAGCTCTTTGGATCGGTCGACCGGCCAAAGCCAAGGCAGTTGTACACATCCTATGCACATCGGTCGACCGACCAATCGACCGAGCTCTGGTCCGATCGACTGGTCGGTCGACCGCCAGTAGGCTCAGATTGGTTTTTAGGTTTGAAAACTTAGTCTTTTAAATACCCATAAAATCCCATAAAACTATATAAATTTCGCAAAAATAATTTCATGTATATAATTTAAGTACAAATATGTGTGATCAAAATTCAACACATATTACAAACTATTGAACTATTTTGAGTTATTAACTTTAAATCAAAACTGTATTTTCTAAAACTTGGATTTTGAAAAAAACATCCGTTTTCTTCAAAACTTGTATAAGTACAAAAATATGATATTGAAACACATTTTGAAGTATAGTGTGTATGGATAAAATTCAATACACATATAAAAGATATATCTTTGTTTTTGACATTAAATTCAAAACTAAATTTTGTTAAAAAAAACACATGAAATAGAATCATCAAATAAGTTTTTCGTCATTATGAATCATCAATGTATATGAAAGAAATCCAATATACATAAAATCATGTAAACTTGTTTTGATTCTATCTATTCATGAAAATAATATATGTATATTCTTGCAAATCCAAAACCGGTAAAACCGAAATCAAAACTATTGAAATTGTGTGTGTGTGTGTGTGTGTGTGTCCTTGACATATCAAGACTATTCTATCCTTACACAAGATCTAAAATAATAAACTAAATAAACCTAATCTGAAGTCTTCTCGTCGATCTCTATCTCCAAGTCTACTCGATCCAAACTCGATCCATAGAGCTTGACTCCAACCGAGTGCTAAATGCGATCTTGACATGCGAGCTCTTGAATCCACATGTGTTAGATCCAAAACTGGTTTTGAGTTCTTTGTTGAAGCTAATCACCTACTAAGATTTTGAACAATAACTGAAACTATATAAACACAAGATCATTAGCAAAATAACCTTCATAAGTTAGTCATCATCAAAACTAAGGTGAAGATCTTCTGGGCCAATAGTAATAATGATAAAAATAATTATAAATCAATATGCTAAACTTGCATAATGTATTTACATTCTAGCAAATTACATAGATAACCATACACATACTACTCAGTGGAAGATGATGGTGCCGGTTGGCTGGGACACCTTCTCGAATTATGACTCAGTTGTTTGCAATTCCTACACCTATTGCGTCTATGGCCTTCGTGCCTTGCATCTCTTTCATCCATACTACCGCGTATTTGAGCAAAAGGCTGGTAACTTGATAGCCTTCTAACTTTAGGCGGTAAGGCAACAAGCTCTTTGTACTTTTCTCAATATGTGAATCAAGAACATGATGAAACAGTCTAGCATAAGTCTTATGGTAGCTCCCCACAGTATACCACTCAACATATAAAGCATAAGTATTTATGTTGGCACAATTTTATTATTAATACATGTTGCAATAATATGTGCATGAGACATTTTTTGTTGCTGAGATAAATTGCAAGAACAAGTTGGGCCGTTTTTTGTGAGGTTAACAGTGCAAGTATATTCTTCATTGTTTGTCACCTCCCACTCCATCAGACCAAACCTTTGTATTGAATGTAATGCACAACCTCTTACGATATCTCAAAATGTCCTCGTTAATTTGTGACAACAGTTTATACCATTCTCCGCATTTTTTTACTATGTTTGAAAGAATTTAATTAAGCGGAATAAAGTTTTTTCAATTAGTGCTTGTATTGGAAAAGTTCGAGCTCCTTTCCACACATCATTGAAGCTCTTTGAGGCATTTGTAGCCATCACACATAATCAACATCCTCCATCCCTTTGATAATGCCCATTGGTGTTCTTGTCCATGCAAACTAGTCTCTATCCAATTGTCTGCATCTTCATACACAGCTTTTAATTCAACTTTTTAGGCCTTGTATACTTCTGGATCCGTTGCACAACTAGAATCTCACAGTTAAATATGCAAGATTTTGTTTTTAAATTCCCTTTGAAAGTTAGTTCCAATGTGCCTCAAACGGTGACAATAACTATATGGATAAGGCCAACCATTTCTAAGTGCATTTGATATCTCTTTGTGCCGATCAAAGATAAAGAGATTCTCCATTGCTGATGCACACTTGGGATTAAATTATAGATAAATGATATGAACCATCAAGCAGCTTCTGTTTTCCCTTCTACAACAGTGAAGGTCAATGGGTATAGTCCACCATCTGCATCCACTCCCGTGATAATAAGTAGACAACTTTGTACTTACAATACAAATGTGTACCATCAATGCTCAGAAGAGGCAGACAATATTGAAAACCTGTAATGAATGGTCCAAAAGTTCAAAATACTTGAACAAACCAAACCATTCCATATGAAAAGCCTCAAAATAATGAGAAGTTATAGTACCTAGATTGCTTGTTTTTAGTGCACTAAGATACTGACAGAGTATTTCATATGATGATTCTCAATCTCCAAATATCTTCGTCAGTGCCTTTGTTCTAGTATTCCACGTCTTCTTGTATGCAATATTAATATGGTACTTATTCTCTACAATATTTATAATATAACTGGGCGATATATCAAGCTTTTTTCTTAGCTCTGGTAGAATCACATTGCACACAAAATTTGAGGTTGCTGTACGGTGATTGGATCTGAGTGAAGGTTGGGTATATATATGCTTTCATACATAAGATTTAATTTTGAAGTAGCCAACTGAACTCTTGAGAGCAGAGGCATGTAGTATCCAAGGGCACACATCTTACCAATATTGTCACCCTCTACAATGGTCGCACAAATTGCTCTATAACAAGTTCTGTTAGCCTTTACGAGCATGAATGACACTCCATGCTCAATGGACCACTCGCTAATTGTTCGTAGCAATTCAACTTTAATTGAAATATATCTCCCACTTTTATCGTCGGTGGCAGTAGATGCTACTAACATATTGAACTTAGAAGATATGTGCTCTACATATGTCAAATTTACCCAATCAATATCCTCAAACTCATCGGGATGCAGATCAATGAGCTCTACATATTCATTATTGTCCGCACATTCTCGACCTGGTCGGCGTCATGTTCAAGATTTTGCGCTACAACTTGCATGTTATCTTTCTGCGGAGATTATCACTCTCTTTAGATTCATCATCATCATTGTTTTCCTGCACTTCATCATCACCCTCATCGGTGTCATTGTGCATTGGTGTTGGATGAATCTAAGATGTTCTAGCATTAGAAAGAGTACTCGTGCCAATTGAGTATCAATACCTACATAAGATTTGTAAACAACACACTAAAAGTTAAGATCCGGCCCTTGCAGATAAGTGATACTTTCAAATAGATACACTTTTACCTATTTCACTTGGATTCTATTAGTGTTAAATTCATTTCAAGTGGAGTGAGATTTGTTAAGTCAACATGCGACGCTTAAACAGAAGAGACATACATTGTGTATGTGTAGTGGTCATTTCTGACCCTAAGATTGTGACATGCGTCTATCTAGACCCCAAGGGATGCACGACGTGTGGCCACTTTCAAAACACCTGATCCAAAGTCACTGTCCAATTCGAACTCCAAGCGGGTCAAGTAAGTGGAAGAAGAGATAAAGCTGGTTGAAGGAAGATCTCTATCTTTTAAGCCTAATCATCATCCAAACAGCGTAGTTGCCCCTTGGGGATAATTCATCCTTATCTACAGCAAGGCGTGGACTACCAGATAGAGCTGGACTCTTCCATATCTCGATTCAAATCTAGATGTTCAGTTCAACTGCCATCAAGATGAGGATTTTAAGTATTCAAATAGAGTGGGACTCTTTCACCTTATCTTGTAGATATTACCTGTATAAATAACCGATCCCTCCCAATAAAATGGTAGATCATGATCGAAATTCAAAAACCCTAGCAGACTAGAGAATCCTAACTGTAATCACCTTTGCACCTTTGTTATAGTGGAATTCTTCTCTCTCTGTTTTCCATTGATTTGCAAAGGGGAAAACTTACAATAAAAAGTTGAGGAGCTAAATTACAAGTATTCTTAAAAAGATTACAAGTAGATCTCCTCAGAGATTCTGGAGAAGTGTGCCGATAGGAGTCTGGTCAGCGCGCGACCACTTTGTCCCTTTGATGATACGAGCGATGAGATTCCCTTCTCGCCTCGTTCGGGGAATCAGATAATAGAGGGTTGGTAGAACCCTCTTGCTACTTCTCAAAACCGCCTTCAATTAGGAATTCCTTCTCGCCTGGTTCCGGAGATTCCTTGAGAAGAAGGTATTAGGGTATCAGCACCCTGATTAGAGAAGTAATCTCTAAAAAGTCTCTGAATTCAAGGACGCACGGTGCGTTGTGAAGAAGTCTCTGCTTGTGGAGTCTTCGTTTGCGCCTATGCCTGATCTCTACTTCTGGAGGTCCCTCTCCTTGTGCCCCGATGGGCTATTTATAGGGAGAGCAGGGGTATAATTGTCCCTTGAAAATATGAAAACAGATTGAATCAAATCTGTTTAAATCTGGAAAGTAGCCTTACTGCGAGGCTAGGATCAGCTTTTGCGAAGCTAGAAATGGCAGGTCGGTTGATCCTCTTGATCTGTTTTGATCCTTTCCATATCGTTGGAGGATTTCCCCTGATCTTCTTACTCGTTTTAGAAGAGTCAAGAGATTGTGGCAATCAACTGCCAAATTTGATCTCAGATTTGATCTTGATTGGATTTGATCTTGACCCCAATTAGATCTGATCTCATCTGGAGATTTGATTGGTCAAAGGTTGACCATAGCAGACCAGCAGCGGCGCTGCCCGCTTTGAACTCACAGCGGTGCTAGAGGCAGTATCTGGCGAAGTCAGAAGAAGGCTTCTTCGGCGGAGCTAAATGTCATCTATTGCGAAGCTACCATATACCCTTTCTGCGCAGTTGCATGTGGCTTCAGGCGAAGCTGACTCTCTCTGCGGAGTTACGCTTCAGCAGTTCAGGCGAAACTATAAGTTAGCTTCCTGGCAGAGCTTTGAATGGCTTCAAGGCGAAGTTGGATGATCTTAGCCTCTCAGGCGAGGCTATCCCTTTAGGCTCATGTGATGCTAAGTGGTAGCATCTTAGACCTGCTGAGGTCTGTTTAGAGGCAATCCGGGCTTACTGTCTGCTTGATGGATCAGTGGAGTCTAAGTTGCTTCCTTGTCCCTCGGAGATGGTGAAAACTGGTCGTCAGCTTGTCTGTCACTTGTCTTTTGTAAATGTCAACAAGTTTAGACATTGTTCAGGCCAGTAAGAATCTTGTCTTTTTAAGTGTCAACAAGACCCCCTTCAAAGTTTTCGAAAGTCTGCAATAGCTCAGACTTCGAAATACTTTGAATTGCTTTGATCAGTGGTATGTGAAGTACGAACATCGCCATGGTGGTTGAGTTCAGCTTCGCTTTTAATCCTACTTTGGGATAAGTTCGCTAGAGAATCATGTAGATTCGCGTCTGGGTAGCTTCGCATCCGGGCTTCCCGGAATAAGTTCGCTTTGGAATGTTGTTCCTTTCCGAGGCTAACTGCTGTGGGTCAATTACGAGAAGGATTACTCCTTCTCTCGCATTGATCGAGGGAGATATTCTCCCCTTGTGCATTTTCGAGAGAGGATATTCCCTCTCTTCAAGGCGTAATGAATGCCTTTATGAGGGAGAGCGTTTCTTCCTTTACACGGTTCTAAGGGAAACCGTCCCTTTTCTCAAGGCGCAATAAATGCCTTAAAAGCGCTCGTGCTCCACGCTTGAAGGGGCAGTGCTCAGGTCATGAGGCCTATAAATAGGACACTTGAGGTCCTCTGAAGAGAAATGATCTGCTCTTCTTCTCTTCTCTTGGTTGAAAGAGATACTCAGATCTCTGAACTAGTGGGGATGCCCACTCTGGTTATTACCCGGCCAAGGACCGGTAAGTTTGATCATTCAAAGACTTCACCAATGATCTCTTAGGGAATTCATCTCCCTTAATTTAACTTTAACAGCTGCCTCAGGGATTGATTTCTCTTGTTCTTCATTTTGTAATTGACTGATCTGCAAAGAAGGGTTTCAGCCCTGCTTCCCAACGAAACTATCATTTTGACTTGATCAAAGAAAGATCATAGCATGCCTGCTTGCTAAGTTCACCACACAGGCAAACTCAGGACTTAGTCTCTTCAAAGTTGAGCCAGTCTTGCCATATAGGTGGGGTCAAGACTGCGTCCCTCAGGATCAGTCTGGCTTAGCCATATAGGCGAGGCTAGGACTTGGCATTTGCTGAGCTAGCCCATCATCACTGTGCAAGCGAGGCTATCAATGTTTGACTGAATCAGATTGCTTCGCCCTAAAGGATTTGACTAAGTACTTTTGCAGCTTCTCCTGTGTTTAACTGCTAATTTGTTCCAGTTTACATTGCAGTGAGCTATGTTCGCTAATCTTGTGACTTGACGAAAGAAACCAAGAAATTTCCTCTTACTTTTCCAGTTAGAATTTTACTCTTAAGCAGGAGGAACAAACTGAGGCAGCCGCTGTGCGTCCTAGAGGAGGTTGGCAGTCGCTTATCTGAGATGATCCACTTTGAGGCGAGGCTGGTAGTCGCTTATCCGAGATGATCCACTTCAGGAAAGCGGACGTCACCTGTAAGGTCGCAGATCTTCCCATTGCCAATTTTCATCAAAGAAGATCCAACCTGCTGGTGGCGATCAGTCCTTTGCCAATTTTGATTGCGGAAGGTTCAACTTCCTGGTGGCACCATCTGTCCTGGTGGCACCATCTGTTCTTGTGCGAAGGCTTACGGCCTTGTGCAGGAGGGAGGCCTTTCGTGTCCAGTTGGTTTGGCTTGAAAGTAGATAAGACCACTTGTATGCCTCTTGAGCAAATGATTTAGTTGTATGAAACACAACTTTGATGTAGTATCAATGTACTTTTCCTTTTAAATGAAAGTTCATTTTCTGCTCATTTGATTTGCTATGCCTTCTCTTTTGAATTGAGAACACTTGAATTGGTCCAGCGGAGCTAGACTTCACGTGAAGTTAAAGATAGAATCCTTTCTGAATCAGGAACGAGCTTCCAGCGAGACTAACATTTTCGCGAAGTTCGGACTGTGCTTTTGGCAGAGCTATAGCAAGCTTTTCGGCGAAGTTAACGATACGTCGCGCGAAGTCAACACTTGACTTGTGGCGAAGTTAGCCCTTAGTAGGGCTGAATCAGCGCTTCTCAGGAAGGCGCTTTAGACGCCGTTTCAAATTAATTCAAAACGACGGCCTGTGCTCTTTACGAGGCGTCGTTTCAGGCACTCATTGGCCTATAAAAGCCCGATCGGGCTGAGAGAACGGATTACTTTATCTTAGAATTTTTCAGAGTACTTGACTCTTTTTCCTTCTTCTTCTTTCCTCTTCATTCGAGAGTTTAAGAACTTCCAAGGTTCTTCAATGGCGCCCAAGAGACGAGCGGGAAAAGAGGTGACAGCTTCCGCAGCAGAGGGTCCTTCCCCTCCTCCGGTCATCGAACGACCAATCGCCGGTAGGGAACTTTCCCTTTTGATTAGAGACTGCCGTCTCTCTCTTAAAGCCAGTTTTTGGCTGTCCTTAAATGACTCCAACACGAGATCAACCATGGTCTTGTGATTTTAGGAAGTCCAATTCCCTGAATTTACCTTGATTTCTTGATCGGGAATCCAAGAACTGAAGAGTTCTTCTTTAAGCTTCCAAGCGAAGCTATCCTTTAGGCGGTTCACATCGTGTTGAATGACAGGATACGAAGCTGTCCTTTGAAATTTTGACAGAAAAGGACCGTAATGCCCTTCTGACGAAGTTAGTTCTCAGGGCTGTACTGCCTTCTGCTTAAGCTTCTAAAGCGAAGCTAACACTTGAATATTTGTTGCGAAGTGCGGAATTAACCGCAACTGCGAAGCTAAGCTTTGGCGAAGCTGTCACCTTGTTAGCTTCGTTCAGAGAGCGAGGCTATGCCTTGGTGGAAATTGTGTTTTTGTTTAGGCCTCCGCCTGGCTGATGAACTAATCATAGTTTCTCTTTGTTCCTGCAGTGCACTACACTCATTGTCCTTTGAACAGTCTATTTGGGATGACCAGGGGATTGGACGGCAATGTCAGCCTGCAATTCCAAGGGCAGGCTTCGCTGTATAGTGAGCGGAACTCTCTCGTTCGAGACACGCTTATTTATGGTGGGGATAAACGCACCACGAGGAGCATTCTGACTACGGCTCCCCTTGAAGATTTTGACCGTCGAACTTATAGGAAGCCCGACTTCATGTTCAGGGAGGTCGCGCCAGACCCTGATCGCCAGCTGCTGGCCAGGGAGGGGCAATGGATTTTCCAGTTGGACGGCGAGAAGTTCTATCTTCCGTCTAACAAGCGGCATTTTTCTTTGTCTTCCTTCCAATGCGTGACGCAGGTTCGGAAGATGTCGTGGGAAGTGAGCCGGAGTACCGACTCCGTCCATGTAGGGAAATTGATGCTTCAGTCTCCTGGTTATGCAAGAGCGGGGCCTCCTTGTTGCATAATGGGTTTACATCCTGGGAATGTGTCGCGAGACATCCCAGTGGGAGAAAATCCTGCGGTGGCACAGACCTTTGTCAATCAATTCTTTAAAGTTAATGGGAACTATCCGGCCACTGATTTCAGAACTCCAGGCTGGATTCACCCTCCGAAGGCGTGGTGGAGGGATTTAACTATATACGTCCTTGCTCATTTCGAGGAGGATCTGGAGAGGCTAAACCTTCATGAGGCCGTCAGGGCGACTTGCTACGGCATTGAGATGAACGTGGCGTGCTTCTACGCCATCTTTGAATTGTACTGCCCAGCTACAGGGACTTTCTTCACCCCCGTTGGCGAACTGGGTATGGCTCTGCATGAGATGTGGGAAGTCTCTACTCTGCCTTTGGGATCTATCCCATATGAAGAATACTTGCCGTGCGAGGCGGAATTGGCACTTCTGGAGAAGCAGGAACCTACCTTGTTCGAGACTTACCGGGAGTTAATGTACCATTTGTACATTTACTTCAGCATGCACGAAAATAGTAAGGGAACTTCTTGTAGTTTGAAGAGCTGGGGAGATTATTTGTTCCCAGATAGGGAGAACACTCCTGAAGTAGCTCACTGTGGAGTCGCTGTCAAAGACATCTTTAGCCGGATGCAAAAGCATTCCCAAAGGGATCTAGTTGTGGAAGAAGACGACGGTCCCTATGAAAAAGGCGATGTTCTTCGAAATTTCCATCACCAAGCTCGTCGGCCGATGTCCCGGCAGGCACTGCTGGCTGGCTTCTTGACAGTCTGGCTGAAGAGGTGCGTGGTGCCGTCTTCGTCGGGTGACGTCATTCATCCGAACGTCCTGCTGCCTGCTGTTCGTCTAGTCCATGGTCGTTCTCTGGGACTTCTTTTGGCCATGGTGTGCTGTATCCAGAGAGGCCTTCGCGCATTGACGGAAGGTTTCTGTAGACCGCTAGTGACGAAGCGTGGAAAGGGGGCCACTTCACCCCGTGACGGACCTAACTCCAGAGTAGGTTTGCCATATACTTATTTGATGGCGTGGTTCACCCTGCACTGTCCCTCTTTGATTGAAGCTGGAGAGGACCCTCCCGAAGGTATTCGAATGGCGCTCCTCCGCCGATTCGAAGGATGCTCATGGCAGAAGACTTACGTGGCTGAGGCCCGTAAATTGGTGCGTCGCTATGACGTCTATAGTCTCTTCCGCTATTTTCTCCGTATTCGGGATGCAGGCTATGACGAGGAGTTCAAAGATGCGGGAGAAGGATAGTCATCCCTGAGCCGGGGAATTTTTGAGTGGCTAGTCATCATCCGGCCCTCACATTTATTATACCGGAGCGGAGATAGCTGCTACTTGGAGCCTTATGTTCCAAGTCGGTTTGCTCGACAGTTTGGATATGACCAACTGTATGTGGGCAACCCAAATCTCAATCTGGCTTTCATGGGGAGCCTCATTGATGGAGCCCGTGCTTGGCGATTTTTCATTGCGGGCTGTACCGAGGCGCGGCTGCGTATGCCGTTGAGGACACCTAACCTTCTAATGACCCTGAGTTTCTGCCAGTGGTATGCGACTTCCAACTCCACATCCCTTGGATTCAATGCTAACAGTTCTGGTGTGAAGTTAATTTCTCAGCGGTTAAAGCGGAAGGTCTCTGAGAGAAGGGAAGGTAAGAGGATTCGCGTCCCGGGCATAGAAGAATTCGTTGCTGTTGATGACCGCGAAGCCTCGGATGCGGAAAGTCCTCGCCTCGAAGCAGAGGCAGGTGCCGAGACTCTTGCAGTTGGTTCCGGCATGATGGGGACAGCTCCCCCAAGACATGTTGAAGAGGCGGAGGAGGAGGATCCCGACGTTCCTCTCAAGCGCAAACGGATAGGTGGGTCTCGTAGGAAGCAGTTGGTGAAGAAGCCCCGTCGCCAAGCTCCTACAGTTGTTGTAGAGGGCGAACCATCTGTGGCGCTTCCTCCTCTTGTCCCATCAGTACCTAAACCGTCAGTTGTTGGACCGACGACTGGCGAAATTGCTCCAGACTTGGGTAAAGTCAACTCCGTCCTTGTAATATACCTTATATGTGTTTTAGACAGCTCATCATTTGTTTTGCGATGCAGGAACTGAGGCGGTGACAAGCTCGAGAGCTGCAGCCGTCGGAGAACATGGGGAACATTATGATCCCCTATTCACCTATAAAGAGGGTGATGAGGCTGGCTATTTTGCCGTCTCAGAAGAGTCCGGAGATGATGCGGCTGGCGTAGGTCCTTCGGGCGCCGGGACTTCGAAAGGAGGTTCCGAAACTTCTAGCTCCTTTGGGTGGACCACGGAGGGTTCGGCGAGTGAGGGTGAGCCGGCTGTCCGTGTTGATTCTGCCAAAGATTTTCTGATGGAGCCTGTAGAGACTGATGTAGCCGCCAAGACGATTGAGGCGACATCATCTTTTGGTATTGGTTTGGCCTTTTGACTCTTACTATTTGTTGTGTCCTGCCTAAACACAACTTTGTTGCAGGTGTTCCGCCTCTGGGTGCGTCAACTTCAAGGGAGCCAACCGATCTTCCCGAGGGGTCCAGGGGTGACATGAGCACTTCGACCGCGGCGGATGCTGCTATGTTGGATGCTTTGTATGGTGACCTGCCCCCTTATCGGCCTGAACCAGCCAGAGGAACAGAGGTTGAAGGGACAGTAGTCACGGAGGCAACTTCACTCCTAACTAAATCAACGAGTGAGGTGCCATCAGTTTTGCCAGGTGCGGAGCTGAGGGTGATTACAAGTCCTACTTCCCCAACACTGGTGGTTGAGCCTGCTGTCCAGGAAATGGTCACTAGTCCTACCTCAGTTGTGGCTAGTGTACTAGTTTCAATGAGGACTCCGCCAAGATCACCGATGACCTGCCATGCTGCTGCAGCCAGTGTTCCCACTGTTGCTTCAACAGTAATGTCAATAAAGCCGGTGGAATCTTCTGGTGCTGCCCGTCTGCCAGGAGTGGCTGAGGCTGAAAATGAATTTGTAGCTGAAATAGTCAACAGCTTTTATAAAGGCCTGAAGCGATCCATTGATCTGGTCTTGAAAGGCTCGACTATGCCATTTTCTACTTTAAAGGTGGTCCTCTCCCGAAGTATTGAGAATATCCGGGACTTTAGAGGGGATAAGCAGGCCGTCGCACTGGAACTTCTAGTAAACCAATTTGAGAGGGACGTAGAAGAATGGTGCCGTCTCAGCCGTTCGAACTTGGAGTCTTCAGTTGATGAGCAGCTTGCGCACCTTGTCGCTCAAATGCGTGAAGCTCATCTTGCTGCTCAGGAAGCTGCTAAGGCCATTTCTTTGGACTTGAAATTCTTGGAGACAAGGCAAGTAGAGCTTGGGGACGCCATAGATGCTTCTAACAGTGCTCTTCTTGACGCTGAAGATAAAATCGAGAAGGCCAAGGAGATGATCAGGAAGGGAAATCTTCTCTTATCCAAGGCTGAACCAGTGCGTCTTGAAGAAACTATGTGGCTTGAGCAGCTTAAGGCTCAGAGTGATGAGCTTTCGCGGTAAGAGTTGGCTCAAAGGGCAACCTTGGCTGAAGTTGAATCTCGCTTGGCCCAGACGGCGATTTTTAATGAGGCTGAGCTAAGGTCGCAGGCTCTTGTGAGGGCTGCCGATGATAGGGAGGCAAGGCTGACCTTTCTTGAGGGACGGATCAAATCTTATGACGCACCCCTATAGCTTGTAATATATGTGCCTCCATGTATCCCTTCCTTTTTGGAATCAATAAAAGTAATTTTGTTTTGACTCCCTGTCGAATCTCCGACTTGTTTTATCTGCTGGATTGTTGTTTCCAAGTTGTATTGCAGCCACTTGAGAACATAGTCCCTGCTAGATTGGGATTGAATAATGAGACTTGGCCCTCTGCCGGTTCAGAGGTCCCAATGACGTAACCGATTGAGAAGCCACCAAGCTCAAGATTAGCCCTCATGGAACTAAAAGGGCAATACTTGTCTTTTGTAAATGTCAACAAGTATGGGTGAAACCTGTCTTTTGTAAATGTCAACAGGCTCAAGGTTGAGACTTGTCTTTTGTAAATGTCAACAAGCTCGAAATTGAGACTTGGCTGTCTGCTGGTTCAGAGGTCGCAATGACATAACCGATTGAGACGCCACCAAGCTCAAGGTTGGTGATACTTGTCTTTTATAAATGTCAACAAGTATCGAGACCTGTCTTTTGTAAATGTCAACAGGCTCAAGGTTGAGACTTGTCTTTTGTAAATGTCAACAAGCTCGAAATTGAGACTTGGCTGTCTGCTAGTTCAGAGGTCGCAATGACATAACCGATTGAGACGCCACCAAGCTCAAGGTTGTAATGGAGTTTGGGAAAGGTCTCGTTTTCACGGGGAGAAACGAGGGAATCACTGTCATAAGTTTAGTGTTAACGTAACATCAAAATGTATATGTGGTCTTACCATTCTATGGATGAGAATTGGTAAATGATTTTGGAGAGCTCGTTTTCACGAGGAGAAACGAGGGAATCACTGTCATAGGTTTAATGTTAACGTAACAGCGAAATGTATACGTGGTCTTACCATTCTATGGATGAGAATTGATAAGTGATTTTGGAGAGCTCATTTTCACGAGGAGAAATAAGAGAATCACTGTTATAGGTTTAATGTTAACGTAACAGCGAAATGTATATGTGGTCTTACCATTCTATGGATGAGAATTGTAAGTGATTTTGGAGAGGGAATCAAATGGGAATAGGTCCCTTAGGATTTTTAGCAAATCCCCAGCTGTCAACGGGTTTGATATGCCTTTACCAACTACCGTTTGAATTGGGCTAGCCATGCTATTCCCCTCAGCATGATGAGTTGTCGAGGACTTATGTTGGGCTTAAAGGCCAACATTTCCTCTATCCTTAATCGTTAAGGATATTGGATCATCTGGTTAGCGTATGTGTAACCTTGATTCTCCTTTGAGAGAACTAGTATACGGCCAGGTTCCTACTTTTTTATGATTGTATGATCTCGCTTGGAGGAAGAGAAAGGCTCTCTTAGCATGTACCTTGGACATAAAGGTCTTGATCAGAGGTGTAATGTTAACTTGATCATGAGAAGGATCCTTAATCAAGGATAATACTTCTTTAAGAACTTGCCATTGATCGGCATCATGAGTAAATCGCCACCTGAAGTCATAAGGCGGTATGCTCCGTTTGAATAGACTGTTTCTATTACAAACAGCCCTTCCCATTTAGGCTGAAATTTGCCTTTGGTCTTGTGCGTCATAATCATCGGTCGTCTGACGGCTAAAACCAAGTCTCCTTTCTGGAAGACTCTTTGTTTGACCTTCTTATTGAAGGCTTTTGAGATTCGAGCTTGATACAACTCGATATGCTGTTGAGCTTGTAGTCGCTTCTCATCTAGGGCTTCGAGCTCTTGAAGACGTAATCGATCATTGTCCTCTGATGTGATCTTAGTCATTAGAGCGACTCACAATGACGACATCTGTATTTCCAACGGGATGACTGCTTCACACCCGTACACCAGGGAAAAAGGCGTATTGCCTGTCGGTGTTCGAACCGTGGTTCGGTATGCCCAAAGACATTCACCAAGCTTTTCGTCCCAATCTTGCTTATTCGAGGAGACGAACTTTTTGAGTAACTTGATGATTGTTTTGTTGAATGCTTCCGCCAAGCCATTAGCGGCGGGATTATAGGCAGTCGAAGCCGTATTCTGAATTCGGTATTTATCGCAAAACCTATAGAATACTTGGCTTATGAATTGGGGACCGTTATCATGGATGATTCGCCTAGGGACACCAAATCGATGGATGACATGGTGTTTGATGAAATTTACCACGTTAGAGGTTTTGACTTCAACCAGTGGTATAGCCTCCGCCCACTTTGAAAAGTAGTCGGTTATTGCCAAGATAAACCGGTGACCTCTTGTCGAAGAGGGGCTAATCGGCCCTACGACGTCTATTCCCCATGCTTCAAATGGCCATGAAGCAACAGTCGGGTGGAGCAACTCCGAGAGCTGGTGTATGAAGTCCACGTGAATCTGGTATGCTTTACACCTTCGTGCATATTGGATGGCATCGGCTATCATGGTCGGCCAATAGTATCCAAGCCTATGCAACCTGTCTTTGAGTTTTGGACCTGGCTGATGAGCTCCGCAAATGCCGTTGTGTGCTTCTTCAAGCACTTCCTGCGCCTCTGAATTGGAAAGGGAACGGAGGAGGACACCGTCATATGAACGACGGTGAAGTGTCTTCAGAGCTAGATCGTAATAGAAACGGAGAGACCTTCGTCTGATAGATGCCGCTTCTTTAGGATCGTCTGGCAGCAGACCATGTAAGGCATAGTCGATGAAAGGAAATCGCCAATCTCTCGGTTCAAGATCCGTCGAGATATTATAAACCTCTTTGGTTCTTAACATATGTTTAGAGCATACAAGATGTCGAGTTGCCACTGTGAGGTGATACTCGGTGTCGGCTGGCAAGGCTAGTGTTGTTGCTAATGCAGCAAGAGCGTCCGCCTTGGTATTTTGAGATCGAGACACGTGCCCGATCTAGAAGCCTTCAAAAAGATTAGCCAATTCGATGACCGTGTGGTAATAAGGCACCAAGTCTTCGTGGCGGACCTCATATTTGCCTTTAACCTGATTGATAATCAGTTTTGAATCGCCGTAAGCTTCAAGGTAGCGTACCCCCATTCCATAGGCGAGCTGAAGACCAATGAGCAGAGCATTATATTCTGCTACATTGTTGGAGCATGATTCTGTCAGAGAAAATGCTCTGAGAAGAACATGATTCTGTGGGGAGATAAATACAAGCCCCACTCTGGCAATGATCTTGCCTTTAGGGCCTATTCGCGATGCTCCATCGAAGAACATCTGCTACACTTCTTCCTCTGAGGTTGTATTAGACTCAAAGACTTCGTCTGGAATATCTTCATGAAGTTTTGAGTGTTCCGGAACTGGATGGGCAGCCAAGAACTCTGCAAGGGCCTAGCCTTTAACCGCCTTCTGAGGGGTAAAGATCATGTCGTATTGAGACAAAAGAAGCGCCCATTTAGCTAATCTTGAGTTCAATGATCCTGGCTTCGTCATGAGAAGGCGCAAAGGATTTACTCTAGAGATGACATGTATGGTTTGGCCGACCAAATAATGTTGTGTCTTCTGAACAGCGAAGACAAGAGCTAAACACTCCTTCTCGATAGGATTATAGCGAGATTCTGCTCCTATGAGAGTCCTGCTCAGATAATAAATGGCCTGCTCGTGACCATTGTCGTCCTTTTGAGCGAGGAGGGCACCAAGAGAATGGTCCAGAACTTTCGCATAAAGCAAGAATGGCTTCCCTGATGTAGGGGCCACTAAGACCGGAGGCTTCGTGAGGTATCTCTTGAGGTCTTCATTGAAAAACACCTAGAGGGGGGTGAATAGGTGTAAGTGCTAATCTAGAACTAAATGTAAAACTATGTGCGCTAAATGCGGAAGCTAATGCAAATCTTGCAACACACTTAGTACAATCAACAAGTGTAGCCGAATTCCCCGTGAAGGGCTTTGGACTAACTCCTCTTGTTTCCCCTTGAATGGGTTGAGGTGCTATGTGAAGCTCTTGTTGATTAGGTACAAGTGAGGCACACACAAACAACCAAGCATATACAAGATATAGCAATATGAATTATGCAAGGCACAACAAGCAATATATGATATGAATGAAGTATGATGTTTTGCACAAATAAATGAGAGAGAGTTAGAGAGACAATGGATCAATCGCAAAGACCAAGATATGTTTCGAGGTTCGAGCACCTTGCTCTACATCCCCGCCTACACCACCGTGTAGGATTTCCAATCCACTATCTCCCACCGAGAGAACCTTTACCGAAGAGGATTTATTACAACACTAGGAGTACCAAACTCCTCTCTCAAACAACCACCTCACAACCGAGGGGTAGGCCCGTAGCCAATACAACAACCAATCAACCAACGAGGCCTCTACCGAAGAGGTTTACAACCAAATCTCCACCTCTCACTAGAGGGAGCAAACCAACAACCCAATTACACAACCTCAACCTCTACCAAAGAGGGAGCAACCAAGAAATCAAGGGTTTACAATAGGTGGTCTCTTTCAACCACAAACCTCTTTCCTTTTTCTTTTCCACAAAAAACAAGATCCTAAATAGATTAGGATAGGTGATAACTCAAGTGTGGAAACAAGGTGTTTTTGGAAACAAGCAACAAAGAAAACTAATTGGGAAGTCTCTTGTAAAAGATAGAAAATGCAAGATCAAATCAAAATCCCAAACCTAGTTTTCTTTGATTTTCCAAAAACCCAAAAACAATAAAGATTGAAAGTTTTAAAGCCCAAAAACTCTTTTAAAACTCTTTTAAACACTTCAGAAAACTAGAATTTTTTCTCTTAAAAAACTTGGCCAAAATCCCCAAAGAGATGGGGTTTATATAGGCCCATCAGAAAACTAGCCGTTAGAGCTGAGCTGGCAGCTCTGACAGGCAGCAGTCGACCGGCCCGGTCGACCGCCAACGGTCAGAATTATGACCGTTGGGCAACTGCGGTCGACCAGCCCGGTCGACCCAAACAAACAGAGAGCACTGCTCTCGACCCGGTCAACCGGCCCGGTCGACCGTGTTTGTGCCATCCAGACGTGCACATCTGTGCACGTCGGTCGACCGGCCCTTGGTGCGGTCGACCGTCCGGGTCGACCGACCAGCCTGTCAGCA
This sequence comes from Agave tequilana, assembly GCA_038442645.1. Taxonomy (NCBI): domain Eukaryota; kingdom Viridiplantae; phylum Streptophyta; class Magnoliopsida; order Asparagales; family Asparagaceae; genus Agave; species Agave tequilana. The sequence goes on from JAVJIF010003187.1 coordinate 207,441, forward strand.
CAAAACAAAGTCAGAAAATTTGGGAAAAATATTTTATAAAAATCTTTTATCTTTTCTGAAAATTCTATAAAACTTGTTTTAACATTTTATATTCAAACACAAACAAGTGATAAAAATTTCAAGACATATATCAATTATATCAATTCATTTTTGAGTCTTGTAAATTTTATCAAAAACAAAACTTGTATTTTTGTCAAACTTGATTTTTTCAAAACATGAATAGGATAGTCAAAATAAGTTTGTCTAGCAACTTTAAAGCATGTATGTATATCTAGAACATATCTAATATACATAGAAATAAAGTAAACTTGTTTTGATCTACTATTCATGAAAACCAAAATCTAAATCATGAAACGTGTGTGTTATGTGCACTTGAGCATATCAACTATACTAAGCTTTACAAATGGATCTAAACACACTATCTAAACTAGGATACCTAAGTCTTCTTGATGATCTTCATCTTCAAGTTGACTTGCTCCAAAACTCCATCCATGGGCTAGGCAAAGTGTGATCTTGAAGCTTTGGCCCTGGAATCATTATGAATAGCTTCTAAACTCCTTGTTGAAGCTAATCACCAACTAATATCTTGGTTAATGATCTGAAACTTAAACAACACAAGATTATTAGTAAACATAACTTCATGAGTTAATCATCATCAAAACTAGGGTGGAAGGCCTTTGGGCCAACAATCTCCCCCTTTTTGATGATGACAAAACTCTTGGAGTTATATATGCATGGATTAAAGTTAAGTTTCAAAGAAGCTCCCCCTTAACTCATGCATAAGCAAATAAACATAATAATATGCAATGAAGGTTCTTAAAACATGAATGCATAAATATGCATAAACAATAAAGGTTCTAGATACCAATGAAATATTCAAAACAAAGCATGCTCTAGATACCAATTAACAAATAAACATTTTCTAGATGCTCTAGATACCAATTAACATACACTCTAGATACCAATTAACATACATTAAACTATATTAAACTTAATATATGCAAAAACATAACTATGCATATATAAATCTCAAACAAACTCAAAATCTTTCTCCCCCTTTTTGTCAATCATCAACAAAGGGGTAAACATATATCAAAACCATAAATATAATGAGGGGGTAAAAATCTTCCTTCCCTTTTTTTGTCAATCAAAACAATAAAAAAATGTTCTCCCCCTTTTTGTCTAACACAAAAATAAAGTCAATTAGGGGTGACTACAAACATGATATCAATTAAAAATATGTCAATGAAGCATCTTGATACCAAGTGAAAATAAACAAAGATCAATAAATGTTATATGCTATATATATTCATGAAGAGGAAGACGCTAAGTTAGCTTCCCTACACATATGCATTACATGAAGGAGGGATGTTACATAACACACATTATGTAATGAATAAGAGGAGATGTGAAGCTCCCCCTACACACGTGTACCACATAAAGAAAAGATGTTAAGCTTTTCAATACACAATACACTCAACAAGAATCTATATGTAGAAGAGATGTTAAGCTCTCCTTGCATATAAGAAATTTAAATCCAAATATTTGTATTTTACTTTAAACAAAATTTTTAGATAACAATTTAAAACACAAGACATCTTAATATCAATTGAAATTAAAACATAATAAATTTTGAATGTCTAAACACAAATTTTGATACAAATTGTAAATGTTTTGCCAATTGAAAAGATTTTACATAGAAACATTGATACCAATTGTAAGATTTGTTCATTTTAAACATATGATACCAAATTCAAATTTTCAATCATAAAGTATGGGAGTACAAATACCAATTGAAAGACAAAATCAAATTTTCTCCCCCTTTATGAAATACAAACTAAAATAATGCATAGTCTTGATACCAATTTAAAAGTAATCAATTGAAACAAAATTGAAACTCAAGCACTAGCATAAACACAAATATATATATATGTATGGAAAATAGATACCAATAGAAATTGATATACTTGGAATTGAAATCATACATACATACAAAACAAATATGAGTATACAAGAAGATCAAAATGATACCAATTGAAAGAGTTCAATGATACCAATTTACATAACAATAAGTTCAAGTGTATACATCATATTACTATACCTCCCAATCAAGGTTCAAGTTTTAAATGATTTTCATTTTAAAGCATACATGAACATGATCTCCCATCCATCCTCCCATAAAGGGAAGGGGTTTTCAAAAATAGGTTTGAAAAAAAATAAGCTTTGTTTGAAATACTTTTGGTAGAGATTTCAACTACCATATGAGGAATACCGTAACTAGTTAAATGGAAAAAGTTTTCAAACTAGTACGAAATCCTTCAAGTAAGGAATAAAACAAAATATTTTTCATGAAACATGAAATCCACATGATAATCAACACTCTAATTCAATTAGGCATAAATATGACTCATGAAAACAAAACATGAGCAAGCAATAAATGTGAGTGTACAAATAAAGTGTGAATATCATAATCATGAAAATATTCAATTAAGCTCAATTATTCCTTTAAAACATTGAAAACATGAAAACATAAAAATCATCTAAACTATTTAATCTTCAAGGCATATGTATGTCTTATACAAACTAAAGTATACATACATATCCAAAATTCAAACGAGTCCACAAAATATATGCATTAAGGCACGTGGCTCAAAAGGATAAACATGTATATCTAAAAGTTTGGACAAAATAGACATATACATGAAGTTAAACAATTAAACACAAAATCAAGAGAAATTAAATCTTCATCAAAACAAATTTCATTTCATGGTATATGTATGAATTGTCAACACAATAAGTATACATACATATCCCTAAACACAATTGAGTCCATATATATAGATTTGCATGAAAGGCAAATGACTCAAAGGGTATACATGTATATCTTAAAGTTTGGCAATACAAACATATACATGAAGTGAAAACTCATAAAACAAATTCGAAAATGAGAATACAAGTTTAAAATGTATGAATCATCAAAACTAGACTATACTAGCACATCTAATGGGTTCAAATAAGCAATCAAGCCCAAATTTATTTGTGGCCCACTATATGCACAAGTATATACCTAGTTTTAGTGAAAACTAACATCTAAACAAGTAATCTTAGCATGAAGCATCAAAAACAAAAATCATCATGATAAAACTAAAACATGATTATCATGTAAATTCACATGTATTAGATTCATGATGTACATTATAGCTTAAACAAAAGTGAGAACACTAAGTATGGGATCATATAAGCATGTGTGTCTCAAATACTATACATGTATGTCAAGGATCTAATAAACATGGAATGAACATACTAATCCATAGACATCAAAAACATGCTATAAAACATCAAAACATGGAAAGCATGTAAACAATAAATGGGAGTAAAGGATTGTTACCAAAACCGAAGAAGCAACTTCCCTTGACTCCAAAACATGGTGGTCATCTCCACCAAACCTTCCCTTGAAAGTGATGCATCTAATTGATTTTCTTTAAGTCCGGAACGCATCCACTCCAAGGTGCTATCACTCTCACGTCATGTGAGAGCCCACACCTACATCAAAAATAATAGGAGGGGTGGTCTTTGGTACCCATACTCTTTTGGGTCCATGGGGGTTAGTATCTTCTCTAACCCAAACAAAATTCTTTCCTAAATTAGGAGTATGTAATCTATCATAGCAAAATTTAGCATGGTGGCCCTTACGTCCACAATGTGTACAAGTGTACACATGAGCATACATATGGTGATGGGTGTGTCCGTGAGAAGCATGTGTATGCCGTGGAGGGTGTGCATGCATAAAAGTTGGAACTTGTTTCTTTCGAACCAAGGATTCCAAGCGTGTATGGTTCATGGCACATTGGCTCATAGTGGAGCCCAAACAATCAACCTTCTACTTAAGCAAACAAATATCATCATTAATCTTAGAAGAAGAAGTGTGGCATGCAATAGGTGAAGTGTGTGATACTACACTAGCATGGCAAACATATGCATCAATCTTATTTCTCAAAACATCATTTTTCTTTAAACATACATCTAAATCATTTGAAATAGAAATAATTTTGTTTTTCAAATCAACATTTTCTTTTAAAACAAAATCTACTTTTGAAGACAAGTTCTCATTTTTCTTCAAAAGTGTTTCACAATCATTTTTAGATTTTAAAAATTTATTTTCTTTTAATGCAAGTTCTAATTGAGATCTCAATGCATCCCGTTCATTAGAGACCTCAACCTTCTCTTACAAAACATTGTTAAGTCTAGAATGCAAACTCTTATTTTCTTTTTCAATTTCTAGACTCTTCTTTTTCAACAAATTATATTTTTCTATTAATTTTTCACAAACAATAGATAGTTCTTCGTTCAAGGCATGGGCATCAATATGATCATTTGAAGAACTAGCATCATCATCACTATCTAATGGAGTTTCCGAGTGTACCTCAAGGGAGTCATTCCCTTGGACCATGAAGCATTGTGAATTGGATTCTCCGCTAGATTCCTCCGGTTGATTTGGCAATAGAAGCTCGGAGGTGGTGGTTGTTGTCAACAAATTTCACACTGCAAAGGCGGAATTAATGTTAGAAACACGTAAAAGATAATCTTTAGATAATGTGCTTCTAATGGCCTCAAGGGCTTGTGCATTGGCCCCTATATGATTGCTATCACTAAGGAAGGATTCCTTGGTAATGGCAAGGTAAACTTTATGACCTAGGGTTTGTAAATAAACGGTCATCCTAATCTTCCAAACATGAATGTTGGAAGGGTCAAACATAGGTGGGGTCATGAAGGCCATGGTAAACTATATGTATGCAAACAAGCAAATGCAAACAAAAGATTAGCAACCAAATGGATCTCACTCCTAGGATGTTAAGCCTAATATCAGGAGCACTAGCTCTGATACCAATTGAAAAACACCTAGAGGGGGGGTGAATAGGTGTAAGTGCTAATCTAGAACTAAATGTAAAACTATGTGCGCTAAATGCGAAAGCTAATGCAAATCTTGCAACACACTTAGTACAATCAACAAGTGTAGCCGAATTCCCCGTGAAGGGCTCTAGACTAACTCCTCTTGATTCCCCTTGAATGGGTTGAGGTGCTATGTGAAGCTCTTGTTGATTAGGTACAAGTGAGGCACACACAAACAACCAAGCATATACAAGATATAGCAATATGAATTATGAAAGGCACAACAAGCAATATATGATATGAATGAAGTATGATGTTTTGCACAAATAAATGAGAGAGAGTTAGAGAGACAATGGATCAATCGCAAAGACCAAGATATGTTTCGAGGTTCGAGCACCTTGCTCTACATCCCCGCCTACACCACCGTGTAGGATTTCCAATCCACTATCTCCCACCGAGGGAACCTCTACCGAAGAGGATTTGTTACAACACTAGGAGTACCAAACTCCTCTCTTAAACAACCACCTCACAACCGAGGGGTAGGCCCGTAGCCAATACAACAACCAATCAACCAACACCTCTACCGAAGAGGTTTACAACCAAATCTCCACCTCTCACTAAAGGGAACAAACCAACAACCCAATTACACAATCTCAACCTCTACCAAAGAGGGAGCAACCAAGAAATCAAGGGTTTACAATAGGTGGTCTCTTTCAACCACAAACCTCTTTTCTTTTTCTTTTCCACAAAAAATAAGATCCTAAATAGATTAGGATAGGTGATAGCTCAAGTGTGGAAACAAGGTGTTTTTAGAAACAAGCAACAAAGAAAAACTAATTGGGAAGTCTCTTGTAAAAGATAGAAAATGCAAGATCAAATCAAAATCCCAAAACCTAGTTTTCTTTGATTTTCCAAAAACCCAAAAACAATAAAGATTGAAAGTTTTAAAGCCCAAAAACTCTTTTTAAAACTCTTTTAAACACTTCAGAAAACTAGAATTTTTTCTCTTAAAAAACTTGGCCAAAATCCCCAAAGAGATGGGGTTTATATAGGCCCATCAGAAAACCAGCCGTTAGAGCTGAGCTGGCAGCTCTGACAGGCAGCGGTCGACCGGCCCGGTCGACCGCCAACGGTCAGAATTATGACCGTTGGGCAACTGCGGTCGATCGGCCCGGTCGATCCAAACAAACAGAGAGCACTGCTCTCGACCCGGTCGACCGGCCCGGTCGACCGTGTTTGTGCCATCCAGACGTGCACATCTGTGCACATCGGTCGACCCGACGGGTCGACCGGCCCTTGGTGCGGTCGACCGTCCGGGTCGACCGACCAGCCTGTCAGCACAAAACAAAGTCAGAAAATTTGGGAAAAATATTTTATAAAAATCTTTTATCTTTTCTGAAAATTCTATAAAACTTGTTTTAACATTTTATATTCAAACACAAACAAGTGATAAAAATTTCAAGACATATATCAATTATATCAATTCATTTTTGAGTCTTGCAAATTTTATCAAAAACAAAACTTGTATTTTTGTCAAACTTGATTTTTCCAAAACATGAATAGGATAGTCAAAATAAGTTTGTCTAGCAACTTTAAAGCATGTATGTATATCTAGAACATATCTAATATACATAGAAATAAAGTAAACTTGTTTTGATCTACTATTCATGAAAACCAAAATCCAAATCATGAAACGTGTGTGTTATGTGCACTTGAGCATATCAACTATACTAAGCTTTACAAATGGATCTAAACACACTATCTAAACTAGGATACCTAAGTCTTCTTGATGATCTTCATCTTCAAGTTGACTTGCTCCAAAACTCCATCCATGGGCTAGGCAAAGTGTGATCTTGAAGCTTTGGCCCTGGAATCATTATGAATAGCTTCTAAACTCCTTGTTGAAGCTAATCACCAACTAATATCTTGGTTAATGATCTGAAACTTAAACAACACAAGATTATTAGTAAACATAACTTCATGAGTTAATCATCATCAAAACTAGGGTGGAAGGCCTTTGGGCCAACATTCATAAGCTTCTTGACAAGCTTGATCCCATACGAAGGAAGCACCCTTTTTCATGAGTCGGGTGAACGGCTGACAACGGCCTGAAAGGTTTGCGATGAACCTTCTGATATACGCCAATCTTCCTTGCAGGCCTCTAAGCTCTTTGAGATTCCTCGGTGGATGCATGCTTTGAATGGCCTTGACTTTGTCTGGGTCGAGATGAATCCCTTTTGACGTAACAATGAACCCAAGGAACTTGCCACTTAACACTCCCAGGAAGGATTTTGTCGGGTTCATTTTCAATTGATGAGCCCGCATTATGTCGAACATCATTCTCAGATCGCGAAGATGGTCATCCTTGTTGCGGCTTTTGACAGCAATGTCGTCGATATAGCATTCCATCGTTTTTCGAAGATGGTCGCGGAAGATTGTACTCATTGCCCGCTGATAGGTTACTCCGGCGTTCTTCAGCCCGAAGGGTATTACGGTGTAGCAGTATACCCCAAGGGTGTTCGGAACGAAGTATGCTTCTCATCGTCGGGGTACATTTTAATCTGATTGTACCCTGAAAAACCGTCCATGAAAGACATTCTTTCGAATCCACAGGTATTGTCAATCATGACATCGGTGATGGGCAGTGGGAATTCGTCTTTAGGACAAGCCGTATTGAGATCACGGTAGTCGATGCAGATCCGTATTTTCCCATTCTTCTTGAGGACTGGAACGATATTAGCAACCCAATCTGGATGTTGTTCCTCCCGAATGAAGCCACATGCAATGAGCTTATGGACTTCGGCCTCAATAGCTTCCATAATGTTTGGGCGAAACCGACGTTGTTGCTGCTTGACTGGCTTGGCGTCAGGCTTGATGTTCAGACGGTGCATGGCGACATGTAGATCGAGTCCGGGCATGTCTTCGTAGCTCCATGCGAAGACGTCTATATACTCCTTTACGAGTATTATCAATTCTTCTTTTTCTGTAAGTGATAAGCTTTCACTTATGAAGATGGGCTTAGGGTGATCTTGACTACCCAAGTTGACCTGCATCACCTTGTCTTCAGTAGGTGGTTCGCGCAGTTCAAATCTTTTTTCCCATTGGAGATCTAATTGCTGGGCCCATGGTTCCTTATCAGTAGCTTTTGCAGGCTCCAATTGACTGCTCGGAGTCATATTAACGGTGAGGTTTTCGAACATCATTCCTACACTGACGTCTGAGTCCCACTCGGAGGATAAGGCTGAATGTGATGGAATTGGTTCATCGTCTTTGAATTGAACCGTTGCTGACGATGTGGGTGTAACATATCCCAACCCCCTGCGTGTACTATCATAGTAATTTGCAGGCTTCCCTTTAGGCACAAAGTTCCGCATCAAACCGCGCCTTCCTTTTCCAAAATTCAGGCCTTCTCTATGCTTTAGGTCGTATCCCATTTTCTTCATAATATGGAGCGCAGGTTGCGCGTAATGGAAGAATTGTGGAGTGTCTGAGTCTGAACTCGAATATGCGGTTATGGATCCCCGTGGTTGGGTTCTACCGAAGATTATCGGTAACTGACCTTCTTTGGACGGAGGGATCACTAGCGTGGCCCCTTCTATAGCCTCCATGGGTTACTGGATGCACTTGGTTTATGCAAAGGCACGTGCAGAGAGCTATCCGTAATGGATTTATACAGCCCAACACTCGCAGGATAATCGAAAGAAATATTATCATTAATTACCCATTCACCTTCATATTCTGAAGGAGTATTACATTGGGGATTATTAAGACATGCTATAATTGGTTCACCAATCAAAATGGCTGGCATGCCTGCTTCAGATTCTGAATCCGCCTCATTGCCGCTTTCATCATCGTCTGGCAATGGTTCTTTGGGTGTTTCACCGGCCTCTTGATACAGGAGAGCATCAGTGAAGTAATTTTCCACCCCTTTGAATGGTTGCTTTTCAGCAAAGACAGTTCGTACGATCGTGTCATCTTCGACATACAGGAGAGCATCAGTTGGCGTGGATCCACGGCCGTCCTAGCAACAGGTTATATGATGTGTCGGCGTCAATGACATAGCATGTCACTTCTGACTTCAGGCTCCCGATTCGGCAACGGAGTCGAATTTTTCCAAGTGGATGACTACTCCCGGCATTGAAATCGTATATTGTAGTGGTGGTTGCAGATAACCTATATAGTGGTATGCCGAGGAAGTAAAGAAGCCTTTTGGGGATGATGCTGAGTGCAGACCCCGGATCGACTTGTACTCTTTCAATGCATGTTGAACCAATGTATCCGGTATAGTACAGAGGTCGATCGTGCTTGTTATCTTTGAGAAGCATATCTTCCGCTGTGAAGGTAATAGCGGGCACCCTTGATTGTACATGATGACATTCTGGGCAAGAAGACTGAGCGTCATCATTAGGGACCTCTGGCATGCATGTCAGGAATGATTCTGAATTAGCCAGCGCATCCCTAAGTGCTTCTCTTGTCTCTTTTGAGAGACGAAGTAGCTCGTGTATAGTAATACGAGCCGGGATATTAGCCAATTGGGCCAATATGTCAAAACGAAAGGGCGTGTCAAGCCCTGGGCCTGAAGGCTTCTTCAGGACATGGTCGAACCGGACTTCCTTAGGCTTCTCCTTTCCCTTGGTCGGAACCGAAGCGGATGCTGGTACTTGTACTGACGTCGTTTGCTGTTGTGTCTCGTCAGTAGCTTTCTCATACTGTTTTAAGTATGATTTTCCAGATCGAGTACCCGTCGGCTGAGGTACATCGGCCTGCGTTGTGCAAACATGCTTTTCTCCTTCTGAATCACTGAGGGAAGCTGACGTAAGATTGCCGTCGTCTGGCAGGATGGAGATGACATTGCAAGATTTGCCCTTTGACTTGGGCCTCTTTGAATCCCACTGCATGTCTTGGACGAGGTATGGGTGTACCCACATGACTTCTCCTGTCTCCAATGTCAAGAGAACAAAACCCTTATTATCTTGAGTTTTAGCTGGAGGATGTTTGACCTCCAACCGCGGCGCAGGGATTGGATAAGTCCCGTCAGGAACTATGACCTTTGGGGTTTTGCCGAACTCGAGGGTCACCATATTGGCAGTGACTTTCTTCTGTTCTGTCTTCAATGTCAAGACTCCAGCGTCGATCAAGGCTTGAATTCTGTCCTTGAGGACATAGCACTTGTCGGTAGGATGGTGAATCATCCTGTGGTAGAGACAGTATTTGGGGTCATTTGTGCGTCCTATTTCATTGGGACGCCGAGCATCTGGCAGCTTCATTTTATTCCCTTTGTGGAGCAAATGGAATATCGTGACTACCTGATCGTCTCTGAAAGAGTACTGTTTTGGAGGAAACTTAGACTCCTGATTATTGAAGCCGCTCTTCTTGGCTTTCGACTGTACGTTCCCTGATAATTCAACGGACATAGTCTCCTTCCCTTTGGCTTGAGAAGACTGCGCCATGTCGCTACGTCCTTTGTTGTTCATACCCCATTTGCTTTTGGGGGCAGATGGTTCAAACTTTTTAGCCGACTTTTCGGCTATCTCAGCTTGTTCGACCAGTTCTTTCCAGGTATGGGCTTTGACAGCCCCCATGCGAACCTCTACTTGGTCTAAGAAGTTGTGCCTGCACGTCTGTAAGAGTATGGGTAATGGCATCCCTGCTGGGCACATCAAAGACAAGTTTCTGAATCGCTCAATATAGTCACGGACAGATTCACCCTTCTTTTGCACGGTGGAGAGGAGCTTGTCCATGGTTACCTCGGTATCGTCCTCAAAGAAACCAGAAAGGAATCGGGTTTTCAGGTCGATCCAAGAATTGACAGAGCCCGGAGGGAGAGTTCGGAACCAGTCGAATGCTACCCCCTTTAAGGTGCCAATGAACATCCTAGTCATAATAGCATCATTGTTTATAACATTACCGGTCTGAGACCTGAAATAGTAGATGTGCTGATTTGGTGAGCTCTTACCATCATACGTATGCAATGTTGGTGGTTTGAACTTTGGTGGGTATGTGATTGGTAGCGAAAAGTGCATTTTTATCATTATATTTACCATCACATTTTCATATTTATTCCTATAATTCTGCACATTTACTAATATTTTATGATTTATTGTGTGCAGGCCTTGAAATGTTAAAATAAAGAAATAAAGCCTAAAAAGAAGCCCAAAAGCCCATATTCAAGCCCAATGTAAAAGTTGCAAATATTAATTGCCAAAATTGCAAATACTAAGGGCAAAAGTTGCAAATACAAAGAAGAGGGAAGGATAGACTTATATTCAACCCTAAACACTTGCAGGATGAGGATAAAAGCCAAAGAAGAGAAGGAAATTCATGGAAAAGATTTAGGATCTAGGTAACTTGCTTCCCAAGTTATATCTAAATCCCAAGATAAAGAGCCAAGATCAAACTTCCAGAAGGAAACGCCTAGATGGACGGACCAGAGGAGGCCACGCGCCAAAGCGCGTGGCCAGAGGCCACACAAGAGCCGCGAAAACGCGGCCCAAGCCACGTTTCCGCGGCAAGACGGTTGATTCTGGCGATAAGGTTTTTTGGGAGAGTCGTCCCGGGACTCTACCTCCTTCTGCACCTATAAATACCCCTGCAGACGCAACAGAGAAGGCTTACAGAATCCAGAGAAGATTAGGGTTTTTCTTTAGTTTTTTCTTAAATTTCTGCACGTTGTAATTTCGTTTTAAAGGCTTTGTGGAGAAGAAGGAGCTTGTATTTGGAGACATACTTTCGAATAAAGGTTACTTTCTTTTGCATATTTAATTCTTGTCAATTTTTATTTCTTTTCTCTGCGATTAATTGCTTCGGTTTTCATCTGTGAACTCTTGTTTTGCTTCTTCTTCTTTTCTTCTAATTAAAAAAGAAAATAAAAAACAATAAAAAAAATAATTATTAAAAGAAATGATGTCTAACTAATTCTTTGTGTGGTTTGCTGATCTCTTAAGCAACCCTAGGGTAAGTTAGGATTTGAATCGATTGATGACCAGTTTTTAGAAACCCTAGGTCTAAAGATTATTTTTCTTGAAGATTAAACTGATGATTAGATTTCTTAATCTAGGTTGCACATTTAAATAACTCCTCATGCCTTCATACTTAAGAACTAGGACAGCCTAAATTTAAGATTAGTCTTTTCTTAAGCTGTACTTAGATGTTAGGATGAAACATTGTTTAGTTTTTGATAATGCAACTTAGTTAGATTCTAGTATCATATTTTCTTGCTTGAATCACTCTTAATAATCTAGGGTAAATCACATTATCTCAAGATGAAATTCAACATCCAAGACTTGCATGGTGGGTTGTGGTAGTAGATCAGTAAAATCATACTTCTTTATTCATATACACTTCAAATCTAATCCCTTCTTTGTTTTATTCAAAGCATACAGAGGAATCGGCCGAAAAGCTTGCATCGCATCCTTCCCTGAGGATCACGACCCGCTTTGGCCCTTGCTACAGCGGATAGCATTGAGACTAAGAACTCTACAACTCATTCTTTTTCTTTACAAACTCTTAAATCTCAATCAAAATTTTGGCGCCGTTGCCGGGGAGGGACGGTGAGTTATTCTCTAATAATAAAAAAATTATTAACTAATTCTTTTATTCTTTTCTGTTTGCAGGTTTGGAGAACAGAAAAACCACAGCAGAAGTGGACATATAGCAACTCTGTGCCTCTGTCCTCGAAGGCAGAGCAGCAGAGCCTACTTCTTTGCCGCGGTTCCGCGGCAATAGCCGCGTTTCCGCGGCAAGAGTAGTGAATTACTGACATATCTTTCTGCAGATTACTAAAAAGTGCAATATTTGTTTTCTGCTCTGTTAAAATTTGTTCTGTGATAAACCTGTATACTGCTAATTAATTCAACAGTAAAATATTTGTTGTAAAAGATAAAAATTGATTAGACATTTGCATATTAGGCACGTGTCTTTTCAATTCCTTTATTTTACTGTTGAAGAGTGCTGGAGCAAGGTACGTTCGCATTGCATGTAGAATAGGACTCATCTCTTGGTTGATGCTTTGAGTGAATCTTATTTACATATTTTGTACACTTGCACAAATTTATTCTAAGGGCATAACCCATTAACAAGATAAGGTGGGGATTTCATCACCCTTCCTTGGCCCAAAATCAGATTCCAAGCACTCACTAACCCAAGCCTAATTAAAATTAAGTAGACGTTGGCCCTAGGGACATCTCGGACTCAATTAGGAGATTATCCTAAGGGGGAACAATGCTGAAAGTTGACTCCTGCCAAATCAGTGTCTAGGAAGGGGATTGAGGGCCGAAAGCCCGAAGATTGGTGGTTATTTAATTAAGGAACGTCTTTGACGGAAAACCTCCCACCAATCTTGCCCTGACCTGGCTGATTAACTTGTGATCAAAGTCTACACCCTACCTCCCGTGGATAGTCTAACCAGTTAGGAGTCGTCTAGGTCATAAGTCTACCCTAACTTAGGTTAGAATTTTTTTCTTTTTTATTTGCTTATTTGTTTGTTTTCTTTTTCTTTGTTTGTGTTTGTGTGATATGGCCTATAACAACAATTTTTTCAACTTTAATGAGAATCCATATTACACACCAACCTCTTATTCGGATATTACCAACCCGGCATATCATAACTTTGACCAACCTAGTGTGCCAGATTGGTCTTATCCGAATCATTACATGCCCCAGTCCCAATACTATGAACAAGATTGGAATTAAAATCACTACTCTTCACAGAGTCAATGGGGATTCAATACCCCTGAGCCGTATGGTCAACCACCTGTTCAACCATTATCTTCATATACGTCTCTTCCCACATCACTAAGGTTTCAGTCCACCATTGATCTATTCGATGGGTTAGAAAAAAAAGTGGATCGGTTGCAAGATATAATGAATGATCAAATTTCTAGACTTTCCAACATTCTTGAGCAAGTTGATAGAAACCAAGAATCATTCTGTCTAGAAGACCTTGATCAAAATTTAATTTCATCACATCAATATGAACTTGCTCAACCCCAATCCTTGGACAAATTGGCTAGTTTTAATTTCAATGAGATTGAATTAGATTGTGAATGTGAACCTGATCCCCACTTTGCGATTCAGTTTCCATTTTCGAATCTATGTTGACTCCGGTATCCTTACCCAATTTGGACCAATTTTCTGAGCCAACATTTATTCCTGTGCCCATAGATCATGAAATTGAATCACCCATTTTTGATGATCATCATATTGAACTTGACCAATTTCATACTTTTGAAAGTCCCATTGACAAATTGGTAAGTTCTCATTTTTATGAGATTGAACCTAATGAAATATGTGACCTAGATTCTCAAATCTATGATCAAGTTCAAATTCCCGAATCATTATTGACTCCTATTTTGTTACCCGACTTAGGTAATATTTTAGAGTCAGTTTTGATTCCCACACCTATCATTCCTGAACTTGAATCACCAATATTGAGTCACGTTCCATTGTGGGAAGATGATTGTGGACTTGAGTTTCAACTTCTTGACTTGGACACACTCCTTGAACCAAGCTCGACTCCTGAACCCTTACTTGATTTAAGTTTCTTTCCTGAGTCGGTATTCGTTCCTGAACCTATCATTCTTGAGTCCAAGTCAACCATTCTACCAAGTCACATTCTTTTGATGGACATAGGTATAGACCATGCCTCTGTGATGATTTTTCAGGACTGGTCATGTAAAGGGAGTAAGTTTCACGAGAGGATCTTCCATGATCCTATTCATTCTGGGGACTGTAAATATGTAAATAAAAAAGAGGTCAATAAAGGTAGGTCCCGTGAACTACCACATTATCTTGATTGGGCCGCCTTTCGTGGACCAATTAGACCACCACCGGAACCACCACCTTGAGGTAACTTCTGCCTTCCCTTCTTCTTTTTCATGCATATATGCATTCATTCATACATTGAGGACAATGCATGAGATAAGTGTGGGGGTAGGCTTTACTAACATACTAACATAGTTAGAAACTAACCAAAATTTGCTAATTAAAAAAAAATGATTATAAAAAGGACAATATTTTGACTTATCTTTTGAAAGAAATCTAAGTTAGTTTTAAGGATTAGGAAAATCATGATTAGGATTTCTAAAAACTTGGTCAAAATAAATAAATTGTTGAATTTTTAGGTATAGGAGGAGAAATTGAATAAGTAGTTAGTCTTAATTTTTACCTTAATGAAATGTGCATACCTAATGCATATCTAGGATTCTAAGACAAAGACCCTTGTGCCTCATAAAAAAAATTAAAAAAAAAATCACCAATTAAGCTGGATACATGTGCTTCAAGAAGCATAAGTATTCACGCCTAAAGGTGAGTTCTAAATAAAATAAAGTCCTTAGTTTTGAGGCCTAGTTCACTCGAATTTGAGTCCGCGGGGTGTTTTCTCACCTGGTGCCCTAAAGCCGATCGGTTTGGGAGCCACCGACTTTAAGTTCGCTACATGGGTGGATTAGAAAGCCAAAGAAAACTGAGAAATATTATATATGTATTAACACATCTAATAGTCAAATAATTAGGTATGAGGGCCTCAAGAAGCCTTGATGCTTACGCGAAAGAATATTAGATGAGTTATACATATTAAAAAAATATATATATATAGAGGCATGAGAGTCCAAGTTAAGGAATTTCTAGTAAAAATTCATAAGGATGCATATGACTTAGGGTAACGAAAAAGACTATACAAACATTCAATTTTGATTCTTACTTAAAAAGGAAAACAATTTACTATATAAAGACTAAGTCTAAGAATGAATAAAAATGATAATCCTAAAAACTTATAGACTACTTAGTCTTTTCAAAAGTATTTCAAATATTTTCCTTTTTATAGATTTTTTGGGTGTAATCCGCTGAAAACCCTCACGAGACAACACTCGTCCTCTAGGGTAACCTAGAGGTTTAACGGCTTGTTGCACGTGCTAAGTGCAATCGTGATTCCTACGAAAGTGAGTTAGGTTAGATTAATTTTTCTTTTCTTTTTCTCTTTGATTTTTACTCGAGGACGAGCAAAAAGATAAGTGTGGGGTGTGGTTGGTGGTGAAAAGTGCATTTTTATCATTATATTTACCATCACATTTTCATATTTATTCCTATAATTCTGCACATTTACTAATATTTTATAATTTATTGTGTGCAGGCCTCGAAATGTTAAAATAAAGAAATAAAACCTAAAAAGAAGCCCAAAAGCCCATATTCAAGCCCAATGTAAAAGTTGCAAATATTAATTGCCAAAATTGCAAATACTAAGGGCAAAAGTTGCAAATACAAAGAAGAGGGAAGGATAGACTTCTATTCAACCCTAAACACTTGCAGGATGAGGATAAAAGCCAAAGAAGAGAAGAAAATTCGTGAAAAAGATTTGGGATCTAGGTAACTTGCTTCCCAAGTTATATCTAAATCCCAAGATAAAGAGCCAGGATCAAACTTCCAGAAGGAAACGCCTAGATGGACGGACCAGAGGAGGCCACGCGCCAAAGCGCGTGGCCAGAGGCCACACAAGAGCCGCGGAAACGCGGCCCAAGCCGCGTTTCCGCGGCAAGACGGTTGATTCTGGCGATAAGGTTTTTTGGGAGAGTCGTCCCGTGACTCTACCTCCTTCTGCACCTATAAATACCCCTGCAGACGCAACAGGGAAGGCGTACAGAATCCAGAGAAGATTAGGGTTTTTCTTTAGTTTTTTCTTAAATTTCTGCACGTTGTAATTTCGTTTTAAAGGCTTTGTGGAGAAGAAGGAGTTTGTATTGGAGACATACTTTCGAATAAAGGTTACTTTCTTTTGCATATTTAATTCTTGTCAATTTTTATTTCTTTTCTTTGCGATTAATTGCTTCGGTTTTCATCTGTGATCTCTTGTTTTGCTTCTTCTTCTTTTCTTCTAATTAAAAAAGAAAATAAAAAACAATAAAAAAAATAATTATTAAAAGAAATGATGTCTAACTAATTCTTTGTGTGGTTTGCTGATCTCTTAAGCAACACTAGGGCAAGTTAGGATTTGAATCGATTGATGATCAGTTTTTAGAAACCCTAGGTCTAAAGATTGTTTTTCTTGAAGATTAAACTGAAGATTAGATTTCTTAATCTAGGTTGCACATTTAAATAACTCCTTATGCCTTCATACTTAAGAACTAGGACAACCTAAATTTAAGATTAGTCTTTTCTTAAGCTGTACTTAGATGTTAGGATGAAACATTGTTTAGTTTTTGATAATGCAACTTAGTTAGATTCTAGTATCATATTTTCTTACTTGAATCACTCTTAATAATCTAGGGTAAATCACATTTATCTCAAGATGAAATTCAACATCCAAGACTTGCATGGTGGGTTGTGATAGTAGATCAGTAAAACCATACTTCTTTATTCATATACACTTCAAATCTAATCCCTTCTTTGTTTTATTCAAAGCATACAGAGGAATCGGCCGAAAAGCTTGCATCGCATCCTTCCCTGAGGATCACGACCCGCTTTGGCCCTTGCTACAGCAGATAGCATTGAGACTAAGAACTCTACAACTCATTCTTTTTCTTTACAAACTCTTAAATCTCAATCAGTATGGTACTGAATCCCACTCTATCGGGTAAGGACGGACTGCCCCTACTTTCTTTAATTCATCCCTCTGAGCTAGGGACGCAATTTGAGCTCGGAGACCCCTAAGGACTTCAGCGTCTAAAGAAGAACCCTCCTTGGATTTCTCCGTCTTTGGCTGATCATTGCTAAAATGTTCCTCCTCACCATGATTGCTCCTGGCATCATTGTCATTGCGATTATTGAGGAGTTGAGAAAGCATCTGTTGAATGTTGCCCAGAGCTTCTTGCTGGGTCTTGGAAGTTTGCTCCTGAGCTTCCAAACGCCGACGGAGGTCGTCGTTAACATTATCAGCCATGTTGACTGATGCTCTGTCTGTTCGCACTGAGCTAACTGTCGCTGAAGAGGCGTACCCACTGTCTTCGTCTTCATCCGATGGTTGGAGTGCTCTCCTGGGCTCCGACGAGGCTAGGGCCGTTGAGAAAGAAGGCTGTTCATAACTGTAGGGTATCGCCACCCTAGATCTGGTGTTTCGAAAAACACCCTCTTCATGCACCAAGACTTCGCCTAAGCCTGGGCTGTAATCTGGATCTGGGAAGCTGTAGGGGGTGTCGTCAGATGCTTGTCTTCCCCTGCCAGCTCTCGTCCCATTCCGTTCATGTTGACGGATGCAGAGGGTAGATCTCGCGAGATGCTCCTTTTATGATGTTTCACCGGGCCTGTACTGATAGTCGATCAAAAACTGATCGTCGTCCTGGAGGAGTGGCGGAGATTGGTCCCAGCCGGCAATGGACCGAGTGGAGTGTCACCAGCTGACATCCCACTTGTTGACAACAGGGGGAAGTAGTTCGAAAAGATTCTGACTTCCGTTTGTTCGTCAAGAATTCCCGCAGGTCAGACCCAGTTGGGCCTAAACAATCCAGCGCAGAGGCTCTTTTGGATTGCGCATAGGATGATGTCCTGCTCCTTTTATCCCCGCAGAGGGGATTAGCACTGAATAGTGTTTCAGTTTTAGCTTCGCTACAAAGTGCGAGCTTAGCGTCTGACGAACTGGAGAGCGGAGCACGCTGTGGTGCTTTACCCGCTATGCTGTTGCGAAGGCGATTAGCCTTGGATAGTATTTTGGCTGTAACTTCACGGCGATGAACCCTGCGCGTACGCTATGGTACAGTAGCTTCGCTTATGAGAACGAGGCCGGCGCAAGGCGTTGCTGCTCTTGAACTGGGCGACGGTATGATTGCTGTCGTGACTTCGCGGCTGGCAGCATTGTTAGAGCAGACAGGCATCTTGCCTTTTTCTTCACGAGAGAGGCGCGGTTTTGGCGTAGCTACGCCTGAGGCTTCGGCCAGAGACTTCTGTTTAGGCCTCCACATCCGCTTTGGCAGAGGATACTTAGGTTCGCAAGGAACCTGATTAGCCACATGTGAGGCTGAAAGGTGTTGGCAGAATTCTGCTCCTGGTTTCTGTTCTGAAACCTTAGCCGTGGAGACCTTCCTATGCTTCCGTGCATGAAGCATTAGACCACCCCCAGAGAGGACTTCTTCAAATCTTCCTTGGTCGAATTGAACGACCAGGTTCTTGAAAGTGAAGGACTTGGACTGCGGGCGTGCTTCCTTGTTGCGCCAGAGAACCGCAGTAGGTTCGCAGAGAACCTTTTCTGTCTCCGCAGAGACTTTCCTTGAAGATTTAACCAGAGAGGCTCTGGCTGCACCGGTTTTTCTAAATTCAGAGTTAGACCCGAAGGTCTGTTCGTCGCATTGCGACACTTGATTCTCGGCAGTAGAGAATGAATTCCCCAGCAGAGTCGCCATCTTGTTTTCCATTGATTTACAAAGGAGAAAACTTACAATAAAAAGTTGAGGAGCTAAATTACAAGTATTCTTAAAAAGATTACAGGTAGATCTCCTCAGAGATTCTGGAGAAGTGTGCCGATAGGAGTCTGGTCAGCGCGCGACCACTTTGTCCCTTTGACGATGCGAGCGATGAGATTCCCTTCTCGCCTGGTTCGGGGAATCAGAGAATAGAGGGTTGGTAGAACCCTCTTGCTACTTCTCAAAACCGCCTTCAATTAGGAATTCCTTCTCGCCTGGTTCTAGAGATTCCTTGAGAAGAAGGTATTAGGGTATCAGCACCCTGATTAGAGAAGTAATTCTTTAAAAAGTCTCTGAATTCAAGGACGCACGGTGCGTTGTGAAGAAGTCTCTGCTTGTGGAGTCTTCGTTTGCGCCTATGCCTGATCTCTACTTCTGGAGGTCCCTCTCTTTGTGCCCCCGGTGGGCTATTTATAGGAGAGCAGGGGTATAATTGTCCCTTAAAAATATGGAAATAGATTGAATCAAATCTGTTTAAATCTGAAAAGTAGCCTTGCTGCGAGGCTAGGATCAGCTTCTGCGAGGCTAGAAATGGCAGGTCGGTTGATCCTCTTGATCTGTTTTGATCCTTTCTATATCGTGGAGGATTTCCCCTAATCTTCTTACTCGTTTTAGAAGAGTCAAGAGATTGTGGCAATCAACTGCCAAATTTGATCTCAGATTTTATCTTGATTGGATTTGATCTTGATCCCGATTAGATCTGATCTCATCTGGAGATTTGATTGGTCAAAGGTTGACTATAGCAGACCAGCAGCGGCGCTGCCCGCTTTGAACTCACAGCGGTGCTAGAGGCAGTATCTGGCGAAGTCAGAAGAAGGCTTCTTCGGCGGAGCTAGATGTCATCTATTGCGAAGCTACCATATACCCTTTCTGCGCAGTTGCATGTGGCTTCAGGCGAAACTGACTCTCTCTGCGGAGTTACGCTTCATCAGTTCAGGCGAAGCTATAAGTTAGCTTCCTGGCAGAGCTTTGAATGGCTTCAAGGCGAAGTTAGATGATCTTAGCCTCTCAGGCGAGGCTATCCCTTTGGGCTCATGTGATGCTAAGTGGTAGCATCCTAGACCTGCTGAGGTCTGTTTAGAGGCAATCCGGGCTTACTGTCTGCTTGATGGATCAGTGGAGTCTAAGTTGCTTCCTTGTCCCTCGGAGATGGGTGAAAACTGGTCGTCAGCTTGTCTGTCACTTGTCTTTTGTAAATATCAACAAGTTTAGACATTGTTCAGGCCAGTAAGAATCTTGTCTTTTTTAAGTGTCAACACTCTCTCCCCCATGGTTTTTCTCTTTCGGGTTTTCACGTAAGTTCTGTGTGTTTGTGCTTGCTGTAATTTGATTTAATTATTTTTCTCTATTATTTTGGTGTGGTGATTGATTCCTTAGGAATTTACCCATTTCATTTGGTGCTTCCATTAAGAGTCTCGAAACCATACCCTACCCTTGAGATCTCCCGCTATCTAACACCCTGCCCTTTCCTCTAAATAGACTCACACGATTGATATGGCTCCCTCCAGGAAGAGTGTCACCCAGGTTGCAGTCGCCCTTTCCGTCGATTTGGAAGGAATAGGGAAATAATCGAAGCAACTGAGCCTGCAGACCACAGCCCAACCTATTTGATGTCCATATCTCTGACGCTGAAGATTCGTATTCCAATGCCATTCACCTCTTCGGATGCAGACTGTGGAACCCGAGCCCCATCTCAATAGTTAACAACTATTTCAGATGCTTTCCACCATGCGGAAGCTGATGGAGAGCCAGCAAATAGGGATAATCTGACTACACGAAGCGAGTGCTCATGAAAAAGAAGCGCCAGCCCGTGCCTAGGCGCACCTGCTCAAGCAAATTGGGACACAGCACAAGTCACTGCCTTCCCCTACTATGGGAAGAAACGTACAGACTCCTCCATCACCACCATAAACTCGGGGATTCGCGCACTCCTTCAGATGCTCGAGGCGCAACCGGTCGAAGATCTATGAAGAGGATATGGACTCTGGGAACTCAGAATGTTTCGAACCCCAAAGTTCCCTCATATAGAGGACATCGCAGATATGGTTCAGGACTGGCTCAACCAAGTGAACCAGCAGTTTTTGAAAGGAATAGAGTACAGCGGGCTAAGACCCTCGACTCACCATTGTCGATGGAAATTACTACGCTCCGCTTCCCAAAGAAGTTCATGAAGCTGACCTTCGACCACTACTCGGAACCTTTGACCCCTCCTACATCTACGCCAGTATTAGGATAAAATGGCGGTCTACGCTCACAATGATCTTCTCCTATGCCGAGCATGTCGTCCAGCCTTAAGAGAGTTGCCTACCACTGGTTTTACTCTCTCCCGAGGAACTCACTTCGAAACTTTCATGACGTGACTGACATATTCTTCAACCAGTTTGCTTCTCGGAGGGGATTCCAGAGGAACAACAGCCACCTCCTCATGGTCAAGATGAAATCTGAGGAAAGTCTAAAGAACTACGTCAACTACTTCCTGAGCTAGATGGCCCTAGTATATAATTATAACTAAGACGTAGCCGCAACCATCTTCATCAGCGGGCTGTAAGTCACAAACCCCTTCTACAAACATCTGGAGAAGAATGACATCACCAAGATGAGGGATATACTCGTTCGGGCTCAGAAGTATATCCAAGAGGCGACTCGGGCCACATCCAGTCACCCCCCGAGACAAGGGCTGAGGTTAAGAAGCCAAAGTCACAACCCCTCTTGAGGAAGAATCTAAACCACAACTTCGCTGCTATCCTAAAGCCCTTCAGGCGCGCTGCTGAATCCAGCAAGGAAAATGAAGCAGAGCTCGACCCCATCCCATTCAGAGTACCCATCGATCATATCTTCAATACTATCAAGGACCACCCATGGGTCAAGCGTCCGGCCAAACCTCTCCCACCTAACCTTAAAAGGCTTGGATCTTCGGACTATTGAGCCTTCCACGAAGGGACGGGCCACCTCAGAGTGGACTGCCAAACCTCTGATGACACTTTCAGGACCTGGTAAATAAGAGATATTTCTGAGAGTTCATCCTCAACCACGGACTACGCTCAGAGATTAGGGTGCAGAGGCATCTCAGGACCACCATGAACACTCGAGCAGCGCCTTAGCCTAATATAGGGAAGTGAACACCATCTTCGAGAGCTCCCCTATGGAAGGCACCACCACTAGGGAGAAGACCATCTACGTTAATGAAGCTCGAAGAGATAACTACTCAGCAATAGTGACTCGCCCTTCTACTTCTCTTGGTAGGCTAGTCTCTTTCTCAGAAGAAGACGCCTATTCCTTGCACTTCCTGCTTAATAATGCCTTGGCCGTGACAGTACATGTTGGATGTGGCAAAGTGTCAAAAATTTTGGTTGACGAGGGAGTAGCGTCAACATTCTTTATGGCTACACTCTAGATCGAATGGAGGACACTCCCAAGCAGGCATGAAAGCTGATTAACCCTCAGACACAGTCGATCCTTTACGGTTTTGATGGGAGCGAAGCCCGTTCCACCTGCACGGTCGATTTCCCAGTCTGCACTGACCCTTTCAATGTCATCTCGAAATTTTGTGTCCTCGATGTCCAATCCCCTACAACGCCATCCTCAAGAGGTCGTGGATCCACATGATGAGAGCGGTCTCATCTATCCATCATCAGCTACTGAAATACCCCACGCCATCTTGAATGACCATCATGAGGGGTGACCAGGCGATGGCAAGGATGGTAGATACAGTAGCCCGAAAGAGGCCGGGCTGGGCACGAAACATCCCCCAATTAGGCCTTAGCGAAGACTCTCATGTGGACAAGAAGTAGAAGAGGGTTCTTGATCAATAGCAATTATTGTATACCGAAAGCCGAGATCCTGACCCATCTGCCGAGTCAAAAAACCCCGACAATATCAGAGTAGACCCGAGTCACCCCGAACGGACCCTTTGTTGGCCCAAAGGCCTATCACTCTAGTTTTGATGATGATCAACTCATGAAGTTATGATTACTAATGATCTTGTGTTTAATTAGTGACAGATTCATTATCAAGATCTTAGTAGGTGTGGAGCTTCAACAAAGCATTTAAAGACAAGTTGGAAGCTAGCACCGGTTGATTCACGAGCCTATGCATCAAGAACACATCTAGAGATGAGCTCGGTGGATTACATTTGGACCAAGTCAAGAAGTTGAGAAGCCTTCAAGTGAAGACTTCAAGAAGATGAAGACTTGGGTCTAGGTATAAGATTTAGTTTTTTGTTTAGTTAAAAATATAAAGGATAGATAGTTGGTGGATTGCTCAAGTCTATATCACACACACACTCTTGATAGAATTGCTTTCATAAAAGATTTTTATGTTTAGAAAAGAATTTTTATTTTTAGTAAAAGATTTTCTTTGTGATAAAATATATATACCTTGGTTTTTGGTATTTCTATCATGTATATTTTTTAAACCATAACCATGTTTAGAGCTTAATGTCAAAAACATAGATATATCATTATGATTGTGTAGTGGATCATATCCATACACACTATGCTTTAGAATGAACTCAAATATCTTGTTTTTGTATTTGATGAAGATTTGGAAAAACAAGTTTTGGAAAAACATGTTCTGGAAAAACAGTTTTTATTTTTGAGCCAATATTTCCAAGTTACAAAAATAGTTCAAATCTATTATAACATGCCTTGATTTTGTGCAAGCATGTTTGTATATCATTGTATAACATTGAAACTATTTTTGTAGATTTATTGAGAATTTATGGGATTTTTTATTAAGTTAAAAGACCTATTTTCAAATCCCTTTTTATGAGCAGATCTGGGACTGGCTGACAGGCCAAAACGGTCGACCGGACGGTCGACCGCAGCTTGGTGGGGTCGACCGTCCGAGTCGACCGACGTGCACAGCCTTGTGCACGTTGTCAGCATAGTGGTCCGGTCGACCGTACGGTCGACCGCTGCAGAGAGTTCTGCTCTCTGGATTTCTGGGTCGACCGGGCGGTCGACCGGTGGCTCCAACGGGTCAAATATGACCGTTGGACGGTCGACCGGCCGGTCGACCGTCAGCACTGACAGATCCCAACGGCTATATTTTTCTGGCCTATAAATTGGGGGTCTTGTCACTTGTTTGGGGTTAAGATTTTGGAGATTTCTAAGCCAGTTTTTCCCATCCTTTTAACAGAGTTTTCTCCACGTATTTGAGTGCAAATACTTCCCATCTAAAAGGGAGTTTTTATTAAGAGAGTGTAAAAAGTGATTCTTTGAGTTTTTCACCATAGTTCTTTCCTTGCTTTTCTCACACCACACTTGAGCTATCCATTGCTATATATATTCCTATAGGTGTGTTGTAGTGAGAGTGCTCTTTAGGTGATCAAGTGTTGTGATCACCAAAGATCTTTTCTTTGTTCTTTGAGGAGACGGGCAAGTGTGCTCGTTGGTGGTTAGAGTTCGGTTGTGAACTCTCGGTGGTTTGAGGTGCGGCCTCGGCAAGCTTGTGGAAGCTTGCGTGTGTACGGGACTTGGGAGTCCGAGGGCTTGTAGGTGTTGCGGCACCGGGGAGAGATCCATTGGGATCTTGCATAGTGGAAAACCTTCATGTGTCGAAGGCGGGGATGTAGAGCAAGTGTGCTCGAACCTCGAAACAAACCCTTTGTGTTTGCGATTGCTTACTCTATCTCTCTCTCTCTCTCTCTTTGTCTCATTTATATCTTGCATTACTTTCATTGTCTTTACATTTACATGCTTGATATATTCCCTTGTGCTCATAATTGCTATACTTACTTGGGATTGTTGTTAACACTAGTATTCAACCAAGAGAGCCAACGCGGCACCTCAACCCATTCAAGGGGAATATAGAGGAGCTTGTCCAGAGCCTCGTAAGGGGAATTCGGCAACACTCTTGTGTTATACATAAGTGTTTAATTAAAAGAAGCTTTATTTGGTCATCTTAGTTTTAATTCCGCATCATTTGGCATTAAGTGACCATTAGATTAGCCAACACCTATTCACCCCCCCTCTAGGTGTTATTTCAATTGGTATCAGAGCTAGTGCTCTTGATTTGGGTCTAACAACCTAAGAGTTAAAGATCCTCCTTTTAGGCTAATCACAATATTTTTGTACACACACCTCACCATGGACTTCATGTCACCACCCACCTTTGACATCCTTAACATCAACATTTGGAAGGTTAAGATGTCATTGTACCTCAAGGCCTTAGGCATTCATGTATATCTTGCCACTACTAATAATGCATATTCTTTAGATGGTAAGAATTTTGAGGCTAACTCAAAAGCCCTTAATGCTTTAAAGTCTACCCTAGATGATGTTTATTTATCTAGAGTTGCTAATATTGATTCGGCTTTTGTAGTATGGAACACCCTCACCTCCCTTGGCGAAAAAGATCTATACTATGCGGGGAGCGATTCGGACGTTGGAAGCGACATCTCCAACGTATGCTATATGGTCCAAGGGGATAACCCCCTTGAGGTAACTTCCGAATCCGAGGAAGATGATATTATGTCATATGATGAGCTCAATTTATTTTGCCAATTATTGCTTGAGAAATATGACATGAAAAAGAAAGAAAATAAAAATTTGAAAAAGGACATTGCTTGCATGCATAAAGAACATGACTCATTTAGAGATAACATTACATGCTTAGAAAAAGATAACAAAAGTTTGAAAAAGAAATTTGATTGCATGCATGTAGAAAATGATTCTTTTAGAAATAAACTTGCATGTTTAGAAAAGGAAAATAAAGATTTGAAAAATGAAAATGTTTCCTTACTTTCAAAATTGAATGATCTTTGTGAAGGGAACAATATTTTGAAAAATGATATTGCTATGGTGGAACAACAAAAAGAAAGTATTTTACAAGAAAATAAATCTTTAAAAAGAAAATTTGTTGAAAAAGAAAAGGATAATGTTTTTCAAAAGAAAAAGAAAAATGATTCTTTATCTCACCATGCTTTTCATGCCACAACTAATGAGATTAAGAATTTGAAAAATAAAATGGATGGTTTGAGTTCAACTTTGAACTCTTGTGCTTTTAATCATTCTAGGTTGGAGTCAATGTTTTCAAAGAAACAAACTCCACACATTCATGCACATCATAACCATGCATTTGCTTATGTTGCACAACATGATCACACTCCTACATATAAGCATACTAAAGTGTACACATGTACATATTGTGGCCGCAAAGGCCATTTAGCAAAATATTGTTTTGATAAGAAACCTAATTTATATTTTCCTAAGTATAAAAGATTTTGGGATCCTTGTAATAAAGCTAACCCCAAAGGACCCAAGAAAGTATGGGTACCAAAACCCCCACCCTTTGATTTTGATGTAGGTGAGGGCTCTCACAAAACGTGAGAGGA
Source organism: Agave tequilana (assembly GCA_038442645.1). Lineage (NCBI taxonomy): Eukaryota > Viridiplantae > Streptophyta > Magnoliopsida > Asparagales > Asparagaceae > Agave > Agave tequilana. The sequence goes on from JAVJIF010003187.1 coordinate 234,051, forward strand.
TTGGTGCCTTGATAGCGGATGCAATGGACATGATGGACAAACTTTTGGATGCATTGCTATCAAGGAGCTTTGGTGGGGCAACCACCATATTTGGAGCTTTGGAGTTGGTAACAATTTCTAAACTCCTATTTTTTATGTTCATGCTTGTTCATCTATAATATTCATAGCATGTTCATGTTTTAAGATTTTATGTGCTTCATGTGGTATTTACATGCTTAGATGTAGAATTTGTCAAACTTGTATGAATACATATACAAATAGTGAACTACAATTGACTCATATATGATTGAACTTTATGCTCACTTGTATCCACTTTATGCATATGTATAATCTAGTTTTGATGATTCTCCTTCATACATGTTTTTGCCTATTTTAGTAATTTACTTCATGTATATGCATTTTAATTCAAATCTAATAAATATACATGTATACCCGTGAGTCTCTTGCTTCCATGCAAACATCTTTAATAGACTCTTTTATATTTGGGATATGTATGCGTATTGTTAGATTTGTATAATTCATACATATACCATGAAGATTGTAATTCTTATGAAAAATGATTTTGAGTTGATTTGTTGTGATAAAAATGATTTTTATGTGTTGTTCAATAAAAGTTTTAATCATATTTGATTTGAGCTTCATTGACGATTTTCATGAAGATATCATTTACATAACTTTTGATCACTCACCTTTTAAGAAAATAGATAATATTGAGCTTTATGGAATATGAGTGCTTGAACTTTTATGTATTTAGTATTATTCATGGAAAACAATTGACTTTGTATTTTGAAGGATCTTTAACTAGTTTGTCAAAAATCCATTTAAACTAGTTATCTATTCTTCAAATTGATTCACATGATCCTATTTTTTAATCATATGGATAAATTCTTTTGTATTCTCAAAATTTATTTGATGCTTCATGATTTGAATATTAGTTTAAATGTTAGTATTTGTCAACACTTAGATTTATACTTGTACACATTATAAATCACCAATAAATCTATATATGATTGGGTTTGAATGCTTATTTGTGCCCATTAGGTGTGCTAGTATAGCCTAAGTTTTGATGATTATTACATTTTAAACTTGTATTCCCATTTTGGATTTATGCTATGATCATGTGCTTTCATTTCATGTATATGTTTGTCTTGCCAAAACATTAAGATATACATGGATACCTCTTGAGTCATTTGCCTTTCATGCAAATCTATATATGGACTCAATTGTGTTTTAAGGATATGTATGTATACTTAATGTCTTGTCAAAACACACATATATCTTGAAATATAAATTTTTGTTTTTAATAAATTTTTTGTAATTTTTCAATAAAATTTTTGTGATGGATTTCATGATTTCAAAATTTTAAGGAATATTGAGTTCTATTGCTATTTTTCATGATGCCATGCTCCACATAACACTAGCACACTCACTTCTTTTTGATATGGACTTTATGGATAGAGTGCTTTTTAGTGCCTTGTGTTTCATTGATATTTCATGAAAAACTTTTGACTTATTCCTTGATGGAAGGATTTCGTACTAGTTCTTAAACATTTTCATTTAACTAGTTCGAATTCTTCATGTGGTAGACTATATGATGTATACACCTAAGTTTAATTTTACTATTGGTATCATTGGATATTTTCAATTGGTATCAATATGATTCTTGTTGTGTATAATCGTATTTTGATTGTATGTATGAATGCTTTCAAATTTAAATTATATCAATTTCCATTGGTATTATCTTTCCATACATATATGTGATCCTTTTGTGCCTATTTTATAATTGGTATTTTTTAAAGCACAAAGATTGTTAATGTTAAGCTTAATTAGAATTTCAAATTGATATCCCTTAATAAGCTTGTGCATTGTATTTTATAATTGGTATCAAAATTCAAAATTTGATTGTTCTTCATTTGGTACCTTAAAAGGAAAATTGTGTATCTTTGAAAATCTCAAAATTTGTGTATTGAGTAATATATATAAAATTTTGTTTATAAAGAAAAATTCAAAATTTTTGGTTTGTATTGCCTATATGCAAGGAGAGCTTAACATCTCTTCTACATATAGATTCATGTTGAGTGTATTGTGTATTGAGGAGCTTAACATCTCTTCTTTATGTGGTACATGTGTGTAGGGGGAGCTTCACATCTCCTCTTATGCATTACATAATATGTGTTATGTGAATTGGGGCTTATCATCCCTTCTTCATGTAATGCATATGTGTAGGGAAGCTAACTTAGCGTCTTCCTCTTCATGAATGTATATCACATATAACCTCTTATTGATTTAATTGCACCCCTCTTTGATGACTTTGTTTTTGACAAAACAAGGGGGAAAAGATTTGTTTGATGTATTTTACTTTGAACCCTTTGTTGATGATTGACAAAATGGGGGAGAAGTATTTATGATTTTATATGCATGTCTTCCTTGCTTAAGGGGGAGTAAGATTTGTGTTGATGCATATGTGTTTTGAGATTTGTTTTGAGATTTATAATGTATGGAGATAAGATTTATGATGTTATATTTACATACATGCCATACATTGCATACATGTTTATGAGCTTCATTGTCATATATTATTGTTTATTTGGTATGCATGAGTTAAGGGGGAGCTTCTTTGAAGCTTTACTTTAATCCATGCATATATAACTCCATGAGTTTTGTCATCATCAAAAAGGGGGAGATTGTTGGCCCAAGGGCCTATCACTCTAGTTTTGATGATGATCAACTCATGAAGTTATGATTACTAATGATCTTGTGTTTAATTAGTGACAGATTCATTATCAAGATCTTAGTAGGTGTGGAGCTTCAACAAAGGATTTAAAGACAAGTTGGAAGCTAGCACCGGTTAATTCACGAGCCTATGCATCAAGAACACATCTAGAGATGAGCTCGGTGGATTACATTTGGACCAAGTCAAGAAGTTGAGAAGCCTTCAAGTGAAGACTTCAAGAAGATGAAGACTTGGGTCTAGGTATAAGATTTAGTTTTTTGTTTAGTTAAAAATGTAAAGGATAGATAGTTGGTGGATTGCTCAAGTCTATATCACACACACACTCTTGATAGAATTGCTTTCATAAAAGATTTTTATGTTTAGAAAAGAATTTTTATTTTTAGTAAAAGATTTTCTTTGTGATAAAATATATATACCTTGGTTTTTGGTATTTCTATCATGTATATTTTTTAAACCATAACCATGTTTAGAGCTTAATGTCAAAAACATAGATATATCATTATGATTGTGTAGTGGATCATATCCATACACACTATGCTTTAGAATGAACTCAAATATCTTGTTTTTGTATTTGATGAAGATTTGGAAAAACTAGTTTTGGAAAAACATGTTCTGGAAAAACAGTTTTTATTTTTGAGCCAATATTTCCAAGTTACAAAAATAGTTCAAATCTATTATAACATGCCTTGATTTTGTGCAAGCATGTTTGTATATCATTGTATAACATTGAAACTATTTTTGTAGATTTATTGAGAATTTATGGGATTTTTTATTAAGTTAAAAGACCTATTTTCAAATCCCTTTTTATGAGCAGATCTGGGACTGGCTGACAGGCCAAAACGGTCGACCGGACGGTCGACCGCAGCTTGGTGGGGTCGACCGTCCGAGTCGACCGACGTGCACAGCCCTGTGCACGTTGTCAGCACAGTGGTCCGGTCGACCGTACGGTCGACCGCTGCAGAGAGTTCTGCTCTCTGGATTTCTGGGTCGATCGGGCGGTCGACCGGTGGCTCCAACGGGTCAAAATATGACCGTTGGACGGTCGACCGGCCGGTCGACCGTCAGCACTGACAGATCCCAACGGCTATATTTTTCTGGCCTATAAATTGGGGGTCTTGTCACTTGTTTTGGGGTTAAGATTTGGAGATTTCTAAGCCAGTTTTTCCCATCCTTTTAACAGAGTTTTCTCCACATATTTGAGTGCAAATACTTCCCATCTAAAAGGGAGTTTTTATTAAGAGAGTGTAAAAAGTGATTCTTTGAGTTTTCACCATAGTTCTTTCCTTGCTTTTCTCACACCACACTTGAGCTATCCATTGCTATATATATTCCTATAGGTGTGTTGTAGTGAGAGTGCTCTTTAGGTGATCAAGTGTTGTGATCACCAAAGATCTTTTCTTTGTTCTTTGAGGAGACGGGCAAGTGTGCTCGTTGGTGGTTAGAGTTCGGTTGTGAACTCTCGGTGGTTTGAGGTGCGGCCTTGGCAAGCTTGTGGGAGCTTGCGTGTGTACGGGACTTGGGAGTCCGAGGGCTTGTAGGTGTTGCGGCACCGGGGAGAGATCCATTGGGATCTTGCATAGTGGAAAACCTTCGTGTGTCGAAGGCGGGGATGTAGAGCAAGTGTGCTCGAACCTCGAAACAAACCCTTTGTGTTTGCAATTGCTTACTCTATCTCTCTCTCTCTCTCTCTCTCTCTCTCTCTTTGTCTCATTTATATCTTGCATTACTTTCATTGTCTTTACATTTACATGCTTGATAAATTCCCTTGTGCTCATAATTGCTATACTTACTTGGGATTGTTGTTAACACTAGTATTCAACCAAGAGAGCCAACGCGGCACCTCAACCCATTCAAGGGGAATATAGAGGAGCTTGTCCAGAGCCTCGTAAGGGGAATTCGGCAACACTCTTGTGTTATACATAAGTGTTTAATTAAAAGAAGCTTTATTTGGTCATCTTAGTTTTAATTCCGCATCATTTGGCATTAAGTGACCATTAGATTAGCCAACACCTATTCACTCCCCCTCTAGGTGTTATTTCACCCTTCAGATAGGCCCCGGCCTGCACCCCACGAGAAGACATTGTTCAAATAATTCTTGTCAGAAAATTCGAATGTATTCGCATGGTCTCCCACTGATATGCCCGGAATCGACTCTGAGGTCATCTGCTACAAGCTTTCCATCAAGGCGGATGTCAAACCGATAAAACAGAAACCTAGGAATATGAACAAAGAAAAGAGTCACGCCATCAGCGAAGAAGTCGATCGCCTACTTCAAGTAGGCTTCATCCGAGAGACATTCTACCCCGACTGGCTCTCTAATCTTGTCCTCGTCAAGAAAAAGAATGAAAAATGGAGATTTGCATCGACTTCTCCAACGTCAACGAAGCCTGCCCAAAAGAAAGTTATCCCCTTTCGAGGACCAATCATCTAGTGGAGGCAACAACGGGCCACGAGCTCCTTAGCTTAATGGATATCTATACTGGCTATAATCAGATCAAGATGCACCCACCCATTAGATGAAGACAAAACAACCTTCACCAACGGTCGAGAAATCTACTGCTACAGAGTGATGCCCTTCGGACTCAAGAACGCGGGAGCCACCTTCCAGCGAATGGTCAACAAAGTTTTTAAAGACCTGATCGGAAGCACTATGGAGGTTTACAATGACGATATATTGGTGAAAAGTGTACATCTCATGGATCACCTCCAGCATCTAGACTAAACCTTCAACCTTCTTCGACAATATAAGGTAAAGCTCAACCCTGAAAAATGCACATTTGGGGTGGCCTCCAAAAAGTTCTTGAGATACATGGTCACTCAGTGGGGCATCGAAGCCGACCTCGACTAGATATCTCTAAACATAAAGTTACCCACTTATGTGAAGAAGGTCCAGATGTTGAACGGGCATCTTGTAGACCTCAATCGATTCATTAGCTGGTCCACAGTCAAGTGCAAGCAATTTTTCTAAGTCTTAAAGAAGAATGGAGTCGAATTCTGCTGGAACGAGGAATGTGAGACATCTTTCCAGGGACTGAAGAAGTACCTGGCCTCCCGCTCCTATTGTCAAAACCTCCTCGAGAGAGACACTTTTTCTCTCCTCATGGTCTCGGAGTCAGCAATGAGCGAAGCCTTAGTTTGGAAAGATGAGGGTATCCAGATGCCAGTATATTACGCCAGCCATTCCATGAACAGCCCATAGGCCAGATACCAAAGGCTAGAGAAGCTGGTGCTTGCTCTCTTCATCATTTCAAGAAAGCTTAAGAACGATTTTTAGACCTTCTCAATCACAGTTCTCACTGATCACCCCTAATTGTCGTAGAAAATCGGGAAGCAACCGGGAGGATTTTGAAGTGGGCCTCAAAATTGAGATCCTATGGACTTAGATACGAGCCAAGACAGCGATCAAAGGCCGGGTCTTAGCCGTCTTCATTGTTGACTTAACCCTGAGGACCATAGAGCATGCAGAGCAGCTAGAAGGGTGGATCATGAATATGTATGGAGCTTCAAATAGTAAGGGGCAAGCATCAGGATCGTCCTCATTACCCCCGAAGGATCCATCATTAAGCAATCCTTCACTCTCGATTTCCCCGCATCCAACAATGAAGCCGAGTATAGGCTGTCCTAGCTAGGCTCCGAGCTGCCATCACTGTCGGAGTCATGAGACTCAAAGTTCGGTGTGACTCCTCGCTTATAGTCAACCAAGTCATCGAGGAGTACATCACAAGAGATTCTCGGATGGCTGAGTATCTACAACTCGTCCTCATAAATTGAAGTCTAAGGTTCTCTGATGTGACTTCAGGTGTGTCCCCAGAGCTAAAAACAATCACGCTGACTCACTTGCCAACCTGGGGCAGCCACAAAATTTTAGTTCAGGCATGAAATCTCCGTCGAGCACATCACCAATCCGAGCATCCAACAACCAACCGCGGAAATCCTACGCCTCGACACCTCGCCGGGGTGGAGGGGCCTCATCATCGCTTACCTAAAGGATGAAACACTCCCTGACGATAAGGTAGAAGCACGAAAGCTCCAGCACCTAGCCTCCAGGTACACGCTCCTTGTGGATACCTTGTACAAGAAATCCTACTCCATCCTCCACCCCAACCCATATCTGAGATGTCTCAGGCCAGACGAAGCTCGGAGAGTGATGCGGGAAATTCATGATGGAGACTGTGGGAACCACGCGGGAGGATGCTCTCTCGCCCACAAAGTCATCAACCAAGGGTATTATTGGCCTAAAATGTTCAGCGACGCCAAAGATTACATGAAAAGGTGCCCACAATGTCCAAGGTTTGCTCTAGCGTCAAACAGACCGAGTACTGTCCTACACACCTTATGCAACCTCAGTCCTTCATGCAATGGGGATTGGACGTGGTCGGGCTGCTTCTTGGTGCATAACCTCAATTATGATTCCTCCTGGTAGCCACTGACTACTTCACCAAATGGATCGATGCAATGCTGCTCTCCGAAGTCACTGAATAATAGATTGTCAAGTTTCTTTGACAGAATGTAGTATGCCGCTTTGGGTTCCCCATACCATTATCTCTGATATTGGAACAAACTTTGCCAGCAAGCAAGTGGCAAGTTTTTGTGACAAGTACAAAATCGCACATCGATTCTCCTCACCCTATTATCCTCAAGGCAACGGCCATGCCAAAATCAGCAACCGCACCATCCTGGACAACCTGTGTAAAATTCTGGGTAGGACCAAAGGAAAATGGGCAGAGAAACTCCTTGGAGTGCTCTAGGCTTATAGGACCACTAAACGAGTCTCGACCAGAGAAACCCTATTCTCGCTAGCATACGGAACGGGAGCGATAATCTCGGTCGACATCAACATGTCAAAACTCCGAGTCCAGGCCGCTCACCACAAGAAGGTGATGTCTTGAGAATATCAAGTCGAAGACCTGATCCTATAGTGAGTGATTTAGAGCATGTGACAGAGGGACCAAGAGAAGCTCGGACCCAACTGGGAAGGCACCTCAATCATTGTCGCTCGGGGAGGCAAGGGGGCATACACCTTGACCGATCAGGTTGGGAACCAGCTTAATAAGCAATGGAATTCTTTTCACTAGAAGCAACATTATGTGTAAGTCATATTACATTCAATGAAAAGGCCATTTTCTACCATCTCAGTCTGTTCCATCCAACTCTAATGTCTGCCCTAAGCATAGCACGCATTATTAACTACCTATAGGGTCTTTACCCTGACGGTGACCCTTCGGGGGGCTCACTGAAAGATGGAAGCTCGCTCATACTGGATGCTCGGAGCCAGCCTATAATGGGTGTTTTCCATTGATTTGCAAAGGGAAAAACTTATAAAAAAGGGTCGAGGAGCTAAATTACAAGTATTCTAAAAAGATTACAAGTAGATCTCCTCTGAGATTCTGGAGAAGTGTGCCGGTAGGAGTCTGGTCAGCGCGCGATCACTTTGTCCCTTTGACGATGCGAGCGATGAGATTCCCTTCTCGCCTGGTTCGGGGAATCGGAGAACAGAAGGTTGGTAGAACCTCCTTGTTACTTCTCAAATCGCCTTCGCTTAGGAATTCCTTCTCGCCTGGTTTCGGAGATTCCTTGAGAAGAAGGTATTAGAGTATCAGCACCCTGATTAGAGAAGCAGTTCTCTAAAGTCTCTGAATTATTGGAAGCACGAGAATAAGTCTCTGTTTAGCCATCTCTCTGTTTTTCAGCCTCTGTGTGCTTTTGTGCGCTCCTCTCTCCTTGTGTCCCTAGTGGGCTATTTATAGGGAGAGCAAGGGTATAATTGTCCCTTAAAAATATAGAAACAGATCAAATCAAATCTATTTAAATCTAGAAAGTAGCCTTGCTACGAGGCTAGGATCAGCTTCTGCGAAGCTAGAAGTAGCAGGTCGGTTGATCCTCTTGATCTGTTTTGATCCTTTCCATATAGTTGGAAGATTTCCCCTGATCCTCTTACTCATTTTAGAAGAGTCAAGAGATTATGACAATCAACTGCCAAATTTGGTCTCAGATTTGATCTTGATTGGATTTGATCTCAATCCTGATTAGATTTGATTGGTCAAAGGTTGACCATAGCAGACCAGCAGCGGAGCTGCCGCGTTGAGCTCACAGCGGAGCTGGAAAGCGCATGTGGCAAAGTCAGAAGACAGCTCTTCAACGGAGCTAGATATCTCTGTGGCAAAGCTACCGAACATCCTTCTGCGCGGTTGCGTGTGGCTTCAAGCGAAGTTAACTCTCTCTGCGGAGTTAACTGAGCACTTCTAGCGAAGCTATAAGTTCGCTTCCTGATGGAGCTTTGAACGGCTCTAAGGCGAAGTTGGGCAATCTTAGCCTCTCAGGCGTGGCTATCCCTTTGGGCTCATGTGATGCTAAGTGTTGTGCTAACCTAGCATCTTAGACCTGCTGAGGTCTATTCAAAGACAATCTGGGCTCACTGTCTACTTCACTGGATCAGTAGAGTCCAAGTTGCTGATTTGTCCCTCGGAGATGGGTATAGGACTGGTCGTCAGCTTGTCTGTCACTTGTCTTTTGTAAATGTCAACAAGTTTAGACATTGTTCAGGCTAGTAAGAATCTTGTCTTTTTTAAAGTGTCAACAATGGGATATACCCTGATAGTCACCCGAGCAGGTCAACTACCTATACGAGTCTAAACCCTGACGACGACAGGGAAGGCTCACCCATGTTGAATGTTCGGAGACAGCCTATAATAGAATATACCCTGATGGTCGCCCGAGCAGGTCAACCGCCTATACGGGTCTTCACCCTGACAAGGACCCTTCGGGGTGCTTCCTGAAAGATGGAGGCTCGCCCACGTTGGATGCTCAAAGCCAGCCTATAATAGGGATATACCCTGATAGTCGCCCTAGCAGGTTAACCGCATATGCGGGTCTTCACCCAGACGGCAACCCTTCAGGGGCTTCCTAAAAGACGAAGGCTTGACCACATTGGATGCTTGAAATTAGCCTATAATGGGATATACCTAGATGGCCGCCCGAGCAGGTCAACGGCCTATACGGGTCTTCACCCTGAGGTGACCCTTCGGGGGTTTCTGAAAGATGAGTCTTGCCGACGTTAGATGCTCGAAGCCAGCCTATAATGGGATATACCCTGATGGCCGCCTGAGCAGGTTAACTGCCAATACGGGTCTTCATCCTAAAGGTAACCCTTCAGGGGGCTTCCTAAAAGATGGAGGCTTGTCCACGTTAGATGCTCAGAGCCAGCCTATATGAGATATACCCTGATGGCCGTCCGAGCTGATCAACTGCCGATACGGGTCTTCACCCTGACGGCGACCCCTTGAGGGGCTTTCTAAAAGATGGAGGCTCGCCTACATTGGATACTCGAAGCCAGCCTATAATATGATATATCCTGATGGTCGCCTGAGCAGGTCAACTGCCTACACGAGTCTTCACCCTGATAGTGACCCCTTGGGGCTTGCTAAAAGATGGAGGCTCATCCACATTGGATGCTCGGAGCCAGCCTATAATGGCGTATACCCTGATTGTCGTCCGAGCAGGTCAACCGCCTATACGGGTCTTCATCCTAACGACAACCCTTCGGGGGGGCTTCATTAAAGATGAGGCTCGCCCACATTGGATACTCAGAGCCAGCTTATAATGGGGTATACTCTGATGGCCGCCCGAACAGGTCAACCACCTATACGAGCCTTCACCTGAACGGAGACCCTTCGGAGGGCTTCCTTAAAGACAGAGGCTCACGCACGTTTGATGTCACTCCTCGTTTCCCAAAATACGCTGGAGCGAAGACGCGACGAGAGTCGGCGACGCTTATACGCAAGAAAAATACCTCACGTATACACGCTAAATCTTAAGTAACCCGAGCAAGCTATATAAATCTACTAAAATGAATCACTATCACTACAATATCGCATATAAGCATCCACACATGATAATAAATAAACACAGAGATGAAATAACAACTGATAATGATATAGAGAGAATCAGGAAATAACAGAAATGAAAGTGAACAAGAATACTGATGATCAAGAAGAGAGAGAGAGAGACTCCAGCTCCTCGCAACATGTACGGTCTCATCGAGCACCTGAACAATAGAATAAAACATACAATCTGGACGTGCAAATCCAGGGTCGTCAGAATGCGACCCAATGAGTGTATAAGAAAAAGTGGAAAGGTGCTCATGCATATAAACAGTTTGTATATAATAATAACATGATAAACTGTAAATAAAATATAACTAAAAGTGATTATCAATCCATCCACTTTCTAAACTACACTAGGGTTGTTTAAGAGATCAGTAAACCACAATTTAAAATTAGTTATTCATCCCTTTTTTTTATATTTTTAATTATTATTTTTTTAATGTGCAAATTTATGTGGAAGAGAGAAGAAGAAGACAAATAAAAAAAATCACAGCATAAAACAAAATTAAATGACAAAAATTTAAATGGCAAAGAAGAAAAGGTAACCTTTATTTGAATGCACTTCAAATACAATGCTCCTTTCCTCCTCCAAATTATACTAAAAGCGAAACAAAAATTACTAGAAATTTGAAAAGAGAAAAACTAAAGAAAACCCTAAGTTCCCGTCTCTGGATGCCCCCTCTATGTTACTCTGCAGGGGTATTTATAGGAGATGGAAGACGTAGAGTCCCGGTACAACTCTCCTGCGAAATCTGGTATCCAGTCTCATCCATAGGGTCGCGGAAACGCGGCTTTGGCCGCGTTTCCGCGGCCTTAGCTTTGTCCCTGGCCACGCGCTTTCGCGCGTGGCCTCCTCTGGTCCGTCCATCTGGGTATATCCTTCTGGATTTTGCATACTGACTCTTTATTTTGAAAATTCGGGATAACTTGGGAAGCAAGTTACCCTAAATCCAAATCTTTTAAAATGATTTTGTTATCTTTGCACTCTTCTTTCTTTATCTATAGCCTTGTCCTGCAAGTATTTAGGGTTGAGTAGAAGTCCATCCCTTTCCTCTTCTTTTATTAATTGCAACTTTTGCACATGGGCTTGCACATGGGCTTTTTGAGCTTCTGGGCTTCATTCAGGCTTCATTCTTTTACTTAAATAAATACTCAAGGCCTGCACACATTAAATAACAAAAGTTTAGTAATAGTGCATAATTAAAAGAATAAATAGGAAACATGATAATAAATGTAGTGATAAATATGCATTTTTACTACCTATCACACCCCCACACTTATCTTTTTGCTCGTCCTCGAGTAAAAATTAAAAAGAATAAGAAAAGAAAAACTAATCTATCCTAACTCACTTTCGTAGGCGTCACAGTTGCACTTAGCATGTGCAACAAGCCGTTAAACCTCTAGGTTACCCTAGAGGACGAGTGTTGTCTCGAGAGGGTTTTCAGCGGATTACACCCACAAAATCCATAAAAAGGAAACTATTTGAAATATGTTTGAAGAGACTAAATAATCTATAAGTTTTAGGATTATCATTTTATTCTTTCTTAAACTTAGTCTTTATATAATAAATTGTCATCCATTTTAGGTAAGAATCAAAATTGAATTTTTATATAGTCTCTTTCGTTACCCTAAGTCATATGCATCCTTGTGAATATTTACTAGGAATTCCTTAACTTGGACTCTCATGCCTCTTTATTATTATTTCTCTTCTTTTTTTTTAATATGTATAACTCATCTAATTTTCTTTTGTGTAAGTATCAAGGCTTCTTGAGGCCCTCATACCTAACTAATTGACTATTAGATGTGTTAGTACATATATAAATAATATTTCTTAGTTTTCTTAGGCTTTCTAATCCACCCATGTAGCGAACTTAAAGTCGGTCGCTCCCAAACTGGTTGGTTTTAGGGCACCGGGTGAGAAAACACCCCACGGACTTAAATTCGAGTGAGCTAGGCCACAAAACCAAGGACTCTATTTATAAAATTACCTTTAGGCGTGAATACATATGCTTCTTGAGGCACATGTATCCATCTTAATTAGTGAATTTCTTTGTTTATTTATTTATTTATTTATATTATTATATATTTTTTATAAGGCACAAGAGTCTTTATCTTAGAATCCTAGATATGTAAATGTATTAAGTATGCACATTTCATTAAGGTAAAAATCAAGACTAATTACTTATTCAATTTTTCTTCTATACCTAAAAATTCAACAATTTATTTATTTTGACCAAGTTTTAGAAATCCTAATCATGATTTTCCTAATTCTTAAGACTAACTTAGATTTCTTTCAAAAGATAAAGTCAAAATATTGTCCTTTTTTTTATATATATATTTTTTATGTTAGAACAAATAAAGAAAATTTTTTTTATATATATCTTTTTTTTTTACTTTACATTTTACCCTACTTTACATTTTACCCTTCCCCCACACTTGTTTCATGCATTGTCCCCAATGTATGAATGAAATGCATGGATGCATGAATTGGCAGAAAGATAGAGTTACCGATACATTGGGTCAAAAAGACCCATGGCTGCATTTACTTCTGGTACTGATTCCAAAAATATTTTAAGACGTTGACCATTTACCTTGAATGTACTGCCATTTTTCGGGTCGTAGATCTCTATGGCGCCGTGTGGAAACACAGTCTTAACAATGAAGGGCCCTGTCCATCTTGATTTTAACTTGCCGGGAAAGAGATGAAGTCTAGAGTTATAGAGTAACACTTTTTGTCCTTGGACAAAAGTTTTTCTCGTGATGAACTTATTGTGAAAAACCTTAACCCTATCCTTCGCAATTTTCGCATTTTCATATGCTTCGTTCCTCAATTCCTCCAGTTCAGAAATTTGCAATTTCCGAAGCTCACCGGCCTTATCTAAATCGAAATTTAGCTGCTTAATCGCCCATAAGGCTCGGTGCTCTATCTCAATGGGAAGGTGGCAAGCCTTTCCAAAGACTAGTCTGTATGGAGACATTCCTAGAATCGTTTTAAAGGCAGTCCTATATGCCCATAAGGCATCCACCAATTTGGTGGACCAGTCCTTCCTATTTGATTCATAGTTTTCTCCAAGATAAGCTTGACTTGCCTATTGGAAACTTCTACCTGTCCACTGGTTTGAGGATGGTACGGCGTAGATAACTTGTGAGTTATGGCATATTTTCGCATAATAGCTTCAAAAGTTCTATTGCAAAAATGTGTACCATTGTCACTAATTATGGCACGAGGGGTTCCAAAGCGCGAGAAGATGTTTTCTTTCAAGAATTTGACAACAACTTTGTTGTCATTTGTCTTGCAAGGGACGGCTTCAACCCATTTCGATACGTAATCTACAGCCAACAAGATGTATTGGTGCCCAAACGAATTAGGAAAGGGTCCCATAAAATCAATGCCCCAAACATCAAAAAGTTCTACTTCTAGAATTGAATTTAGGGGCATCATATTTCGTTTAGAAATCCTTCCTATCATTTGACATCTTGTGCACGTTTTGCAAAATTCGAATGCGTCTTTAAACAAAGTTGGCCAATAAAAGCCACTTTGTAGGATCTTTTCGGCAGTTTTACGGGGACCAAAGTGTCCACCGCAAGCAAATTCATGACAAAAGGCTAGAACGCTTCTAGTTTCTTCATCGGGGACACATCTCCTAATAATTTGGTCACTACAATATTTGAAAAGGTAAGGATCTTCCCACATGTAATACCGGACTTGAGACAAGAATCAGTACCTATCCTGTTTTGACCAATTAGGTGGTGTTTAGTTTGTGACTAAGTAATTTACTATGTCGGCAAACCATGGTTCCTTAGAGATGGCTAGAAGTTGTTCATCAGGAAAATTGTCATTGATGGGCAGTTCGTCGGAAGGTGCGTTTGGCACACGAGAGAGATGGTCTGTGACAACATTTTCAACACCCTTTTTATCTCGAATTTCGAGATTAAATTAGGAGGAGGATCCAACGAATGAGTCGGGCCTTCGCATCCTTTTTTAGCATTAGGTATCGAAGTGCAGAATGGTCGGTGAAAATCGTGGTCTTGGTCCCAAGTAGGTATGGGCGGAATTTCTCCAAAGCGAACACTACTACCAAGAATTCTTTCTCGGTTGTAGTATAGTTCACTTGGGCGTCATTAAGTATCCTACTTGAATAATAGATCACGTGTTGCTTGTTTTCTTTGCGCTGTCCTAAGACAGCGCCTATCGCAAAATTTGAGGTATCGCACATGATCTCAAAAGGGTTGGACCAGTCCGGAGGTGAGATGATAGGTGCAGAGATGAGTTCCAATTTCAACTTCTCCCGCGCGCTATTACACTTATCGTCAAAGATGAAGGGCACATCTTTAGCTAGAAGGTTTGTAAGGGGTCTAGCGATTTTGCTAAAATCCTTAATGAACCTACGGTAAAACCCGGCGTGTCCTAAGAAAGAACGAATGTCCTTCACGCTTCGTGGAATTGGAAGTTTGGCTATGATCTCCACCTTAGCCTTGTCCACTTTGATCCCTTCCCTAGATATCTCATGACCTAGGACAATCCCATGCTGCACCATAAAGTGGCACTTTTCCCAATTGAGGGTCAAGTTCTTTTCGGTGCATTTATTCAGTACTAGCTCCAAGTGATGGAGACATTGGTCAAATGAATTTCCATAGACGGAGAAGTCGTCCATGAAAATCTCTAAGAAGCGCTCGACCATGTCAGAAAAAAGGCTTAACATACAACGTTGGAATGTGGCTGGGGCATTACATAGGCCGAAAGGCATTCGACGATAGGCAAATGTCCCAAATGGGCACGTGAACGTTGTCTTTTCTTGGTCCTCCGGGGCTATTGGGATTTGGTTATACCCTGAGTAACCGTCCAAGAAACAGTAATACTCATGGCCGGCTAATTGTTCCAGCATTTAGTCGATAAATGGGAGGGGAAAATGATCTTTCCTAGTGGCGGCATTCAACTTGCGATAGTCTATGCATACTCGAACTTTGGTAGGCAATCGTGTTTTCACTAACTCATGCTTGTCATTTTCTACCACAGTAAAGCTGGACTTCTTAGGGACCACATGCATTGGGCTAACCCATTCGCTATCGGAAATGGGATAAATAATCTCATTATCTAACAGTTTCACTATTTCAGCTTGTACAGCCTCTTGCATGAGCGGGTTTAGCCTATGCTGTAGATCCCTCTTAGGTTTAACCCCTTCCTCTAGATGGATTCTATGCTGGACTATCTTAGGGCTCAGTCCCTTGATATCTGCCATGGTCCAACCAATGGCTTCCCTATGTCTCCTAAGGGTTGCCAGTAGGTCTTCCTCTTGCTTATTAGTCAAATTGGAGGCAACTATGACTGGTAACGTCTCTTGTTCACCAAGGTAGGTGTACTTAAGATGTTTAGGCAAGATTTTTAACTCCAAAGAAGGAGGTGGCTCGATGGATGGAGGTGTTAAGCTTGAATTTTCCATCTCTATAGAACTTGGATTTGCTGCCCATTCAATCTCATCAAGGTTGAGATCACTTGTTTCTAACTCTTCCTCTTTCTTTGACTCTAGTGTGATCTCCTCGTTGTGCTCACTATCATGTTTTCAATGAAGTTAACCTCAAAGGGTTGGTCGTTCATGTCGTAGGGATGTTTACCTAAGTTGAAAACATTGACTTCCTTGGTCATATCCCAAAAGTCAATCTCATGGATCCGTTTCTACAATTTATGATTGCATTAGCGGTTGCTAGGAACGGGCGACCTAAGATGACGAGAGTTTGGGACCTAGGATTAGACACGGGTTGTGTCTCTAAAACAATGAAATCGACTGGGTAAATGAATTCTCCCACCTGTATGAGGACATCATTGATCTCTCCCTTAGGAACTTTAATTGATCGATCAGCCAATTGAATTGTAACTTGGGTTGGGTTGAGTTTACCTAATCCAAGTTATTGATATACAGAGAAAGGAAGCAAATTAATGCTAGCTCCTAAATCAAGGAGTGCTCGATTGATTTCAGCTCGACCTATTGTGCAAGAAATGGTGGGGCAACCAGGGTCCTTGTACTTGACTGGGATCTGGTTGGACAATAGCTCACTAATGTTAGTGGCTAGAAAAACCTTCTTAGGCACATTTGTCTTTCTTTTCTTGGTGCACATGTCCTTAAGGAATTTGGCATAACTAGGGACCTGTTGGATTGCATCAAGAAGTGGGATGTTGAGCCTAACCTGATTGAACACCTCGAGTAGTTTCTCCATGTGTGCATTGTTGTTGCTCCTAAGCCTATTTGGAAATGGGGCTGTAGGTTGGTGCACCTGTCTTGCTGATTTATCAATTTCAGTTTCTTTGGAGATTTGTGGAGATGGAGTGGAACTAGATGGAATGGACAACTGAGATGGGTCATGTGGCATGGATACATGATTATCAACTTGTTTCCCTGATCTTAGTGTATGAACCAAGTTACACTGGTTTAGGTCTTGAGCCTCATTGGCTTGCCTAGGATTCCTAGGGTTTGGCAATGGTTGACTTGGTAGAGTTCCCCTTTGTCTTTCTTGTTGATTCAGTTGGATCTCTATCCTAGTCAAGACTTGAGCCAGCGTGTCGTGGCTTTTAACTAGAGTGTCCACCTTTCTTTCCATATTTGAGAGCCTTGTTTCCATTTGTGAATTTTGGAAAGAGTGTGGAGGATTTTGACTAGAGAAATTTTGTTGATAAGGTGGATTTTGAAAATTGTTGGAAAATTTGGGCCTTGTTTGATCATTGTTGCTAGGGCCCCATAAGAAATTTGGATGATTTCTCCAACCGGGATTATAGGTGGGCGAATATGGATTGTTGGTGGGCCTTGTGAAGGCCACACTCATATGTTCGGGCAAGGTTTGATGCGCGATGAAGACGGGACATTCCTCGAACACATGGTTCATGTCTTGACAATAAGTACAGCCCGCCGAAGGTGTTGGGCTGACTTGGTTCACAGAGACTGGTTCTTTAGTTTCAAGAGCTTCTAGTCTTCGCATCACAGCAGCTAACTTAGCATCGGTAGCTATGTTGGCCTCAATGGAATGGATACCTCCTTTAGAAGAAGTAGGGTCATTAGTCCTAAATTTTTCCGGAGTTAGTTCCCATTGGATGGTATTATCAGCTAATTCTTCATATAATAACCATCCTTCATGTTCGTTCTTTTTCAAAATCCTCCTTGGCACATGGATTCTAATAGCGTTTTAGTTTGATATTCTAATCCATCATAAAGAACTTGGCAAAGTCGCCATTTCTCTATCCCATGGTGAGGGCATTGGGCAAGGAGGTCCTTAAAACGTTCGAAGTATTTTCAAAAAGGTTCATTGGCTATTTGCTTAAACTGTAAGATGCTCTTCCTAATTAGTGCAGTCTTGTGGACGGGATAAAACTTCTTTAAGAAGGCTTTGACGAAATTATCCCATGAGGATATTGAACCGGCCTCTAGACTGTAGAGCCATTTCTTTGCTAAGTCTTTCAAAGAGAATGGGACAAACCGTAATTTGATGGCATCTACTCCTAGGCTGGGTATCTTCATCATGAGACATACTTCTTCAAATTCCCTTATGAAAAAGTATGCATCCTCAGATTCAAGTCCATGAAATTTGGGAAGAGTGTTGATGTATTGTGGTTTGAGCTCAAATTGGTCAACACCTTCATCGGGTAACAGAATGCAAGAAGGAAGAGAGGTCCTAATAGGATAGAACCTATCTTGTAGTGACAGTGGTTGTGCCATGTGTGAGTCGGGCTTTTGTTCGAGTGGTGAATTGGTTCTAATTAGTCTAGATGTGAATGGGTCTCTCGACCAAGCTGACATGCACAATTAGCAAACAAGTTCACCCAATCAATCAATGAAAAAGAAAAAATAGTCAAAATTCCTATTCTAGGGTAAGCCTTGACCTAGACGACTCCTAACTTTAGACTGTCTTTAGGAGGTATATTGCCGACCTTAACCACAAGTTAATCGGCCAGGTAGGTGGCAAGACCGGTGGGAGGTTTTCGGTCAAAGACGTTCCTTAATTGAATAACCACCGATCTTCGGGCTTTCGGCCCTTAATCCCCTTCCTAGACACCGATTTGATAAGAGTTAATTTCGAACAACTTCCTCCTTCAGCCAATCTCCTAGTGAGTCCGAGTTAACCTAGGGCCAACGTCTAGTCAATTTTACTTAGGGTTAGGGTTGTGAGTGTGACAGAGATGATTTGTGGGCCAAGGAAGGGTGATGAAATCCCCACCTTATCTTGTTAATGGGTTTTGCCCTTAAAATTTTTTGTGTACGTGTAAAGCAGTAGATAAGTAATCACTCAAAAAGCAGTAAATCAGCCAAGAGTGTTTCCTAATCTATATGCAATGCAAACGTACCTTGTCGCCAGCACTCTTCAACAGAATTAAAAAAAATAAATAGACACGTGCCTAAGATGCAAGAGTCTAATTTTTTTTATTTTTCAACAAATAGGTTACTGTTAATTAATTAACAGTGTGCAGGGTGATCACAGAGAAAAATTAACAAAGCAGTAAAATAAATTTGCAATTTGCAGCAACCTTCAGAAAATAGAGTGAGTAGTTCACTACTCAGGCCGCGAAAACGCGGATATTGCCGCGCAAACGCGGCTCTGTAGTAGGCTCTGCTGTTCTGCCTTCGAGAGTAGAGGCACAGAGTTGCTATATGTCCTTTGCTGCTGTTATTTTTCCTGTTCTCTGAACCTGCAAACAGAAAGAAAGAAAGAATTAGTTTTGAGAATATCGTGCCGTTCCCTCCCCGGCAACGGCGCCAAAATTTTGATTGAAACTTGAGATTGCAAAGAAAAAGTTAAAGTTAAAGTTCTCAGTCTCAATTTATCCGCTGCAGTAAGGGCCAAAGCGGGTCGATCCACAGGGAAGGATGCGATGCAAGCGTTTCGGACGATTTCTCTGTATTACTTAGAACAAAACAAAAGAGAGTGATTAGAATTAAATAATTTGATTGGAGATATGCAGTTTACTAATCTTCTACTACAACCCATAGTGCAAGTCTTGAAAAGTGAATATCATTTTGAAACAAGTAAAATCTATCCTAGGTTATTAATAGAAATTCAAGCAAGATAAATGATATTAGAATCTAACTAGTTTGCACTACTAAATATTCAACAAGTGTTCATCCTAACTTCTAAGTACAGCATAAGAAAAGTCTTACCTTAAAGTTATGCTGTCAAAGTACTTAAGCATGAAGTTATGAAGAATTGTTTAGAGGTGTAACCTAGATTAGAAAAACTAACTATCAATTTAATCTTCAAGAAAACTGTTTTAAACCTAGGGTTTCTAAAAGTGATTATCAATCCATCCACTTTCTAAACTACACTAGGGTTGTTTAAGAGATCAGTAAACCACAATTTAAAATTAGTTATTCATCTCTTTTTTTATATTTTAATTATTATTTTTTTAATGTGCAAATTTATGTGGAAGAGAGAAGAAGAAGACAAATAAAAAAAATCACAGCATAAAACAAAATTAAATGACAAAAATTTAAATGGCAAAGAAGAAAAGGTAACCTTTATTTGAATGCACTTCCAAATACAATGCTCCTTTCCTCCTCCAAATTATGCTAAAAGCGAAACGAAAATTACAAGAAATTTTAAAAGAGAAAAACTAAAGAAAACCCTAAGTTCCCGTCTCTGGATGCCCCCTCTCTGTTACTCTGCAGGGGTATTTATAGGAGATGGAAGACGTAGAGTCCCGGTACAACTCTCCTGCGAAATCTGGTATCCAGTCTCATCCATAGGGCCGCGGAAACGCGGCTTTGGCCGCGTTTCCGCGGCCTTAGCTTTGTCCCTGGCCATGCGCTTTCGCGCGTGGCCTCCTCTGGTTCGTCCATCTGGGTATATCCTTCTGGATTTTGCATACCGACTCTTTATTTTGAAAATTCGGGATAACTTGGGAAGCAAGTTACTGTAATACCCCGTTCCCGGAATACGTACTTAATTTCGTATTCAGATTTTTGGTCGTATTTTTCGATTTGTTTCCCGTATTTATTCTGTGTTATGAATTCCTTATATGATTGTTTTGTCTTGGATTTGGATTCGTGGTCTCGGGGTCAGCCCCAGTCTGAACCAGGGACCCGATCATAGTATATTCTTCGATTTAGTCTTTCTGATGTGTAGAATTGATCGATTTCAGTTTCAAATATTATTTTCCAATATAATAGATTTTTTGTGATTTTCTGGATTTTTCTTGAATTAAATTGAATTTCTACAAAACCGGTGTCGGCCAGTGCCGCTGACCGATTCCTGGATTTTTATTTCACAAACGGTTTGGAATTTCTAAATGATTCTTTAGACTTTATTTCTTAGAATAATATTTTCTACCTACATGCTTTTTCTGAGGATTTTATAATTTTATGAAAATTCCAACGGAGTCGGTAGATAACTGGTTCCGGGATTTTTAGTTTTAAAACTATAAAGTAATTCTTAAAACGGATTTCACCATTATTCTTAATATAATATTATGGATTTTTGATAATTATTTCGGGTCGTTCCGAGATACTTGAATTTCGGACGATTCCGGTATTTTCCGAAATGTTTTCCGTGTCCTCGATTTAAACCCGGGTATCTGTCCTTTCAATATTTTCCAATTCTAATTCCAAGAAAATATCTTCTCATTTCAATTTCTTTTCCATTTTTCCTTTTCCTTTATTTCCTTCTTTCCTCCACAAGCTAAAGCATTTCCATTTTCCAAAATTCCAATAATTCCACACTTTTCCACACACTTCCCACAAAAATATCTCTCTTTCTCTCTCTCCTCCTTGGCCGCCAAGTGGCCAAGAGAAGGACACTCACCCCCTCCTCCACTTTGCAATTAACCCCCTCTCATCTACTCTAATTTCACCACCTTCACAAATTCCAAATCATATATAAACATTCCTTTACAATTCCATCTCTTTTTCTTCACTTCACCAAAAGAAATCCCTCACCAAAGTCCTCCTCCCTCTCAACTCAACCTCCAACTTCAAGAGCTTCATCTAGGGCATCATCAAGGTCTTCATCTTCAACCACCAACTCCCAAAGCAACACCAAGATCATCTTCTCCACATCAAGCAACTTCAACTTCAACAACTACTTTTGGATTGAGGCCATCATCTCCACCTTGGGATCTTTTCAAGACTACAAAGCTTCACCTAACCAATCCTTGTGAGTATATTTACTCACCAAGATTTGTAAACTTCCTTGTATCCTTGTGTTGATAATTCATGTTTAATTATGTCATTAAAATCCTATTTTTAGACCATCCAACACAACCTGCAGATTCTGCTCTGTATTCTGTTTTTCCCCATGATTAGTCGACTTGACCTAGAACCTAGTCGACTAGAAACCCTTAGCTGGAACGTAGCCTTCTTTGACTTCACAGTTTTAGTCGACTAGTCCCTTTTACCAGTCGACTAGGTATCCATAGTCGACTACTAGAATTCCCCTAGTCGACTCCTGAAACAAGCTCAACTCTCTGTATCTCAAACTTAGTCGACTTAAGTACCTGTTAGTCGACTCGTAGTTCTCTGTTAGTCGACTACCCTTTTTACCTAGTCGACTAACTCTTCCTGAAACAGAAACCCAACTCGCTGGAACACAGTATTAGTCGACTACCTCATTTTCCTAGTCGACTAACCCTTCTATTAGTCGACTACTATTTCAACCTAGTCGACTAACTTATGGTTGTCTGTTATAGTTAATTACCTCCTTGACTTTGTATCTTATCCTTGATACATATACTATATATTGTTCTTACTTGTACTTCATAACTTGTACTTTATGACCTATTACTTGATGTATGTCATCTCTAGTCACTTCATATTTCCATTGACATGATATTGCTTGTTTCATTCTTGTTCATGTCCTCCATCTGTGTTATGCCTACTTTCTTATCGTACACTATGCGTGGTTGACCCTTCGAGGTCATTGAACTCTGGGTTTCTATTATATTATCATTGCTATATCGTTACTTCAGACTGTCAGTTTCATGTTTCCTTTTACCACATGTATATCATCTAATTTCCACTATGTTATCACCTGACCACTTGGCATGTTACTACCTAGTAGGAACCACTTGTTATGACATGACTTGCCCTGGTTAATATCAATCTCTTGACTTGATTGGTTACTTGTTGGATATCATCATCTCGTCATGCTATCACTCTATACCCAGCATGATACACTCTTCTCACTCGCTACCCTTTGCTTTACCATTCCATTGATTATGATAGTATCCTCGCTCTAGTCTTCATGTATTGTATTTCATGCCTTATATCTTTTATTGCTTTATGCTATGCGTGGCCGACCCTTCGTGGTCGTTGGACTTGTTGGACTGGGACCATTGCTTTTACATTACCACTCGGCATTATTTTAGACCTGTCAGTATGTGCTACCATTTATCATATGTATATCACTTGGCAACTGTGTTATCATCTAACCACCTGCCATACCACTATTTGGCAAGACCTTTATGTTGTACCTTGACTTACCTGACTACTATCCATTCTTGATATGCTTGGTTGTTTACTAGATATCGCCACTCTGTCATGCTATCACTTGACACTCAGCATGATGACTCGACTTGTGACTGTCATCTTTACGGGAATCCTGATTTGTTATCCTGTATCATGATCAGTGACCTGTATATTGTATTCCTGCTTTACATGCAGTGACCTGACTATATAGTGCTTCTGTACTCTTTATTCCTGATCATGTCCATTTCCTATTTTTCCCGTAAAGTGACAATGAAACTATTAAATTCTAAAATGGACCAACTTGTATTGGGTCGGGGGAAATATGCGGATATCGATATGTATTCGTGTTTACAGTGGCTTTAGGTATTGTGCACTATATCCGGTCTGACCTGTGGTACTCCAGGGGACCGAGGGGAGAGCTGGCTCCCTACACCCCAGTTTTAACGGGCATACATAAGTCCCTCCTCCTGGATAAGCCTTGCGGCTGGTTTCCGTTTCCATGCAACGGAACAACCCTGGACCGTAGTCCCGGGTATGTACGGGACCCACTGTAAACATAGTTCGTTGATACAACCGTTGTTTCCAATAACAACCTCGACTTTCTTATATATGGATGTATGTGAGTTGGGATATATACCGGGTATATACCGAGACACATACCTAGATATATGGGTTAGACGAGTAATAATAATAAGACACCTGTTATGATATCTGTTATAGATACCTGTTATGTTATGACTCCTTTTATACCTGTTATGTCATAATCCTGGTTATGATTCCTGTATTCTTGTTAGACTTGATACATGATGATTCTAGTTCCTGCTTTACCTCTTACATGTGTCTATCATAACCGCTTTGTTATTAATCTTTCGACTTACTAGTCTTGTAAAGCCGTAACTCAAGCTTACACACAGTCTTCCCATCTTTATTTTGTTATACTTCCATTACTTACTGGTTCATGTTTCTTATACTGATTCTAACCCTCTTATTCATGTTTCTTGGCCATTTGGCCGTAGCCTGTTATTATTGGGAGGTCCTGACTCCCTTGGATTTGTATGTTCAGGTTTAGAAGCTGGATCGAAGTGGAGCCATCCACAGTAGATTGAGCTTTCCTTAGAGTGCAGTCAGATTAGCTCCAGTTCCTTCGTGCCGGGCTCTCCTTTTGACTCACGGGATCTCCATCCTACTCGTGAGCTTTTGTGTATATCTTGTATATTTCTCTTTTGGACTTGGTTATGATGTAATACACATGTAATGTGTAATACTTTATAATATCCTGTGATAACTTTGTATGTGTATTTCTTGTGTTGGCATATGTATGAATACTACGCTTCGCGTGTACTCTGTTTTCTTATTGTACTTTTATGCTTAGCGTATATATGTGGGGGCAATTCTGACCTACGTATATACGTTGCAGTGACGTCCCCGTATCTGTGGAATCGGGGCGTTACAGGATGGTATCAGAGCTTAGGCTCTTACCTCTATAGTACAAACAAGCTGCAAATTTCAGTAATTTGCTTTTGCCAACTACAATGTACAAAGTTATCTAGTCCTTCTTGATTTGTCTAGTTCTTCTTGATTCCTTCCTTCATATCCTGAAATCCTTCCATTCTTCCAACTCTTTCCAGTTATCCTTCATCAACTAAGGTATGGACGCTGGGCAAACATCCAATGTTTCCCGTGGAGCGGAACGAGGATTGGAGCAGAAGAGTGAGAACCAAGTGCAGAATAAGTCAGTTAAGAGGGCCTTGCAGTTGATGGAGAGGGCTTTGCAGTTGCTGAAGGAAGAAGATACGACCAGGAAAAACATTGGCCCAAAGACCAAGCGACCATTCCAACGTCCTCTTCCTGGGAACACATGCAATTTCTGCCACAAACCCGGACATTTTAAGAGAGATTGTCGAATGGCTAAGGGATTGTGTTTAGTGTGTGGGTCAGGGAGACATATGCTAAGGAATTGCCCGCACAGAAAGTTTGGATATACGGCACCAGTCAGATCAGCTCGTCCAGCCCCAGCACTTCCAGCCCCGTCAACAAGGAGGAATCCAGAACCTGTTCCACCCCAACAGAATGATCAGCAGCCGAGGGGAGTGAAAACTGGAACAGATCAGGCAACCGAGACATCAGACGGTGCAGCGGAGCGTGAGGACCAGTGTCCAGATCCGGAACCTTAGGGATATCAGGGTAACCACTACCCAGATCTTGTATTTGAGTTGGTTATCATTCTAAATGATTTTTCCTTATCATTCTATCATTGTTCATTCTAGTCCCTCATGTGTTCATCTTATCCCCTGTTTTGGTTTTATGAGGCCTTTATTCCAGCCATTGTCCCCTTGTATTCAAATTACCCCTTAGCGAAATTGCGGGGACGCAATTTTTGTAAGGTGGGTGGATTGTAATACCCCGTTCCCGGAATACGTACTTAATTTCGTATTCAGATTTTTGGTCGTATTTTTCGATTTGTTTCCCGTATTTATTCTGTGTTATGAATTCCTTATATGATTGTTTTGTCTTGGATTTGGATTCGTGGTCTCGGGGTCAGCCCCAGTCTGAACCAGGGACCCGATCATAGTATATTCTTCGATTTAGTCTTTCTGATGTGTAGAATTGACCGATTTCAGTTTCAAATATTATTTTCCAATATAATAGATTTTTTGTGATTTTCTGGATTTTTCTTGAATTAAATTGAATTTCTACAAAACCGGTGTCGGCCAGTGCCGCTGACCGATTCCTGGATTTTTATTTCACAAACGGTTTGGAATTTCTAAATGATTCTTTAGACTTTATTTCTTAGAATAATATTTTCTACCTACATGCTTTTTCTGAGGATTTTATAATTTTATGAAAATTCCAACGGAGTCGGTAGATAACTGGTTCCGGGATTTTTAGTTTTAAAACTATAAAGTAATTCTTAAAACGGATTTCACCATTATTCTTAATATAATATTATGGATTTTTGATAATTATTTCGGGTCGTTCCGAGATACTTGAATTTCGGACGATTCCGGTATTTTCCGAAATGTTTTCCGTGTCCTCGATTTAAACCCGGGTATCTGTCCTTTCAATATTTTCCAATTCTAATTCCAAGAAAATATCTTCTCATTTCAATTTCTTTTCCATTTTTCCTTTTCCTTTATTTCCTTCTTTCCTCCACAAGCTAAAGCATTTCCATTTTCCAAAATTCCAATAATTCCACACTTTTCCACACACTTCCCACAAAAATATCTCTCTTTCTCTCTCTCCTCCTTGGCCGGCAAGTGGCCAAGAGAAGGACACTCACCCCCTCCTCCACTTTGCAATTAACCCCCTCTCATCTACTCTAATTTCACCACCTTCACAAATTCCAAATCATATATAAACATTCCTTTACAATTCCATCTCTTTTTCTTCACTTCACCAAAAGAAATCCCTTCACCAAAGTCCTCCTCCCTCTCAACTCAACCTCCAACTTCAAGAGCTTCATCTAGGGCATCATCAAGGTCTTCATCTTCAACCACCAACTCCCAAAGCAACACCAAGATCATCTTCTCCACATCAAGCAACTTCAACTTCAACAACTACTTTTGGATTGAGGCCATCATCTCCACCTTGGGATCTTTTCAAGACTACAAAGCTTCACCTAACCAATCCTTGTGAGTATATTTACTCACCAAGATTTGTAAACTTCCTTGTATCCTTGTGTTGATAATTCATGTTTAATTATGTCATTAAAATCCTATTTTTAGACCATCCAACACAACCAGCAGATTCTGCTCTGTATTCTGTTTTCCCCATGATTAGTCGACTTGACCTAGAACCTAGTCGACTAGAAATCCTTAGCTGGAACGTAGCCTTCTTTGACTTCACAGTTTTAGTCGACTAGTCCCTTTTACCAGTCGACTAGGTATCCCTAGTCGACTACTAGAATTCCCCTAGTCGACTCCTGAAACAAGCTCAACTCTCTGTATCTCAAACTTAGTCGACTTAAGTACCTGTTAGTCGACTCGTAGTTCTCTGTTAGTCGACTACCCTTTTTACCTAGTCGACTAACTCTTCCTGAAACAGAAACCCAACTCGCTGGAACACAGTATTAGTCGACTACCTCATTTTCCTAGTCGACTAACCCTTCTATTAGTCGACTACTATTTCAACCTAGTCGACTAACTTATGGTTGTCTGTTATAGTTAATTACCTCCTTGACTTTGTATCTTATCCTTGATACATATACTATATATTGTTCTTACTTGTACTTCATAACTTGTACTTTATGACCTATTACTTGATGTATGTCATCTCTAGTCACTTCATATTTCCATTGACATGATATTGCTTGTTTCATTCTTGTTCATGTCCTCCATCTGTGTTATGCCTACTTTCTTATCGTACACTATGCGTGGTTGACCCTTCGAGGTCATTGAACTCTGGGTTTCTATTATATTATCATTGCTATATCGTTACTTCAGACTGTCAGTTTCATGTTTCCTTTTACCACATGTATATCATCTAATTTCCACTATGTTATCACCTGACCACTTGGCATGTTACTACCTAGTAGGAACCACTTGTTATGACATGACTTGCCCTGGTTAATATCAATCTCTTGACTTGATTGGTTACTTGTTGGATATCATCATCTCGTCATGCTATCACTCTATACCCAGCATGATACACTCTTCTCACTCGCTACCCTTTGCTTTACCATTCCATTGATTATGATAGTATCCTCGCTCTAGTCTTCATGTATTGTATTTCATGCCTTATATCTTTTATTGCTTTATGCTATGCGTGGCCGACCCTTCGTGGTCGTTGGACTTGTTGGACTGGGACCATTGCTTTTACATTACCACTCGGCATTATTTTAGACCTGTCAGTATGTGCTACCATTTATCATATGTATATCACTTGGCAACTGTGTTATCATCTAACCACCTGCCATACCACTATTTGGCAAGACCTTTATGTTGTACCTTGACTTACCTGACTACTATCCATTCTTGATATGCTTGGTTGTTTACTAGATATCGCCACTCTGTCATGCTATCACTTGACACTCAGCATGATGACTCGACTTGTGACTGTCATCTTTACGGGAATCCTGATTTGTTATCCTGTATCATGATCAGTGACCTGTATATTGTATTCCTGCTTTACATGCAGTGACCTGACTATATAGTGCTTCTGTACTCTTTATTCCTGATCATGTCCATTTCCTATTTTTTCCGTAAAGTGACAATGAAACTATTAAATTCTAAAATGGACCAACTTGTATTGGGTCGGGGGAAATATGCGGATATCGATATGTATTCGTGTTTACAGTGGCTTTAGGTATTGTGCACTATATCCGGTCTGACCTGTGGTACTCCAGGGGACCGAGGGGAGAGCTGGCTCCCTACACCCCAGTTTTAACGGGCATACATAAGTCCCTCCTCCTGGATAAGCCTTGCGGCTGGTTTCCGTTTCCATGCAACGGAACAACCCTGGACCGTAGTCCCGGGTATGTACGGGACCCACTGTAAACATAGTTCGTTGATACAACCGTTGTTTCCAATAACAACCTCGACTTTCTTATATATGGATGTATGTGAGTTGGGATATATACCGGGTATATACCGAGACACATACCTAGATATATGGGTTAGACGAGTAATAATAATAAGACACCTGTTATGATATCTGTTATAGATACCTGTTATGTTATGACTCCTTTTATACCTGTTATGTCATAATCCTGGTTATGATTCCTGTATTCTTGTTAGACTTGATACATGATGATTCTAGTTCCTGCTTTACCTCTTACATGTGTCTATCATAACCGCTTTGTTATTAATCTTTCGACCTACTAGTCTTGTAAAGCCGTAACTCAAGCTTACACACAGTCTTCCCATCTTTATTTTGTTATACTTCCATTACTTACTGGTTCATGTTTCTTATACTGATTCTAACCCTCTTATTCATGTTTCTTGGCCATTTGGCCGTAGCCTGTTATTATTGGGAGGTCCTGACTCCCTTGGATTTGTATGTTCAGGTTTAGAAGCTGGATCGAAGTGGAGCCATCCACAGTAGATTGAGCTTTCCTTAGAGTGCAGTCAGATTAGCTCCAGTTCCTTCGTGCCGGGCTCTCCTTTTGACTCACGGGATCTCCATCCTACTCGTGAGCTTTTGTGTATATCTTGTATATTTCTCTTTTGGACTTGGTTATGATGTAATACACATGTAATGTGTAATACTTTATAATATCCTGTGATAACTTTGTATGTGTATTTCTTGTGTTGGCATATGTATGAATACTACGCTTCGCGTGTACTCTGTTTTCTTATTGTACTTTTATGCTTAGCGTATATATGTGGGGGCAATTCTGACCTACGTATATACGTTGCAGTGACGTCCCCGTATCTGTGGAATCGGGGCGTTACAGGATGGTATCAGAGCTTAGGCTCTTACCTCTATAGTACAAACAAGCTGCAAATTTCAGTAATTTGCTTTTGCCAACTACAATGTACAAAGTTATCTAGTCCTTCTTGATTTGTCTAGTTCTTCTTGATTCCTTCCTTCATATCCTGAAATCCTTCCATTCTTCCAACTCTTTCCAGTTATCCTTCATCAACTAAGGTATGGACGCTGGGCAAACATCCAATGTTTCCCGTGGAGCGGAACGAGGATTGGAGCAGAAGAGTGAGAACCAAGTGCAGAATAAGTCAGTTAAGAGGGCCTTGCAGTTGATGGAGAGGGCTTTGCAGTTGCTGAAGGAAGAAGATACGACCAGGACAAACATTGGCCCAAAGACCAAGCGACCATTCCAACGTCCTCTTCCTGGGAACACATGCAATTTCTGCCACAAACCCGGACATTTTAAGAGAGATTGTCGAATGGCTAAGGGATTGTGTTTAGTGTGTGGGTCAGGGAGACATATGCTAAGGAATTGCCCGCACAGAAAGTTTGGATATACGGCACCAGTCAGATTAGCTCGTCCAGCCCCAGCACTTCCAGCCCCGTCAACAAGGAGGAATCCAGAACCTGTTCCACCCCAACAGAATGATCAGCAGCCGAGGGGAGTGAAAACTGGAACAGATCAGGCAACCGAGACATCAGACGGTGCAGCGGAGCGTGAGGACCAGTGTCCAGATCCGGAACCTTAGGGATATCAGGGTAACCACTACCCCAGATCTTGTATTTGAGTTGGTTATCATTCTAAATGATTTTTCCTTATCATTCTATCATTGTTCATTCTAGTCCCTCATGTGTTCATCTTATCCCTGTTTTGGTTTTATGAGGCCTTTATTCCAGCCATTGTCCCCCTTGTATTCAAATTACCCCTTAGCGAAATTGCGGGGACGCAATTTTTGTAAGGTGGGTGGATTGTAATACCCCGTTCCCGGAATACGTACTTAATTTCGTATTCAGATTTTTGGTCGTATTTTTCGATTTGTTTCCCGTATTTATTCTGTGTTATGAATTCCTTATATGATTGTTTTGTCTTGGATTTGGATTCGTGGTCTCGGGGTCAGCCCCAGTCTGAACCAGGGACCCGATCATAGTATATTCTTCGATTTAGTCTTTCTGATGTGTAGAATTGACCGATTTCAGTTTCAAATATTATTTTCCAATATAATAGATTTTTTGTGATTTTCTGGATTTTTCTTGAATTAAATTGAATTTCTACAAAACCGGTGTCGGCCAGTGCCGCTGACCGATTCCTGGATTTTTATTTCACAAACGGTTTGGAATTTCTAAATGATTCTTTAGACTTTATTTCTTAGAATAATATTTTCTACCTACATGCTTTTTCTGAGGATTTTATAATTTTATGAAAATTCCAACGGAGTCGGTAGATAACTGGTTCCGGGATTTTTAGTTTTAAAACTATAAAGTAATTCTTAAAATGGATTTCACCATTATTCTTAATATAATATTATGGATTTTTGATAATTATTTCGGGTCGTTCCGAGATACTTGAATTTCGGACAATTCCGGTATTTTCCGAAATGTTTTCCGTGTCCTCGATTTAAACCCGGGTATCTGTCCTTTCAATATTTTCCAATTCTAATTCCAAGAAAATATCTTCTCATTTCAATTTCTTTTCCATTTTTCCTTTTCCTTTATTTCCTTCTTTCCTCCACAAGCTAAAGCATTTCCATTTTCCAAAATTCCAATAATTCCACACTTTTCCACACACTTCCCACAAAAATATCTCTCTTTCTCTCTCTCCTCCTTGGCCGGCCAAGTGGCCAAGAGAAGGACACTCACCCCCTCCTCCACTTTGCAATTAACCCCCTCTCATCTACTCTAATTTCACCACCTTCACAAATTCCAAATCATATATAAACATTCCTTTACAATTCCATCTCTTTTTCTTCACTTCACCAAAAGAAATCCCTTCACCAAAGTCCTCCTCCCTCTCAACTCAACCTCCAACTTCAAGAGCTTCATCTAGGGCATCATCAAGGTCTTCATCTTCAACCACCAACTCCCAAAGCAACACCAAGATCATCTTCTCCACATCAAGCAACTTCAACTTCAACAACTACTTTTGGATTGAGGCCATCATCTCCACCTTGGGATCTTTTCAAGACTACAAAGCTTCACCTAACCAATCCTTGTGAGTATATTTACTCACCAAGATTTGTAAACTTCCTTGTATCCTTGTGTTGATAATTCATGTTTAATTATGTCATTAAAATCCTATTTTTAGACCATCCAACACAACCAGCAGATTCTGCTCTGTATTCTGTTTTCCCCATGATTAGTCGACTTGACCTAGAACCTAGTCGACTAGAAACCCTTAGCTGGAACGTAGCCTTCTTTGACTTCACAGTTTTAGTCGACTAGTCCCTTTTACCAGTCGACTAGGTATCCCTAGTCGACTACTAGAATTCCCCTAGTCGACTCCTGAAACAAGCTCAACTCTCTGTATCTCAAACTTAGTCGACTTAAGTACCTGTTAGTCGACTCGTAGTTCTCTGTTAGTCGACTACCCTTTTTACCTAGTCGACTAACTCTTCCTGAAACAGAAACCCAACTCGCTGGAACACAGTATTAGTCGACTACCTCATTTTCCTAGTCGACTAACCCTTCTATTAGTCGACTACTATTTCAACCTAGTCGACTAACTTATGGTTGTCTGTTATAGTTAATTACCTCCTTGACTTTGTATGTTATCCTTGATACATATACTATATATTGTTCTTACTTGTACTTCATAACTTGTACTTTATGACCTATTACTTGATGTATGTCATCTCTAGTCACTTCATATTTCCATTGACATGATATTGCTTGTTTCATTCTTGTTCATGTCCTCCATCTGTATTATGCCTACTTTCTTATCGTACACTATGCGTGGTTGACCCTTCGAGGTCATTGAACTCTGGGTTTCTATTATATTATCATTGCTATATCGTTACTTCAGACTGTCAGTTTCATGTTTCCTTTTACCACATGTATATCATCTAATTTCCACTATGTTATCACCTGACCACTTGGCATGTTACTACCTAGTAGGAACCACTTGTTATGACATGACTTGCCCTGGTTAATATCAATCTCTTGACTTGATTGGTTACTTGTTGGATATCATCATCTCGTCATGCTATCACTCTATACCCAGCATGATACACTCTTCTCACTCGCTACCCTTTGCTTTACCATTCCATTGATTATGATAGTATCTCGCTCTAGTCTTCATGTATTGTATTTCATGCCTTATATCTTTTATTGCTTTATGCTATGCGTGGCCGACCCTTCGTGGTCGTTGGACTTGTTGGACTGGGACCATTGCTTTTACATTACCACTCGGCATTATTTTAGACCTGTCAGTATGTGCTACCATTTATCATATGTATATCACTTGGCAACTGTGTTATCATCTAACCACCTGCCATACCACTATTTGGCAAGACCTTTATGTTGTACCTTGACTTACCTGACTACTATCCATTCTTGATATGCTTGGTTGTTTACTAGATATCGCCACTCTGTCATGCTATCACTTGACACTCAGCATGATGACTCGACTTGTGACTGTCATCTTTACGGGAATCCTGATTTGTTATCCTGTATCATGATCAGTGACCTGTATATTGTATTCCTGCTTTACATGCAGTGACCTGACTATATAGTGCTTCTGTACTCTTTATTCCTGATCATGTCCATTTCCTATTTTTCCCGTAAAGTGACAATGAAACTATTAAATTCTAAAATGGACCAACTTGTATTGGGTCGGGGGAAATATGCGGATATCGATATGTATTCGTGTTTACAGTGGCTTTAGGTATTGTGCACTATATCCGGTTTGACCTGTGGTACTCCAGGGGACCGAGGGGAGAGCTGGCTCCCTACACCCCAGTTTTAACGGGCATACATAAGTCCCTCCTCCTGGATAAGCCTTGCGGCTGGTTTCCGTTTCCATGCAACGGAACAACCCTGGACCGTAGTCCCGGGTATGTACGGGACCCACTGTAAACATAGTTCGTTGATACAACCGTTGTTTCCAATAACAACCTCGACTTTCTTATATATGGATGTATGTGAGTTGGGATATATACCGGGTATATACCGAGACACATACCTAGATATATGGGTTAGACGAGTAATAATAATAAGACACCTGTTATGATATCTGTTATAGATACCTGTTATGTTATGACTCCTTTTATACCTGTTATGTCATAATCCTGGTTATGATTCCTGTATTCTTGTTAGACTTGATACATGATGATTCTAGTTCCTGCTTTACCTCTTACATGTGTCTATCATAACCGCTTTGTTATTAATCTTTCGACCTACTAGTCTTGTAAAGCCGTAACTCAAGCTTACACACAGTCTTCCCATCTTTATTTTGTTATACTTCCATTACTTACTGGTTCATGTTTCTTATACTGATTCTAACCCTCTTATTCATGTTTCTTGGCCATTTGGCCGTAGCCTGTTATTATTGGGAGGTCCTGACTCCCTTGGATTTGTATGTTCAGGTTTAGAAGCTGGATCGAAGTGGAGCCATCCACAGTAGATTGAGCTTTCCTTAGAGTGC
The DNA here is from genome assembly GCA_038442645.1 of Agave tequilana. NCBI lineage: Eukaryota > Viridiplantae > Streptophyta > Magnoliopsida > Asparagales > Asparagaceae > Agave > Agave tequilana. Next base: position 268,113 of record JAVJIF010003187.1, read on the forward strand.
AGTCAGATTAGCTCCAGTTCCTTCGTGCCGGGCTCTCCTTTTGACTCACGGGATCTCCATCCTACTCGTGAGCTTTTGTGTATATCTTGTATATTTCTCTTTTGGACTTGGTTATGATGTAATACACATGTAATGTGTAATACTTTATAATATCCTGTGATAACTTTGTATGTGTATTTCTTGTGTTGGCATATGTATGAATACTACGCTTCGCGTGTACTCTGTTTTCTTATTGTACTTTTATGCTTAGCGTATATATGTGGGGGCAATTCTGACCTACGTATATACGTTGCAGTGACGTCCCCGTATCTGTGGAATCGGGGCGTTTCAGTTACCCTAAATCCAAATCTTTTAAAACGATTTTGTTATCTTTGCACTCTTCTTTCTTTATCTATAGCCTTGTCCTGCAAGTATTTAGGGTTGAGTAGAAGTCCATCCCTTTCCTCTTCTTTTAGTAATTGCAACTTTTGCACATGGGCTTGCACATGGGCTTTTTGAGCTTCTGGGCTTCATTCAGGCTTCATTCTTTTATTTAAATAAATACTCAAGGCCTGCACACATTAAATAACAAAAGTTTAGTAATAGTGCATAATTAAAAGAATAAATAGGAAACATGATAGTAAATGTAGTGATAAATATGCATTTTTTACTACCTATCATTATGATATCTTTTATTAACAAGTAAATAATATGAATTAATATGTAATAGTAATCGATATCTCCAACAACTGCTGATGTCAATAATAGTTGATAATCTGACAACTTAATTATTGGCAACTGAAAATTAACATCTGTCAAGAATACAAAAGATATAGGGTCACTAATAAGAACTGTGCACTAATAACTGATAACTGATATCGATATCTGACAGCTACTATAAACTCTGAAGTACGAGGTCACCGATATTAACTAGATCACTATCATGATATATCTGTTGACATTCTAAAAAGATAAAACTCTCAGACTTTTCTTCAACCGGTCTGAACATGTCTAACTTGTCGACATTTATAAAAGATAAGTCGCAGACAAGCTGACGATCAGTTTTTGCTCATCTCTAAGGGACAAAGTAGCGACTTGGACTCTATTGATCCAGTGAAGCAGACAGTAAGCCAACGTTGCCAGTGAAGAGGCCAAAGCAGGCCTATGAAGCCAGGTCTAATCAAATACCTAGCCTCGCAGAGATCAAGATCGCTAGAAGGCCGAAGCCATTAGCTTCGCATTAAGCTCCCATTAGCCCCGCCAAAGGCTAACCTTAGATCTTCGCTAGATGCTTCATCCCCAGCTTCGCTGGAAAAGGAATGGTCTAGCTCTGCTCTGAGCTGAACTCCAAGCTTCGCTAGAAACTTCATCCCCAGCTTTGCTGGAAGAAGGAATTGTCCAGCTCTGCTCTGAACTGAACTCCTAGCTTAGCTTGAAGCTTCACCCAGCTCTGCTATGAGCCAATTTCTAGCTTCGCATGAAGCTTTGAAGGTAATTTTGCCTGAAAAGAGCTTCTCACTTAGCTTCGCGTCGAGCTTTACCAGGTCATCAATTGACCGTTTCAAAATCCCACAAGGGATCAATGGGTGAACCCCACTACTTTAGTAGGGTTAATGCCACTTTAAGTGGGTGGTTATACCCGCCCACTTTGTCCCATATTAAGTGGAGACAATTAAGCCACGATGGCTATTAATAGTTCTCACGAACTTATTATCTTCGCCAGAAGCTCGCAGTTAGCCTCGCGGTAAGGCTATTTCGAGCATTGTGCGAAGCTAATAGACTGATACAGTCTTGCTAAATTCAAGGGGCAGTTACATCCCCATCTTGGCTATAAATAGCCACCTTGCGGAGACAAGAAAAGAAGAAGAGAGGAGATTGACTGGAAAATTGGGGGGGATTAAGGAGAGACCTATAGCAAAAGTGCCCTCTTTCCTTCTTGCTTTCAAAACCTCAGCTTGCTTCCAAAACCTCAGAGATTCAATTCTCTTTCATTCAGGGTTCCAACACACCTTCCATCTTTGAAAATTTCCCGAACCAAGCGAGAAGAAAATTCTATCGAGAAGGCAGCTTGATCACCTGACCGATTACATCTACAAAGGGATAAAGTGATCACGCAGTGATCAGATTCCACCGACATACTTTCTCAGAAACCTCAGAGGAGATCTACTGGTAATTTTCTTTCAAGAGTTACTTGTAATTTTGCTCCTTAATATTCCCTGATCAATTTTCAATGGAAAACAAGATGGCGACTTTGCTAGAGAATACAGTCTTCTTCCGCGACAAGGAGATGATGTCGCAATGCAATGGTCAGAATGCTGAACCAATTATTGTTGAAAACTTGGTCATCCACTTTGACCAAGAGAAGTTTGAGGAACTCCTCTCTAGGGGTAGTCCAACATGATATGCATAGAAGCACAGGAGGGTCTCTGTAGCCAAAGCTCCAGTGGTTACAGAGTAGAAATCAGCCAAGGCTTTATCAACCGCATGTGCAATTGGGCGAACCTCGCTCCAGCTCCCCTCAGTCTCAACCAAGGCTACAGGCGCCTCACGTGAAGCCAAAAAGGTTCCCCATGAACCTAAAATTGCTCAAGCCAAGCAGATGTGGAAGGCGAAGCAAAATCCTCTCCGTGCGAAGCTTTAGGCAAAGTTGAAGCATAACTTCACCTCTCACGTGAAGACAAGGGCAAGACGCCCTTAAGTCTTAGCAGCATTGCTAATGCTAGCCGTGAGGCTGACTTGGAATCACAAGGGCATGAATTTTCACTGACTTCGCCCAACCCGAGAGCGCTGATTCCCAGGGCCAACTTCGCCCCTATGAGCGGAGTTAAGGGGGTGTCCCTAAGTGCTGATAGCGTTGCTTTTGTAGCTTCAGTACCTAAGGGTACCAGTTACGCAACTCCAGTACTAAAGGTACTAACAAAGTTTCTAACAGCGAGGCTAGAACTAAAGCACTCTACAGTGCTAATTACCTTCACCACAAGGCAAAAAACAAAACACCACTTAGTGCCAAAGGGCGAAGTCACCACAACTTCGCTCTCAAAGTCTTCTGGCGCTAAGTTCTCTCTTACGGGCGGAGTTACAAGCATAACTTCACCAAGCGAAGTTAATATTACTGATGAGGTGATTTCCAAATCACCTGTAGTTAAAAACAGGAGCTTCAATGCTAGAGTTTTCCAGCCTGAACAGCATAATACACGATCGCCTAAAGTCTCTGTACAAGATCGTGTAAGCTTGGTTAATACAGATCTACGAGAGTTCTTAACTAACAGTCGGAAGTTGAACTACTTTATACCTCTCCCTCCTGTTGTGAACAAGTAGGATGCCAGTTGGTGATGGTCCATTCAGTTCATTACTGACTAGGGCCAGTTCCCGCTACTCTTCCAGCCCGACAGTCAGTTTTCGATAGACTATCAATTCGAGCTCATGTCAAGCCTCATAAAAAGAGCAAAACACAAAACTTTCTAGATCTTCCCTTAACATCCGTCAACATGATAGGGAGGGGACGTGAACCGCTCAGGGGCAGACGAGGGAGACAGGATACTAACTCCCCTTACTTCAGTTCTCCAGATTCAGACTAAAGCACTAGCTTGGGCCAAGTCTTAGTAGGACAAGAAGGTATGTTTCGAGGCACAAGATACAGGGTAGCAATACCCTATAATTACAAACAACCATCCTCTTTGACTGGGGTGATGTCACCCCAACTGCTGAAAATTCTCTTCCAGTGGTCAGATGATGAGGGAGAAGCTAGTGATATGCCTCTTCAGCAACAATTAGCTTTGTATAAACAAGCAGAGTGTCGGTTAACATGATTGATAACAACAATGATGACCTTCGCCAACGGATGGAAGCTCAAGAGCAGACTTCTAAGGCCAGTAAGAAGCCTTAGACAACATCCAACAAATGCTAGCTTAGCTTTTCACCAACCAGAATAACAATGATACTGGAAGCAATCATAATGAGGAGGAGCATAATGATGATGAACAACCTAAGACTGAAAAGTCAAAAGAAAGCTCTTCCATCGATCTCGAGGTTCTTAAAGGCATCTAAGTTCAGATCGCATCCTTAGCTCATAGGAATGAATTGAAGAAGGCAGGTATGACTCGTCCTCACCCACTTGAATGGGATTCAGTGCCATATCCACCAAAGTTTAAGCCACTTACGTTACATACGTATGATGGTAAGAGCTCGCCAAACCATTATATCTATTACTTCTGATTTCAGACTGGTAATGTCATAGATAATGATGCTATTATGGCCAGATTATTTATTGGTACTCTCAAAGGAGTGGCCTTTGATTGGTTCAGAAGCCTTCCATCGAGTTCCATTAATTCTTGGATCAATTTAGAGACTCGGTTCTTCTCTCGCTTCTATGAGGACGACACTGAGGTAACCATGGATAAACTTCTTTCCACCGTGCAGAAGAAAGGAGAATTGGTCTGTGATTACATTGAACAATTTGGCAACCTATCTCTGATGTGTCCAGCAGGGATGTCATTGCCTATGTTATTACAGACATGTAGGCACAACTTCTTGGATCAAGTAGAGATTCGCATGGGAGTTGTTAAAGCCCACACTTGGAAAGAATTGGTTGAGCAAGCTGAAATAGCCGAAAAATTGGCTAAAAATTTTGAGTCGTCCATATCTAAAAGAAAATGGGGTTTGAATAACAAAGAACACAGCAAAATGGCACAGTCTTCCCAATCAAAAGGGAAAGAAACCATGTCTGTAGAATTATTGGGGGAAACTCCTCCAAAACCAAGAAGATTGATACAAGCAATCAGGAGTTCAAGTTTTCTTCGAAACAATATTCTTTTAAAGAGAAGCAGGTGGTTTTAATATTTCATTTGCTCCAAAAGGGGAATAAGTTGAAGCTGCCAGAGGCTCGACGCCGTAATGAGGTGGGATGCACAAACGATGCCAATTACTACCTCTTCTATAGGATGGTTCATCATCTTACCAACAAATACTTTGTCCTCAAGGACAAAATTCAGGCTTTGGTCGACGCCGGAGTTCTGACTTTAAAATCAGAATAAAAGAAAGTTACCGCAAACATGGTGACTTTTGAGTTCGGTACTCTTTCAAAAGTTACTATCCCCGACGGACATTGTTCAACCTCTAAGGCACGACTGGAGATAAGTAATCCTTCAACAAAGCAGCAGGAGGCTAAAGTTCTCCTTCCGCTGACATTGAAGACTGGGGAAATTATGTAGGTGTACCCAGATCTTGCCAAAGATGAACAATGGGATTCAAAGAATCCTAAGCCAAAGGGGAAATCCTGCAATGTTGTCTCTGTTTTGCCAGATGCTGACAACGTAACAATAGCTTCTCTTAGTGATTCTGAAAATGAGAAGCATGCTTTCACAGTACAGGGTGTTGCACCCCAGCCAACAGGTATTCGGGCTGGGAAATTATACCTAAGACAGTACGAGAAGACTACTGATGAGACACAATAGCCAACGATGGAAGTTCCTATTCTGACTTCAGTCCCAATGCCAAGAAAAGAAAAGCAGAAAGAAGTCTGGTTTGACCGAGTGTTGAGGAAAGCTTCAAGCCCACGACTTGATGCCCCTTTCTGCTTTGGTATATTGGCACAACTAGCTAATATTCCAGCTCGAATCACGATACACGAGCTGCTTCGCCTCTCGAAAGAAATAAGAGAGACACTCAGGGACGCACTGGCTGATTCAGAATCATTTCTGACACATATGCCGGAGACCTCTGAAGATGACAGTCAACCCTTGTGTTCTGAATGTCATCATGTACAACCAAAAATACCTGCTATCACTTTCACTGCTGAGGACATGCTCCTCAAGGACAATAAACACGATCGACCCCTGTATTATACTGGATAGTGATCGACATATATTTTGTATTCTTTTCATTACACTCTTACATTTATCGTGTAATAAATCTGCTAATTTTCTTGTCTTAAATATCTATTTTGCAGAAGATAATAATGAAGAGAAAGAGGATTAAACCAAATAAATATCAGTTAAAATCAGATTTAACTGGATCTATTTAGTTAGCTGAGGATGATCCCAGATCTAGTTAGAACAAATTAAGGATTGGGGCAAATGTTCAGCTGAAGATCAGAGCAAATCAGAAAGATAACACCAATGGAAACGGGTGAAATTCAGATTTCTATAAATCTATTTTGGTTAGCTAAAGATCAACCAAGGATAATATCAAATACAGAGAGATAAGTGGATAGAGAGAAGATCAAGGGATGAGATGAAGTAAGTTTGACTCAGATTCTGATTGGATACATTTTAGTATTTGAATCATAACTTTCTCTACCGAATCTCAAATCGATGATTCAAGATGATCCAGAAAGCAGAATTACAGGGCTACAACTCGTATGTTGATCACTATTTCTAATTCTATCATTTGATAAGTAATATTCAGCAATCAACACCCCAACAAACTGCAGATCAGAACTGAATATCCACATCAAATCAAGTTTGGAGATAAGGGGAGGATTCAAATTCAGAAATAGCCATCTTTCCCTATCTTCATACTCCTCTAACCTCTGCATTTCTTCTATAAATACCTGCAATCTCAAAGGCAAAAAAAGAGGACCAAGCAGAGAGTAGAACTTAGGCTAATTTGTAGTTGTAACTTAAGTTTTTATTTTCTTTATGTAACTGAGAGAAGATGATACTCTCATGGAGGAATGAGAGCAAGCTTGTACTCCAGGTGACACCGGTGTAAGTGATCTCTTCTTCCATTGTTATTTGAATTGAATCAAAGTTACTTTTTTCTTCTTTACTCTTGTTTTCGTTTACTCTCCTCTAATGTGTTGCAATCTAAGTGAATCTGTTAGCCTCGAGACTACTTCGCCATTGCAAGTGCCCTTGATGGCCTATGGTGATGAACAACCATTCTCTTACTAGTATAGCTTGCCCTTTTATTCTTAGTGTAGATCGGGAAAGGGGAAGATCCTACACACCATGCTTGATCGCCTTCAAAGACAAGGTAAGTCGTCCAAGGTATATGAGCACAAAAGGGGTAAGTAACTTTTAGTTTCTTTCTTTTCTTTTAATTCTTTAGTTTAGAACACCACAATCTACCACTTCTTTTATCATTCCTTTTCTATTTCTTTGTACATATCATTTCTAGTTTTCCATCTTCTTAATCTATCATCTTCTTCTTAACTCATTTTAACCTAATTTTTCTCTTTTTCTTTACAAGAACTAAAAGAAGAATTTTAACCATCATTTGTATCTTAAAAGAAAACTTACTAAAAAAGCTTCCATCGCTAGTCTTTTCTTGTGGATCACGACCCGCATAGCCACTTGCTATCGCGGTAGAATTGAGCACCTTGCACTTTTCATTCTTAGTTCTGAAATTCTATATTTTTGTGTGCAGGTTTACACTCAATCAAATTTTGGCGCCGTTGTCGGGGATGTTGACACTTAAAAAAGACAAGATTCTTATTGGTCCGAACAATGTCTAAACTTGTTGACATTTACAAAAGACAAGTGACAGACGAGCTGAAGACCAGTTTTCACCCATCTCCGAGGGACAAGGAAGCAACTTGAACTCCACTGATCCAGCAAGCAGACAGTGAATCCGGATTGTTTCTAAACAGACCTTAGCAGGTCTAAGGTGCTAGCACTTAGCATCGCATGAGCCCAAAGGGATAGCCTCGCTTGAGAGGCTAATATCACTCGACTTCGCCTCGAAGCCTCGCCAAGAAGCTAACTAGCAGCTCCGCCAAAGGGTTTCTTTCGGACTTCGCCAGAAGCTGCTTCTAGCTCCGCTACGAGCTCAATACGGACAGCTCCGCTATTTGTCTGCTATGGTCAACCTTTGACCAATCAAATCTCCGGATGAGATCGGATCCAATCAGATCAAATCCAATTAAGATCAAATCAGAGATCAAATTTGGCAGTTGATTGCCATAATCTCTTGACTCTCCTAAAACGAGTAAGAAGATCAGGGGAAATCCTCCAACGATATGGAAAGGATCAAGAAGATCAACCGACCTGCCAATTCTAGCTCCGCAGAAGCTGATCCTAGCCTTGCAGCAAGGCTACTTTCCATATTTAAACAGATTTGATTCAATCAGTTTCCATATTTTCAAGGGACGATTATACCCCTGCTCTCCCTATAAATAGCCCACCAGGGGCACAAGGAAGAGAGCTCTCGAGAGAAAAAAGGGAGAGGACTCCACAAGCAGAGGCTTCTTCACGACGCACCGTGCGCTCTCCAATTCAGAGATCTTTTAGAGAATTGCTTTCTCTATCCAGGGTGTTGATACCCTAACATCGTCCTTCTTCTCAAGGAATCTCCAGAACCAGACGAGAAGGAATTCCTAATTGAAGGCGATTTTGAGAAGCAACAAGAGGGTTCTACCAACCTTCTATTCTCTGATTCCCCGAACCAGGCGAGAAGGGAATCTCATCGCTCGCATCGTCAAAGGGACAAAGTGGTCGCGCGCTGACCAGACTCCTATCGGCACACTTCTCCAGAATCTCTGAGGAGATCTACTTGTAATCTTTTTAAGAATACTTGTAATTTAGCTTCTCAAACTCTTTTATTGTAAGTTTTCCCCTTTTGCAAACATTATGGAAAATAAGATGGCGACTCCGCTGGGGATTAAATTCTCCACTGCCGAGAATCAAGTGTCGCAATGCGACGAACAGACCTTCGGGTCTAACTCTGAACTCAGAAAAGCCGGTGCAGCCAGAGCCTTTCTGGCTAATCTTCAAGGAAAGTCTCTGCAGAGACAGAAAAGGTTCTCTGCAAACCTACTGCGGTTATTTGGCGCAACAAGGAAGCACGTCCGCAGTCTGATTCCTTTACTTGTGAGAACTTGGTGGTTCAGTTCGATCAAGGAAGATTTGAAGAAGTCCTCTCTGGGGGTGGCCCAATGCTTCGAGCACGGAAGCATAGGAAGGTTTCCACGATCAAGGTTTCAAAGCAGAAACCGGAAGCAGAATTCTGCCAACACCCCTCAGCCTCGCGTGTGGCTAATCAGGTTCCTTGCGAACCTAAGTCTCCTCTACCAAGGCGGGTATGGAAGCCTAAACAGAAGTTTCTGGCCGAAACCTCGGGCGTAGCTACGCCAAAATCGTGCCTCCTTCGCGAAGAAAAGGCAAGATGCCTGTCTGCTTCAACAATGCTGCCGACCATAAAGTCAAGACGGCAATCATACCATCGCCCAATTCAAGAGCAACAATGCCTTGTGCCAGCCTCGTTCATATGAGCGAAGCTACTGTACCACAGCGTACTCACTGGGTCCATGGCCGCGAGGCTAAGACCAAAGTGTTATCTAAGGCTAATCCCCTTTGCAGCGGCATAGCGGGTAAAGCACCGCAGCGTGCTCCGCTCTCCAGTTCGTCAAGCACTAAGCTCGCACCTGTTGGCGAAGCTAGAACTGAAGTACTATTCAGTGCTAATCCCTTCTGCAGGGATAAGAGGAACGGAACATCATCCTATGTACGCTCCAGAAAGGCCTCTCCACAGGATTATGTAGGCTCCCATGGGCCTGACTTGCGGGAATCTTGGCGAACAAGCGGAAGTCGGTGTCTTTCCGAACTACTTCCCCCTATTGTCAACAAAAGGGATGTCAGTTGGTGACAGTCCACTCAGCTCATTGCCGGCAATCAGTTTTTGATCGGCTGTCTGTACATCTCCCTATGAAGTATCGCAAAAGGAGCATCTCGCGGGATCTACCCTCTGCATCCGTCAACGTGACCAGAAGAGGACGAGATTTACGCAGGGGAGGTCAACCATCTGACGACACCCCCTACAGCTCCCCAGATCTAGATTACAGCCCGGGCTTGGGCGAAGTCTTGGTGCATGAAGAAGGTGTCTTCCAAAACACCAGATCCAGGGTGGCGATACCCTAAAGTTACGAGCAGCCTTCTTCCTCGACGGCCCTAGCCTCGTTACGGTCCAGGAGATCGCTCCAATCATCGGACGAAGAAGATGAAGATAGTGGGTACGCCTCTTCGGCGACAGTTAGCTCGGTGCGAACAGACAGAGTATTAGTCAATATGGCTGATAACGTCAACGACGACCTTCGTCGGCGCCTGAAAGCTCAGGAGCAAACTTTCAAAACCCAGCAAGAGACCCTGGACAATATTCAACAGATGCTTACTCGACTCCTCAGCAATCGGAATGACAATGATGCCGGGAGCAATCACAATAAGGAGGAACACTTCAGCAATGAGCAGCCAAAGCCGGAGAAATCCAAGGAGGGTTCTTCCTTAGACGCCGAAGTCCTTAAGGGCCTTCAAGCTCAAATCGCATCCCTAGCTCAGAGGGATGAATTAAAGAAGGTAGGGGCAGTCCGTCCTTATCCGCTGGAGTGGGATTCGGTGCCATATCCACCAAAGTTCAAACCACCAACGTTGCATACCTATGATGGAAAGAGCTCGCCAAATCAGCACATCAATTATTTCCGGTCTCAAACTGGTAATGTTATAAGCAATGACGCCATCATGGCTAGGCTATTCATTGGCACCTTAAAGGGGGTGGCATTTGACTGGTTCCGAAGTCTCCCCCGGGCTCTATCAACTCTTGGATCGACCTGAAAACTCGGTTCCTCTCTCGTTTCTATGAGGACGATACCGAAGTGACCATGGACAAGCTCCTCTCCACTGTGCAGAGGAAGGGCGAATCTGTCCGTGACTACATTGAACGGTTCAGAAATTTATCCTTGATGTGCCCAGCAGGGATGCCATTACCCATGCTCTTACAGACATGCAGACACAACTTCTTAGACCAAGTGGAAGTTCGCATGGGGGCTGTCAAAGCCCACACTTGGAAGGAATTGGTCGAACAAGCAGAGATAGCCGAGAAGTCGGCTAAAAAGTTCGAACCATCCGCCCCTAGAGGCAAGTGGGGGATGAACAACAAAGAGCGTAGCGACCTACCGCAATCTTCTCAAGTTAAAGACAAAGAGACTATGTCGTGGAGTTATCCGGAGATGTGCAGTCGAAGGCCAGAAGAGCAGCTTCAACAATCAGGAGCCTAAGTTCCCTCCAAAGCAGTACTCCTTCAAAGACGATCAGGTGGTCACGATATTCCATCTGCTCCACAAAGGGAACAAAATGAAACTGCCAGATGCTCGGCGTCCCAATGAGATAGGGCGCACAAACGACCATAAATACTGCCTCTACCACAGGATGATCCACCATCCTACTGACAAGTGTTATGTCCTCAAGGACAGAATACAAGCCTTGGTTGATGCCGGGGTTCTGACATTGAAGACGGGGCAGAAGAAAGTCACTGCCAATATGGTGACCCTCGAATTCGGCAAGACCCCAAAGGTCACAGTTCCTGACGGGACCTATCTAGTCCCTACGTCACGGTTGGAAGTCAAGCATCCTCCAGCTATAGCTCAAGATAATAAGGGCCTTGTTCCCTTAACATTGGGGACAGGGGAAGTTATGTGGATACACCCGGACCTCGTCCAAGAAGTACAGCGGGATTCGAAGGAGCCCAACTTAAAGGGCAAATCTTGCAATGTCATCTCTGTCCTTCCAGACGATGGTAATCTTACATCAGCTTCCCTCAGCGATTCAGAAGGGGAAAAGCTTGCTTGCACGGGCGCAAGCCGATATGCCTCAACAGACGGGCACCCGATCCGGAAAATCATACTTGAGGCAGTATGAAAAGTCTACTGACGAGATACAACGGCAAACGACGTCAGTACCAATGTCAGCATCCACTCCAATCCCACCAAGGGAAAAGAGAGGCCTAAGGAGGTACGATTCAACCACGTGTTGAAGAAACCACCAGGCCAAGAGTTTGATACGCCCTTTCGGTTTGACATATTGGCTCAGCTGGCCAATATCCCAGCTCGTATCACTATACACGAGCTTCTTCGCCTCTCAAAAGAGACAAGAGAAGCACTCAGGGATGCGCTAGCCAATTCAAAATCCTTTCTGACATGCATGCCTGAGATCCCTAACGACAACGTTCAGTCTCCTTGCCCAGAATGTCATCATACACAATCCAAGGTGCCCGCTATTACGTTCACGGCAGAAGATATGCTTCTCAAAGACAATAAGCACGATCGACCTCTGTACTACACCGGATATATCGGTTCAACGTGCATCGAAAGAATACAAGTCGATCCGGGGTCCGCACTCAGCATCATCCCCAAAGGCTTCTTTACTTCCTCGGCATACCACTGTACAGGTTGTCCGGAACCACTACTATAATTTTCGGTTTCAACGCCGGGAGCAGTCATCCACTGGGAAAATTCGACTCCATTGCAAAATCGGGAGCCTGAAGTCAGAAGTGACATGCTATGTCATTGACGCTGACACATCATATAACCTGCTGCTGGGAAGGCCATGGATCCATGCCACTGGATCGTTCCCTCTACTCTGCACCAATACTTCAAATATGTTGAAGATGATGCGACAGTACGAACTGTCTTCGCTGAAAAGCAACCATTCAAAGGGGTGGAAAATTACTTCACTGACGCTCTCCTGTATCAAGAGGCCAGTGAAACACCTAAGGAACCATTGCCAGACAATGATGAAAGTGGCAATGAGGCGGATTCAGAATCCGAAGCAGGCATACCAGCCATTCTGATCGGCGAACCAATTATAGCATGTCTCAATAATCCCCTATGTAATACTCCTTCAGAGGATGAAGGTGAATGGGTAATTAATGATAATATTTCTTTTGATTATCCTGCGAGTGTTGGGCTATTTGAATCCATTACGGATAGCTCCCTACACATGCCTTTACATAAGCCAAGTGCGTCCAGTACACCCATGGAATCCGCAGAAGGAGCCGTCTTGGTGATCCCGCCATCCAAAGAAGGGCAGTTACCGATAGTCTTCGGTAGAACCCAACCACGGGGACCTACAGTTGCAGATTCAAGTTCCGGTTCAGATACTCCACAGTTCTTCCATTACGCGCAGCCGGCACGTCACATTATGAAGAAAATGGGATATAACTTGAAGCATGGAATGGGCCTGAACTTTGGAAAAGGAAGGCGCAGCTTGATGCGTAATTTTGTCCCAAAAGGGACGCCTGCAAATACTATGATAGTACACGCAGGGGGTTAGGGTATGTTACACCCACATCATCAAAAACAGTTCAAGCCAAGGACGATGGGTCAATTCCTTCACATTCGGCCTCATCCTCCGAGTGGGACTCGGATATCAGTATAGGAGAATGTTCAAAGACCTCACTATCAATATGACTTCAAGCAGTCAATTAGAGCCTACAGAAGCTATTGAGGGCCATGGGCCCAGCAATTAACCTCCAGTGGGAAAAGCGATTCGAACTACGCGAACCACCTACTGAAGACAAGGTGATGCAGGTTAACCTGGGAAGTCAAGATCATCCCAAACCCATCTTTATAGTGAAAGCCTATCACTTATAGAAAAGGAAGAATTGATAATACTCGTAAAGGAGTTGTTGGCCCAAGGTTACACTCTCCAATTGTTTTATGTTTTGATAATGACAAACCAAATATGAGCTATTTGGTACTAACAAGTTTGTTAGATAAGTTTCAGGTTTGTACCATGTTTAGAGACCATTCGCTTAGCTATTGCAAGAACTTCTAAGTTCCACAAAGCAAGGAAGGCAAATTGCACATCAAGGAAGGATCATAGAAGAGAAGGCACTAGCAAGGCATTGGATGGCTCAAAGACTTGAAGATAGCACAAGAAGTCTTCATGTAATTTGTTTTTCAGTTTATAGTTTGTTAAAGAATAGTGGATAGGTTTGAAGCTCTATCACACACGTTTTTGCGCACATGCTCATTCCAAAATAATTTCTTATAAATTATACAAAAATATTTTGCATACAAGATTTTGCCTACAGATATATATTTATGTTTTATACTAATCCTTGTTCAAAAGTATTTTTGTTAAAATCAAAATCCTCTTTGTTTTCTTTTTAAAAATTTACTTTTTGACCTGATCCGGTCGACCGGGTCGGTCGACCGAGTCTGTGTCAGTCTGGTCCGGTCGACCGGACCAGTCGACCGAAGTCCTGGCAGATGCACGTATCCGTGTGCACGTCTGTCGGTCGACCGGGGCGGTCGACCGGACTATTATTTTTTGCTCACAGGTTTTATCGGTCGATCGGGTCGGTCGACCGCCAGTCTATAACGGTCAAATTTTTATACTGCCGGTCGACCGGCCCGGTCGACCGATCCGACCGTTTGAACAGTAACGGGCAGATTTTTAAGAGCTGTTTATTTTTGTCTTTTGTATTTAAAATTCGTTTAAGGATATATTTTGATCTAATTACCTCCTAAACTTCAGTAAATATGTTTTATACCTAAACCCTAGCCCTCTCCTATAAATAGGGGTGTTTGGGAGAGATTGGTTACAACAACAATTATTGCTAAAATTCAAAAGTTTAAGGCTTTCAAAGTTCTTGGTTTTTGAGCTAAATTCTCTCAATTTTCTGAAGGGTTTTCAAAAGTTTTTCTCTGATTTCAATTTCTTTTCCTTACACAAAAGAGCTTCAATTCTACTCATTATTCTCTAAGGACCTTTGTAAGGGAAGAGATTTTTGAAAGAGAGAGTTTGTGGTCTTTTGACTACCAAGATAATTACTTGTTCTTGAGATTGTAGGAGTTGGGTACTCCAGTGTAATTGTTCTTTGTGATAGTGGAAGTAGCTAGAATCCTTCTGGGGAAGGCGGGGAGTAGAGCTGGGTGCTCGAACCTCGATAACATATCCTTGTGTTTGCGATTGGTTTACATTCTTGCAATCCTTACTCTTTTTTGCTTGCACTTATTACTTGCTCATCATATTCATTGTCATACTTACTTGCTTGCATTCATCTTGTGATTGTTGTAGCTTTAAATTTTTTATTTGCCCCTTGATTAGCATTGTCACCTATTCACCCCCCCTCTAGGTGACTTTTCAATTGGTATCAGAGCTTGGACTCTAGGTTTGGCTTAACATCCATAGAGAGATCCTTAAAATATTGCTAATCAACATTTTCATTCATCCATTCATACACTAGTAAACATGGCCGACAACATTAAAACCCCACCTAAATTTGATGGACTCAACTTCCCCATTTGGAAGGTTAGGATAACTATATTTTTGCAATCACTAGGTAGCTTGGTAGCTAAGTCCTTGACCAAACCCTACATAGCACCCGATAGTGATGAGAGCACTTGGACCGACTTCAATTTTAGAGAATATGAGGCTAACTCAAAAGCCCAAAACTCCCTATTAACCGCCTTGAATGAGGATGACCTTACACGGGTAATTCATTGCCAATCCGCCTATGAGATTTGGCAACACTTATTGGTCACACATGAAGGGACTTCACAAGTCAAGAGAGCTAAGATAGATCTCTTGAGGTCTCAATATGAATCTTTTAAAATGCTTGATGATGAATCCATTGATTGTATGATTACTCGTTTCACTAAAATTACAAATGGTCTTTCTTCATTAGGTGACGTCATCTCCAACGATCAAAAGGTGCGCAAAGTGATACGGGCTCTTCCTTCTTCATGGGAGATCAAGGCCACCACCTTAAAGGAGTTGAACGACAAGGATGAGATGGACATCATTAGTCTCATTGGGAACCTAAAGACCCATGAGATGGAGAAGAAGGCAAGAGAAGAAGCCACTACTTCAAAGAAGAAATCCATAGCCTTCAAGACTTCATCCACCATGATGACGATGATGAAGACGAAGAAGAAGATGAGGAGCTAACTCTACTTGTGCGGAATGTCAAGAGGTTGTACCGAAAGAACAAGTTCAATTTCCGGAAAAGATTCGAAGGCAAAGAGGAGCGGAAGATCATATGCTACAATTGCCGCAAACCCGGACATATCATGGCGGATTGTCCGGAGTTCAAGAAGAAGATGACTTCCTCCTTCAAGCCAAAGAAACCGGAGGAGAAGAAAGCCTACAAAGCAACATGGGATTCGGAAAGCGAGTCCGAAGAGGAGGTGGATCAAGCTAATATGTGTTTCATGGCAAACACACCTAAGGTAACCCCTCAATCCCTTGATGATGAAGATGATGACTAAGTAAGGAAGTTCTAGTTCATGCCTTTGTAGAACTTTCTGAAACTTATGATAATAAGAAACTTGAATGCTTTAAATTACAAAAAGAAGTTGCTTTTCTTAAAAATCAACTTGCTTTGGTTTCAAAAGAAAAAGATGATCTTTCTTCCAATCTTGTTTCTATTCAAAATGAATTTGACGCTTATAAGATTTCTTGTAAGGGTAAAACCCCTATTGTTGATAATAAAGAAATTTCTTCCTTAAAAATCAAAATGGTTGATTTTGAAAAGATTTTGAAAGATTGTGCTTTTAACACCAAGAAGCTTGAAGAAAAGTTTTCCAAAAAGCACACTTCTCATGTTAAAGATTCTCATGCTAAAATTTCACATGCTCACACTTCAAATAATACTTCTCATGCTAAATCTTTTCATGCTCACAATGCCCATGCTCACAATCACACACTCACTATGCTTTTAGATATGGTAGAGTGTATAGATGTACTTATTGTGGCAAAAATGGACATTTAGCTAAATTTTGTTATGATAAATTGCATAGTTCAAATAATCTTGTTTGGGTTAATGGTTCTAACCCTCATGGACCCAAGAAAATGTGGGTACCAAAATCAAGTCCTAAAATGTTTGATGTAGGTACACACCAAGGCTCCAAGACGTAGGGAGCGGTGGTACCTTGATAGTGGTTGTTCGAGACACATGACGTGGGATATCAACAACTTCACAACCCTATCAAGGTACATGGAAGGTGGCTCCGTCACCTTCGGGGATGATTCCAAAGGCACCATCATCGGTATTGGTAATATTCAAATTGGTTCATCTCCTATTATAGAGAATGTTGTTTTAGTAGATGGTTTAAAACATAATTTGCTTAGCATTAGCCAACTTTGTGATCGTGGACTTAAAGTTGTTTTTGATGATTCCTCATGCAAGATTTTTGATGTTAAATCCGATGTTTGTATTCTTACCGGTTTTCGTGATAATAATGTTTATATTATTGACATGCTTAATTTAGATTGTTCTACTAAATGCTTAAATGCTTTTGATGAAAATTCTTGGCTTTGGCATAGAAGATTAGGACATGCATCTTTTGACCATATCTCTAGGATTAATTCAAAGGAATTGGTGAAGGGTATACCTTGCTTGGATTTTGAGAAAGACCGCATTTAGTGCGTGCCAACTTGGGAAACAAACCAAGTCTTCCTTTAAAACAATCAAGGATATCTTGTCAACTAGGCCTTTAGAATTAATTCATATGGATCTTTTTGGACCAACTAAAACTAAGAGTTTAAATGGAAGTAGATTTGCATTTGTTTTGGTTGATGATTTCTCCCGTTTTACTTGGGTTTTCTTTTTACAAAATAAAGATCAAACCTTTTCTCATTTTAAAATTTTTCGAAAAAGAGTTGAAAAAGAAAAGGTTTTTCCGATTTTGAGAATAAGGAGTGATAGAGGTGGTGAGTTTATTAACCAACTCTTCATGACTTATTGTGATGAAAAGGGAATTAAGCATGAAACGTCTTGTCCTAGAACTCCACAACAAAATGGAGTTGTAGAAAGGAAAAATAGAACACTTCAAGAGATGGCTAGGACAATGATAAGTGAATATGACCTCCCTCAATATTTATGGGCCGAGGCCGTAAACACCGCATGCTATATATCGAATCGTATTTATTTATGCAAAAATTCTTCAAAAACATCATTTGAAATGTATCATTCTAGAAAACCAAATGTTGCATATTTCAAAGTTTTTGGATGCAAGTGTTTTGTTTTAAATACTAAGGATAATTTGGGTAAATTTGATGCTAAGGCTTATGAGGCTATCTTTGTTGGATATTCCTCTACTAGCAAAGCATATAGAGTTTTCAATAGATCTACACTTACCATAGAAGAATCCATGCATGTTAAATTTGAAGAGACTAATGTGGTTGTTGAGAATGTTGTAGAGATTGAACCATTAGGTGAAGACATGGAGAGACTATCCTTGAAGGACTCACCCGCTCAAGAAGATAAGCAAGAATCTATAGGTGAAGTTCAAGAGGATAAAGAGGAAAGCGCTCAACCGCTTCCCAAAGCTTGGAGATACGCAACAAATCATCCTAAGGAGCTCATCTTGGGTGATGCATCTAAAGGAGTCACAACGCGCTCCAAACTCCATGACCTATGTGGTAACTTTGCTTTCATTTCTCATTTTGAACCCAAAGGCATTCTCGAAGCCGAGACGGACCCATATTGGTTGCTTGCCATGCAAGAGGAACTCAATCAATTTGAGCGCAATCAAGTTTGGCACCTTGTTCCTAAGCCCCACGATAGACCAATAATTGGTACTAAGTGGATCTTTAGAAACAAGATGGATGAGTCCAGAAATGTCATTAGGAATAAAGTTAGGTTAGTGGCCCAAGGTTACACTCAAGTTGAGGGAATTGACTTTGAGGAGACCTTTGCACCCGTAGCACGGCTTGAAGCCATACGGATGACACTAGCTTTTGCATGTTTTAAAAATTTTAAACTTTTTCAAATGGATGTGAAAGTGCATTTTTGAATGGTTTTATTAATGAAGAAGTTTATGTTGCTCAACCTCCCGGTTTTGTTGATCATGTTCATCCCGATTTTGTTTTTAAACTTGATAAAGCTTTGTATGGATTGAAACAAGCTCCAAGAGCTTGGTATGAAAGGCTTTCTAGTTTTCTCATTTCAAATGATTTTATTAAAGGCAAAGTAGACACAACTCTTTTTACTAAGCATGTTGATAATGATATTTTAATTGTGCAAATTTATGTTGATGATATAATTTTTGGATCTACTAATGAGCTTTTATGCAAGGATTTTGAGAAGGTAATGCAACTAGAATTTGAAATGTCTTCCATGGGTGAGCTCAATTTCTTCCTTGGACTCCAAATCAAGCAATTGCAAGACGGAACCTTCATTAACCAAGCCAAGTACGCAAAGGAGCTAGTAAAGAAATTTGGGCTTGAAGGATCAAAGGCTTGCAACACTCCAATGGCAACTACAACCAAGCTTGATAAGGACGAACAAGGTAAAAATGTTGATATTAAATTATATAGAAGCATGATAGGAAGTCTTTTATATTTGACGGCAAGTAGGCCGGATATCATGTTTAGTGTGTGTCTTTGTGCTAGATTTCAATCGTGTCCTAAAGAGTCTCATCTTATTGCGGTAAAACGCATTATTCGTTATATTAAGGGCACTATTGGAATGGGTCTTTGGTATCCGAAAACTATAGATTTTTCAATGACTAGTTATTCGGATGCCGACTATGCGGGTTGTAGAGTAGATAGAAAGAGTACTAGTGGGACATGTCAATTTCTTGGTAATTGTCTTGTTTCATGGTCCTCTAGGAAACAAAATTCCGTAGCTCTCTCAACCGCCGAGGCGGAGTATGTTGCCGCGGGGCTTGTTGTGCACAAGTCTTTTGGATGAAATATACTCTCCTTGATTTTGATTTGCACTTTGATCATATAAAAATATTTTGTGATAATACTAGTACTATACACATGACCAAAAATGCAAATCAACATAGTAAGACCAAGCACATTGAGATTAGATATCACTTTCTTAGAGATCATTTTGAGAAAGGTGATATAGATATTGATTATGTTTCCACGGATTTACAACTAGCCGATATTTTCACTAAACCTCTTGATTTTGCTAGATTTTCGTTTATTTGTGGAGAACTTAATGTTTGTATTATTGAATAAACATGTTTTTCATAACCTTTTTGATGTATGACAAAAAGGGGGAGAATAAGTTTACATGGACAAAAATAAGTTCATTTGGTCTTGGTTCCATATGAATTTATATGTTTTGATTTTTTGTGTTCTTGTGTTTGGTATTTTGGTATCAAGAGCAATTTTTGTGTTTTATATATTTGTTTTAATTGGTTTCAATAATTGGTGCATCATTTCAATTATTAGTTTCTAGAGCATATTCTTGTGTTTTAAGTATAGCATAATTTGAGGGGGAGTTTTCTCCTACCCTATATTTTTGTTAATAGCCTATTTGTTTTGTCATCATCAAAAGGGGAGATTGTTGGCCCAAGAGGTTACACTCTCCAATTGTTTTATGTTTTGATAATGACAAACCAAATATGAGCTATTTGGTACTAACAAGTTTGTTAAGATAAGTTTCAGGTTTGTACCATATTTAGAGACCATTCGCTTAGCTATTGCAAGAACTTCTAAGTTCCACAAAGCAAGGAAGGCAAATTGCACATCAAGGAAGGATCATAGAAGAGAAGGCACTAGCAGGCATTGGATGGCTCAAAGACTTGAAGATAGCACAAGAAGTCTTCATGTAATTTGTTTTTCAGTTTATTTTGTTAAAGAATAGTGGATAGGTTTGAAGCTCTATCACACACGTTTTTGCGCACATGCTCATTCCAAAATAATTTCTTATAAATTATACAAAAATATTTTGCATACAAGATTTTGCCTACAGATATATATTTATGTTTTATACTAATCCCTGTTCAAAAGTATTTTTGTTAAAATCAAAATCCTCTTTGTTTTCTTTTTAAAATTGACTTTTTGACCTGATCCGGTCGACCGGGTCGGTCGACCGAGTCTGTGTCAGTCTGGTCCGGTCGACCGGACCAGTCGACCGAAGTCCTGGCAGATGCACGTATCCGTGTGCACGTCTGTCGGTCGACCGGGGCGGTCGACCGGACTATTATTTTTTGCTCACAGGTTTTATCGGTCGACCGGGTCGGTCGACCGCCAGTCTATAACGGTCAAATTTTTATACTGCCGGTCGACCGGCCCGGTCGACCGATCCGACCGTTTGAACAGTAACGGGCAGATTTTTAAGAGCTGTTTATTTTTGTCTTTTGTATTTAAAAATTCTTTTAAGGATATATTTTGATCTAATTACCTCCTAAACTTCAGTAAATATGTTTTATCCCTAAACCCTAGCCCTCTCCTATAAATAGGTGGGTGTTTGGGGAGAGATTGGTTACAACAACAATTATTGCTAAAATTCAAAAGTTTAAGGCTTTCAAAGTTCTTGGTTTTTGAGCTAAATTCTCTCAATTTTCTGAAGGGTTTTCAAAAGTTTTTCTCTGATTTCAATTTCTTTTCCTTACACAAAAGAGCTTCAATTCTACTCATTATTCTCTAAGGACCTTTGTAAGGGAAGAGATTTTTGAAAGAGAGAGTTTGTGGTCTTTTGACTACCAAGATAATTACTTGTTCTTGAGATTGTAGGAGTTGGGTACTCCATTGTAATTGTTCTTTGTGATAGTGGAAGTAGCTAGAATCCTTCTAGGGAAGGTGGGGAGTAGAGCTGGGTGCTCGAACCTCGATAACATATCCTTGTGTTTGCGATTGGTTTACATTCTTGCAATCCTTACTCTTTTTTGCTTGCACTTATTACTTGCTCATCATATTCATTGTCATACTTACTTGCTTGCATTCATCTTGTGATTGTTGTAGCTTTAAATTTTTTATTTGCCCCTTGATTAGCATTGTCACCTATTCACCCCCCCTCTAGGTGACTTTTCAGGAGTATATAGACGTCTTCGCATGGAGCTACGAAGACATGCCTGGACTTGATCCTCAGTCTCCATGCACCGTCTGAATATCAAGCCCAACGTCAAGCCAGTCAAGCAGCAACAACGTCTGTTTCGCCCAAACATCATGGAAGCTATTGAAGCCGAAGTTCACAAGCTCATTGCATGTGGCTTCATCCGCGAGGAACAACATCCAGATTGGGTCACCAACATCGTCCCCGTCCTCAAGAAGAATGGAAAAATACGGATATGCATCGACTACCGTGATCTCAATACGACCTGTCCTAAAGACAAATTTCCGCTACCCATCACCGATGTCATGATCAACAACACATGTGGATTCGAAAGAATGTCTTTCATGGACGGCTTTTCAGGGTACAACCAGATTAAGATGTATCCCGACGACGAGAAGCATACTTCGTTTCGAACACCATTGGGGGTATACTGCTACACTGTAATGCCCTTCGGACTGAAGAACGCCAGAGCAACCTATCAGCGGGCAATGAGTACAATCTTCCGCGATCATCTTCGAAAAACGGTAGAATGCTATGTCGACGACATTGCTGTCAAAAGCCGCAGCAAGGATGAACATCTCCGCGATTTGAGAACGATGTTCGACATAATGCGGGCTCATCAGCTGAAAATGAACCCGACAAAATCCTTCTTGGGAGTGTCAAGTGGCAAGTTCCTTGGGTTTATTGTTACATCAAAAGGGATTCATCTTGACCCAGACAAAGTCAAAGCCATTCAAAGCATGCATCCACCGAGGAATCTCAAAGAGCTTAGAGGCTTGCAAGGCAGACTGGCTTATATCAGAAGATTCATCGCAAATCTCTCAGGCCGCTGTCAACCGTTCACTCGACTCATGAAAAAGGGTGCTTCCTTCGTATGGGATCAAGCTTGTCAGGAAGCATATGAAGACATCAAGAGGTACCTCACAAAACCTCCAGTCTTGGTGGCCCCTACATCAGGGAAACCATTTTTGCTTTATGTAAAAGCTCTAGACTACTCCCTCGGTGCCCTCCTCGCTCAAAAGGACGACAATGGCCACGAGCAGGCCATTTATTATCTGAGCAGAACTCTCATAGGAGCGGAATCTCGCCACAACCCTATTGAGAAAGAGTGTTTAGCTCTCATCTTCGCTGTTCAGAAGACACGATTATTTGGTCGGCCAGACCATACATGTCATCTCCAGAGTAAACCCATTGCGTCTTCTTATGACGAAGTCAGGATCATTGAATTCAAGATTGGCTAAGTGGGCACTTTTATTGTCTCAATACGACATGATCTTTACCCCTCAGAAGGTGGTTAAAGCCAGGCCCTTGCAGAGTTCTTAGCTGCTCATCCAGTTCCGGAACATTCAAAACTTCACGAAGATATCCCTGATGAGTCTTCGAGTCTTATGCAACCTCAGAAGAGGAAGTATGGCAGATGGTCTTTGATGGAGCATCGCGAATGGGCCCTAAAGGCAAGATTATTGCCAGAGTGGGGGTTGTGTTTATCTCCCCGCAGAACCATGTTCTTCCCAGAGCATTTTCTTTGACAGAATCATGCTCCAACAATGTAGCAGAATATAATGCTCTGCTCATCGGTCTTCAACTCGCCCATGGAATGGGGGTACGCTATCTCGAAGCCTATGGCGATTCAAAACTGATCATCAATCAGGTTAAAGGCGAATACGAAGTCCGCCATGAGGACTTGGTGCCTTATTATCATATAGCCATCGAATTGGCTAGCCTATTTGAAGGTTTCTACATCGGGCACGTGTCTCGATCTCATAATACCAAGGCGGACGCTCTTGCTGCATTAGCAACGACACTAGCCTTGCCAGCCGACACCGAGTATCACCTCACAGTGCAACTCGACATCTTGTATGCTCCAAGCACATGCTAAGAACTCGAGAAGTCTATAATGTCTCCACGGATCTTGAACCAAGAGACTGGCGCTTTCCTCTCATTGACTATGCCTTACATGGTCTGCTGCCAGACAATCCTAAAGAAGCGGCATCTATCAGACGAAGGTCTCTCCGTTTCTACTACGATCCAACTCTGAAGACACTTTACCGTCGTTCATATGGCGGTGTTCTCCTCCGTTGCCTTTCCAATTCAGAGGCACAGGAAGTGCTTAAAGAAGCACACGACGGCATTTGCGGAGCTCATCAGCCAGGTCTAAAACTCAAAGACAGATTGCATAGACTTGGATACTACTGGCCAACTATGATAGCCGATGCCATCCAATATGCACGAAGGTGTAAAGCATGTCAGATTCATGCGGACTTCATACACCAGCCTTCGGAGTTGCTCCACCCGACTGTTGCTTCATGGCCATTTGAAGCATGGGGAATAGATGTCGTAGGGCCAATTAGTCCCTCTTCGACGAAAGGTCACCGGTTCATCCTTGCAATAACCGACTACTTTTCAAAGTGGGCGGAGGCTATACCGTTAACTGAAGTCAAGACCTCTAATGTGATTAACTTCATCAAACACCATATCATCTATCGATTTGGTGTCCCTAGGCGGATCATCCACGACAACGGTCCCCAATTCATAAGCCAAATATTCTATCGGTTCTGCGATAAATACCGAATTCAGAATGTGGCTTCAACTGCCTACAATCCCGCCGCTAATGGCTTGGCGGAAGCATTCAACAAAACGATCATCAAGCTACTCAGGAAGTTCGTCTCCTCGAATAAGCGAGATTGGGACGAAAAGCTTGGTGAATGTCTTTGGGCCTACCGAACCACGGTTCGGACACCGACAGGCAATACGCCTTTTTCCCTGGTATATGTGTGCGAAGCAATCATCCCGTTGGAAATCCAGGTGCCGTCATTGCGAGTCGCTCTGACCACTAAGATCACATCAGAGGACAATGATCGCCTGTGCCTTCAAGGGCTCGAAGCCCTAGATGAGAAGCGACTTCAAGCCCAGCAACATATTGAGCTATATCAAGCTCGAATCTCAAAAGCCTTCAATAAGAAGGTCAGACAGAGAGTCTTCCAGAAAGGAGACCTGGTTTTAGCCGTCAGACGACCGATGATTATGACGCACAAGACCAAAGGCAAATTTCAGCCTAAATGGGAAGGACCGTTTGTAATAGAAACAGTCTATTCAAATGGAGCATACCGCCTCATGACTGCAGATGGCGACCTACTCATGATGCCGATCAATGGCAAGTTCTTAAAGAAGTATTATCCTTAATCAAGGATCCTTCTCATGATCAAGTTAACATTACACCTCTGATCAAGATCTTCGTGTCCAAAGTACACACAAAGAGAGCCTTTCTCTTCCTCCAAGCGAGATAATACAACCGTAAACCAGTAGGAACCTGGTCACGTACTGGCTGTCCCAAAGGAGAATCAAGGTTATGCATATATTAACCAGATAATCCGACATCCTTAACGATTAAGGATAGAGGAAAATGTTGGCCTGTAAGCCCAACATAAGTCCTCGACAACTCATCATGTTGAGGGGAATAGCATGGCTAGCCCAACCCAAACGGAAGTTGGTAAAGGCATATCAAACCCGTTGATAGCTGGGGGTTTGCTAAAAATCCCAAGGGACCTGTTCCCATTCGATTCCCTCGTTTCTCCCTGTGAGAACGAGACCTCCAAAATCACTTACCAATTCTCATCCATAGAATGGTAAGACCACATATATAAATTTCGCTGTTACGTTAACATTAAACCTATCACAGTGATTCCTCGTTTTTCCCCGTGAAAACGAGACCTCCAAAATCACTTACCAATTCTCATCCATAGAATGGTAAGACCACATATACATTTCGCTGTTACGTTAACATTAAACCTATGACAGTGATTCCCTCGTTTCTCCCCGTGAAAACGAGACCTTTTCCCAAATTCTATTACAACCTTGAGCTTGGTGGCGTCTCAATCGGTTATGTCATTGCGACCTCTGAACCAGCAGACAGCTAAGTCTCAATTCTGAGCCCTGTTGACATTTACAAAAGACAAGTCTCGATACTTGTTGACATTTACAAAAAATAAGTATCACCAATTTTTGAAGCTTGGTGGCGTCTCAATCGGTTATGTCATTGCGACCTCTGAACCAGCAGACAGCTAAGTCTCAATTCTGAGCCCTGTTGACATTTACAAAAGACAGGTCTCGATACTTGTTGACATTTACAAAAAAACAAGTATCACCAATTTTTGAAGCTTGGTGGCGTCTCAATCGGTTATGTCATTGCGACCTCTGAACTAGCAGACAGCTAAGTCTCAATTCTGAGCCCTGTTGACATTTACAAAAGACAGGTCTCCATACTTGTTGACATTTACAAAAGACAAGTATTGAAAATCACCTAGAGGGGGGTGAATAGGTGATAATGCTAATCAATGCACAATTTAAAATTAATGATGCAACAATCTCACAAAGCAAGTGAATATAGCAATGAATGTAGTGCAAGAATAAGGAAAGTAAACCAAACGCAAACACAAAGATTTGTTATCGAGGTTCGAGCACCCAGCTCTACTTCCCCGCCTTCCCCAGAAGGATTCCAACCACTTCCACTATCACAAAGATGTCACAAATACACCGGAGTACCCAACTCCACAATCTCAAGTACAAGTTCTCTCTTGGTAGTCAAAGACCACAAACTTTCTCTTTAAAAATTCTCTTCCCTTACAGAGGTCCTTAAAGAACAATGAGTAGGAATGAAGCTCTTGTGTGCAAAGAGAAAAGAAAATTAAATCAGAGAATTCTTGAAAACACTTCAGAAATTGAGAGAGAATTTCAGCACAAAAACCAAGAAACCAAGTCTTTTTGAAAGCTTTAAACTTTTGGAAATTTTTCTTGTGATTAATAGGTAACCCAAACTCTCTCCAAACACCCCTATTTATAAGAGAGGGCTAGGGTTTAGAGATAAAACATTTTTAAGGCTAATCAGAATGTATTAAACCCAAAACAAGTCATTTAAACTCACTTAAGTGAGAAAAGGACAAAAATAAACAGCTCAGAGAACTAGCCGTTACTGTTCAAACGGCTAGTCCGGTCGACCGGCCCGGTCGACCGCTAGTTCAAAGAAAACGACCGTTGCCGGCTACGGTCGACCGGCCCGGTCGACCCAAACAAACAGAGAGTAAAGACTTACAGTCAGGCTCGTCCCGGTCGACCGTGAGACATGCACACTGATACGTGCATTGCCAGAACTACGGTCGACTCGGACTGTTGACCGGCAAAACCTGACACAGGCACGGTCGACCGGGGCGGTCGACCGGCTCAGGCCAAAATCATTTTTCAGACAAAATTTTGAGGAGATAAAAATTTTATCAGAAGATGTTTTAAATAGTAATTAGTTTAAAACATAAGCATGGATATATAGGCAGAGGATTTGTATCAAAATATTTTTGTATAATTTATATGAAATAAACTTAGAAATAGGATGTGCGCAAAAACGTGTGTGTTAGAGCTTCAAACCTATTCACTATTCTTTAACAAAACTCTAAACTAAAAATAAATCTAATTAAGTCTCTTGAGCAATCTTGAGCCATGCAATGCCTTGCTAGAGCCTTCTCTTCTATGTTCCTTCCTTGATATGCAAAAAGCCTTCTTTACTTCATGAACCTAGAATTTCTTGCAATAGCTAAGCAATGGCCTCCAAACTATGGTACAAACCTGAAACTTATCTCAACAAACTAATTAGTACCATATAGCTCCTATTTGTTTTGTTATCATCAAAACTCTAAACAAATGGAGAGTGTAACCTTATGGGCCAACAATCTCCCCCTTTTTGATGATGACAAAACAAATAGGCTATAAGCAAAAATATAGGGGAGGAGAAAGCTCCCCCTCAAATTATGCTATCATAAAAGCAATGTAGGTGCAAGCAAAAACCATCAAACAAAAACACATGATTAAGGATCATGAAATATGCTAGCAAATACTTAAAACAAGAATTCATAAAACACATAAAAGCATAAAAACCATATAAGCTCATATGGAACCAAAACCATATAAACTTATAAACTTATATTTCTATCATAAAAACTCATTCTCCCCCTTTTTGTCATACATCAAAAAGGTTATGAAAACATTTTTATTCAATAATACAAACATTAAGTTCACCACAAATGAAGGAAAATCTAGCAAAATCAAGTGGTTTAGTGAAAATATCGGCTAATTGCAAATCCGTAGAAACATAATCAATATCTATATCTCCTTTCTCAAAATGATCTCTAAGAAAGTGATATCTAATCTCAATGTGCTTGGTCTTACTATGTTGATTTGCATTCTTTGTCATATGTATAGTACTAGTATTATCACAAAATATTTTTATATGGTCAAAATGCAAATCATAATCAAGTAGAG
Source organism: Agave tequilana (assembly GCA_038442645.1). Lineage (NCBI taxonomy): Eukaryota > Viridiplantae > Streptophyta > Magnoliopsida > Asparagales > Asparagaceae > Agave > Agave tequilana. The sequence goes on from JAVJIF010003187.1 coordinate 295,911, forward strand.
TATGTTTCATCCAAAGGACTTGTGCACAACAAGCCCCCGCGGCAACATACTCCGCCTCGGCGGTTGAGAGAGCTACGGAATTTTGTTTCCTAGAGGACCATGAAACAAGACAATTACCAAGAAATTGACATGTCCCACTAGTACTCTTTCTATCTACTCTACAACCCGCATAGTCGGCATCCGAATAACTCGTCATTGAGAAATCTCCGGTTTTCGGATACCATAGACCCATTCCAATCGTTCCCTTAATATAACGAATAATGCGTTTTACCGCAATGAGATGAGACTCTTTGGGACACGATTGAAATCTAGCACAAAGACACACACTAAACATGATATCCGGCCTACTTGCCGTCAAATACAAAAGACTACCTATCATGCTTCTATATAATTTAATATCAACATTTTTACCTGGTCGTCCTTATCAAGCTTGGTGGTAGTTGCCATGGGAGTGTTGTAAACCTTTGAGTCTTCAAGTCCAAACCTCTTTACGAGTTCCTTTGCGTATTTGGCTTGACATATGAAGTTCCCATCTTGCAATTGCTTGATTTGGAGTCCAAGAAAGAAATTAAGCTCACCCATTGAAGACATTTCAAACTCACATTGCATAACCTTTTCAAATTCCTTGCATAAAAACTCATTAGTAGAACCAAAAATTATATCATCAACATAAATTTGCACAATTAAAATGTCATTATCAACATGCTTAGTGAATAGTGTTGTATCTACTTTGCCTTTAATAAAATCATTTGAAATGAGAAAACTAGAAAGCCTTTCATACCAAGCTCTTGGAGCTTGTTTCAATCCATACAAAGCTTTATCAAGTTTAAAAACAAAATCGGGATGAAGATGATCAATAAAACCGGGAGGTTGAGCAACATAAACTTCTTCATTTATAAAACCATTCAAAAATGCACTTTTCACATCCATTTGAAAAAGTTTAAAATTTTGAAAGATGCAAAAGCTAGTGTCATCCGTATGGCTTCAAGCCGTGCTACGGGTGCAAAGGTCTCCTCAAAGTCAATTCCCTCAACTTGAGTGTAACCTTGGGCCACTAACCTAGCCTTATTCCTAATCACATTTCCGGACTCATCCATCTTGTTTCTAAAGATCCACTTAGTACCAATTATTGGTCTATCGTGGGGCCTAGGAACAAGGTACCAAACTTGGTTGCGCTCAAATTGATTGAGTTCCTCTTACATGGCTAGCAACCAATATGAGTCCGCCTCGGCTTTGAGGATGCTTTTGGGTTCAAAATGAGAAATGAAAGCAAATTACCACATAGGTCATGGAGTTTGGAGCGAGTTGTTACCCCTTTAGATGCATCACCTAAGATGAGCTCCTTGGGATGATTTGTAGCGTATCTCCAAGCTTTAGGAAGCGGTTGAGAGCTTTCCTCTTTATCCTCTTGAACATCACCAATTGATTCTTGCTTATCTTCTTGAGCGGGTGAGTCCTTCAAGGATAGTCTCTCCATGTCTTCACCTAATGGTTCAATCTCTACAACATTCTCAACAACCACATTAGATTCTTCAAATTTAACATGCATGGATTCTTCAATGGTAAGTGAAGATCTATTGAATACTCTATAAGCTTTACTAGTTGTAGAATATCCAACAAAGATTGCTTCATAAGCCTTAGCATCAAATTTACCCAAGTTATCTTTAGTGTTCAAAACAAAACACTTGCATCCAAAAACTTTGAAATATGCAACATTAGGTTTTCTAGAATGATACATTCAAAAGATGTTTTGGAAGAATTTTTACATAAATAAATACGATTTGATATATAGCATGCGGTGTTTACGGCCTCGGCCCATAGATATTGAGGGAGGTCATACTCACTTATCATTGTCCTAGCCATCTCTTGAAGTGTTCTATTTTTCCTTTCTACAACTCCATTTTGTTGTGGAGTTCTAGGACAAGACATTTCATGCTTAATTCCCTTTTCATCACAATAAGTCTTGAAGAGTTGGTTAACAAACTCACCACCTCTATCACTTCTTATTTACAAAATCGAAAAAACCTTTTTCTTTTTCAACTCTTTTTCAACTCTTTTTCGAAAATTCTTAAAATGAGAAAAAGTTTGATCTTTGTGTTCCAAGAAGAAAACCCAAGTGAAACGGGAAAAATCATCAACCAAAACATATGCATATCTACTACCATTTAAACTCTTAGTTTTAGTAGGTCCAAAAAGATCCATATGAATTAATTCTAAAGGCCTAGTTGACATGATATCCTTGATTGGTTTGAAGGAAGACTTGGTTTGTTTCCAAGTTGGCACGCACCACAAATGCGGTCTTTCTCAAACTTCAAGCAAGGTATACCCTTCACCAATTCCTTTGAATTAATCCTAGAAAGATGGTCAAAAGATGCATGTCCTAATCTTCTATGCCAAAGCCAAGAATTTTCATCAAAAGCATTTAAGCATTTAGTAGAACATTCCACATTAAGCATGTCAATGATATAAACATTATCATCACGAAAACCGTAAGAATACAATCATTGGATTTAATATCAAAATCTTGCAAGAAGTATCATCAAAAACAACTTTAAGACCACGATCACAAAATTGACTAATGCTAAGCAAATTATGTTTCAAACCATCAACAAGTATAACATTTTCTATAGTAGGAGATGAACCAATTTGAATGTTACCTATACCAATGATAGTTCCTTTATAGTCATCCCCGAAGGTGACGGAGCCACCTTCCATGTACCTTGATAGGGTTGTAAAGTTATTGATGTCCCACGTCATGTGTCTTGAACAACCACTATCAAGGTACCACCGCTCCCTACGTCTTGGAGCCTTGGTGTGTACCTACATCAAATAATTTAGGACTTGATTTTGGTACCCACATTTTCTTGGGTCCTAAAGGGTTAGTTTCATTAACCCAAACAAGATTATTTGATCTATTAACTTGGTCATAACAAAATTTAGCTAAATGCCCATTTTTACCACAATATGTGCATCTATACACTCTATCATATTTAAAAGCATAGTGAGTGTGTGATTTGTGAGCATGGGAATTGTGAGCATGAAAAGATTTAGCATGAAAAGTGTTATGTGTAGTGTGAGCATGAGTAATCTTAGCATGTGAAACTTTAACATGAGAGGTGTGCTTTTTAGAAAACATTTCTTCTAGTTTCTTAGTGTCAAAAGCACAATCTTTCAAAACTTTTTCAAAATCAACCATTTTAGATTTTAAAGAAGAAATTTCTTTTTCATCAACAATAGGAGATTTTCCCTTACAAGAAACCTTGTAGGCATTAAACTCATTTTGAATGGAAATAAGATTAGAAGAAATATCATCCTTTTCTTTAGAAACCATAGCGAGTTGATTTTTGAGAAAAGAAACTTCTTTTTTGCAATTTAAGACATTCAATCTTCTTATTATCATAAGTTTCGGAAAGTTCAACAAAAGCATGAACAAGAACTTTCTTACTTAATTCATCATCTTCATCATCAAGAGGTTGAGGGGTTACCTTTGGTGTGTTTGCCATGAAACACATATTCGCTATATCCGCCTCTTCCTCGGACTCGCTTTCGAATCCCAAGTTGCCTTGTATGCCTTCTTTTCTTCTGATTTCTTTGGCTTGAAGGAGGAGGTCATCTTCTTCTTGAACTCCGGGCAATCCGCCATGATGTGTCCGGGTCTTCGGCAATTATAGCATATAATTCTCCTCTCCTCTTTGCCTTCGATTTTTCTTCGGAAGTTGAGCTTGTTCCTCCGGTACATCCTCTTTACATTGCGAACTAGTAGTGAAGCTCCTCATCTTCTTCTTCATCTTCTTCATCGTCCTCAAGAGTGGATGAAGACTTGAAGGCTATGGACTTCTTCTTTAGTGGAGCAGCCTCTTATCTTGCTTTCTTTTCCATCTCATGGGTCTTTAAGTTCCCAATGAGACTAATTAGGTCCATCTCATCCTTGTCGTTCAATTCTTTCAAGGTGGTGGCCTTGATCTCCCATGATGTAGGAAGAGCCCGAATCACTTTTCGCACCTTTTGGTCGTTGGAGATGTCATCACCTAAAGAAGAAAGAGCATTGGTGATTTTAGTAAATCGAGTAATCATACAATCAATAGATTCTTCATCAAGCATTTTAAAAGATTCATATTGGGACCTCAAGAGATCTATCTTAGCTCTCTTGACTTGTGAAGTCCCTTCGTGCGTGACTAACAAGTGTTGCCAAATCTCATAGGCGGATTGGCAATGAATTACCGGTGTAAGGTCATCCTCATTCAAGGCGGTTAAGAGAGAATTTTGGGCCTTGGAGTTAGCCTCATATTCTCTAAAGTTGAAGTCGGTCCATGTGCTCTCATCACTATCGGGTGCTACATAGGGTTTGGTCAAGGATTTAGCCACTAAGCTACCAAAGATTACAAGAATATAGTCATCCTAACCTTCCAAATAGGGAAATTAAGTCCATCAAATTTAGGAGGGGTTTTGATGTTATCGGACATGTTTACTAGTGATGAATGAATGAATGAATGTTGATTAGCAAATTTTAAGGATCTCTCTATGGATGTTAAGCCAAACCTAGAGTCCAAGTTCTGATACTAATTGAAAATCACCTAGAGGGGGTGAATAGGTAATAATGCTAATCAATGCACAATTTAAAATTAATGATGCAACAATCTCACAAAGCAAGTGAATATAGCAATGAATGTAGTGCAAGAACAAGGAAAGTTAACCAAACGCAAACACAAAGATTTGTTATCGAGGTTCGAGCACCCAGCTCTACTTCCTCGCCTTCCCCAGAAGGATTCCAACCACTTCCACTATCACAAAGATGTCACAAATACACCGGAGTACCCAACTCCACAATCTCAAGTACAAGTTCTCTCTTGGTAGTCAAAAGACCACAAACTTTCTCTTTCAAAATTCTCTTCCATTACAGAGGTCCTTAGAGAACAATGAGTAGGAATGAAGCTCTTGTGTGCAAAGAGAAAAGAAAATGAAATCAGAGAATTCTTGAAAACACTTCAGAAATTGAGAGAGAATTTCAGCACAAAAACCAAGAAACCAAGTCTTTTTGAAAGCTTTAAACTTTTGGAAATTTTTCTAGTGATTAATAGGTACCCAAACTCTCTCCAAACACCCCTATTTATAGGAGAGGGTTAGGGTTTAGAGATAAAACATTTTTAAGGCTAATCAGAATGTATTAAACCCAAAACAAGTCATTTAAACTCACTTAAGTGAGAAAAGGACAAAAATAAACAGCTCAGAGAACTAGCCGTTACTGTTCAAACGGCTAGTCCGGTCGACCGGCCCGGTCGACCGCTAGTTCAAAGAAAACGACCGTTGCCGGCTATGGTCGACCGGCCCGGTCGACCCAAACAAACAGAGAGTAAAGACTTACAGTCAGGCTCGTCCCGGTCGACCGTCCCGGTCGACCGTGAGACATGCACACTGATACGTGCATTGCCAGAACTACGGTCGACTAGGACTGTTGACCGGCAAAACCTGACACAGGCACGGTCGACCGGGGCGGTCGACCGGCTCAGGCCAAAAATCATTTTTCAGACAAAATTTTGAGGAGATAAAAATTTTATCAGAAGATGTTTTAAATAGTAATTAGTTTAAAACATAAGCATGGATATATAGGCAGAGGATTTGTATCAAAATATTTTTGTATAATTTATATGAAATAAACTTAGAAATAGGATGTGCGCAAAAACGTGTGTGTTAGAGCTTCAAACCTATTCACTATTCTTTAACAAAACTCTAAACTAAAAATAAATCTAATTAAGTCTCTTGAGCAATCTTGAGCCATGCAATGCCTTGCTAGAGCCTTCTCTTCTATGTTCCTTCCTTGATGTGCAAAAAGCCTTCTTTGCTTCATGAACCTAGAATTTCTTGCAATAGCTAAGCAATGGCCTCCAAACTATGGTACAAACCTGAAACTTATCTCAACAAACTAATTAGTACCATATAGCTCCTATTTGTTTTGTTATCATCAAAACTCTAAACAAATGGAGAGTGTAACCTTATGGGCCAACAAGTATCACCAATTTTTGAAGCTTGATGGCGTCTCAATCGGTTATGTCATTGCGACCTTTGAACCGGCAGACAGCTAAGTCTCAATTCTGAGCCATGTTGACATTTACAAAAGATAGGTCTCGATACTTGTTGACATTTACAAAAGACAAGTATCACCAATTTTTGAAGCTTGGTGGCGTCTCAATCGGTTATGTCATTGCGACCTCTGAACCGGCAGACAGCTAAGTCTCAATTCTGAGCCCTGTTGACATTTACAAAAGACAGGTCTCGATACTTGTTGACATTTACAAAAGACAAGTATCACCAATTTTTGAAGCTTGGTGGCGTCTCAATCGGTTATGTCATTGCGACCTCTGAACCAGCAGACAACTAAGTCTCAATTCCGAGCCCTATTGACATTTACAAAAGACAGGTCTCATCTTTCGATCCGACAAGGACCGGTTTCGGGCTTGGTGGCGTCTCAACTAGTTATGTCATCGCGACCTCTGAACTGACAGATAGCCAAGTCTCATTATCCAACCCAACAAGAACTATGTTCTCAAGAAATTGCAATACAATTTGGAATCGCAATTCAGAAAGAAGAACAAGATTGGAGATTCGACAAAAGGAAAAAAAATTTCATTCATTCCAAAAGGATAAAGTACATGGAGCTACAGGCGCACACTGTAAGATCTGAGCCGCTCTCCAAGGGAGTCCAGCCTCGTCCTCCTGTCATCAGCAGCCTGGGCAAGTGCTTGCGACCTCAGCTCGGCCTCATTGAATCCATTGCCTGGGTCAGACGAGCTTCAACCTCCGCCAAAGTTGTCCTCTGTGACAATCCCTGCTGTGAGAGCTCTTCATTTTGAGCCTTGAGCTGCTCAAGCCGCGCAGTTTCTTCAAGACGCACCGGTTTAGCCTTGGATAGAAGAAGATTTGCTTTCCTGATCATTTCCTCAGCTTTCCCAATCTTGTCTTCAGCGTCAAGAAGAGCACTGGTGGAGGCGTCAATCGCATTTCCGACCTCTGCCTGCCTTGTTTCTAAGGATTTCAAGTCAGAAGAGATAGCCTTAGCAGCCTCTTGAGCGGCAAGCCGGGCCTCGTGCTTTTAAGCGACAAGACGCGCGAACCGCTCATCAACTAAAGACTCCAGGTCCGAACAGCGGAGACGGCGCCATCCCTCTACATCCTTCTCAAATTCATCCACCAGGAGTTCCAAAGCAGTAGCCTGGTGATACCCCTCAAAATCCCGAATACTTTCGATGCCACGGGAGAGGACCACCTTTAACTTTGAGAACGGCATAGTCGAGCCCTTCAAAACCAGGTCGATAGTTCGCCCTAAGCCTTTATAAAAGCTATCGACGAGGTCACCTATATAATCGTTCTCAACCTCAGCCACTTCTGGTAGAGAGGTAACCTCAGAGAAATCCACCAGCCTGGTCGACACTATCGTGGAAGGAGCAATGGGAACATCAACAGCAGGACAGATTGTCAGTGATCTTCGTGGAGTCTTCATGGAAATCAGTGCGCTAGCCACCGCTGAGGTAGGGCTGGCAACCATCTCCTGAACAGCAGGCTCAACCACCAGAGTTGGGAAAGTAGGGCTTGTAATCACCCTCAGCTCCGCACTCGGCAAAATTGTCGGCACCTCACTCGTTGATATAGTTGGGAGTGAGAACACCTCTGGAACTGCTGCCCCTTCAACCTCTGGTCCTTCGGCTGACTTGGGCCGATAAGAAGGCAGGTCGCCGTACAGCGCATCCAGCACAGCAGCATCCGCCGCAGTCGAAGCGCTCATGTCACCCCTTGACCCTTCGGGGAAATCTTCTGCCTCTCTTAAAGCTGATGCATCTTGAGGCCGAACACCTGTAACAAGACTGCGGTTAGTCGGGACACAACATGCAAAAGAAGCCAAGAGGTTAGGACAATACCAAAGGATGATGTCGCCTCAAACATCTCGTCAGCCACATCAGTCTCCAGGGGCTCCATCGGAAAATTCTTGGCAGAATCAGCACGAATAGCCGGCCCGCTTTTGCTTGCTGAGTATCCTGTGGACCACCCAATAGAGCTTGATGCCACAGGACTTCCTTTAGAAGTCCCAGCGCCCGAGGACCAATGTCGGCCACATCACCTCCGGACTCCTCCGGACGGGCAAAAGAACCAGCTTCAGTTCCATAAGTAAATAGGGGATCATAATGTTCCCTTTGCTCTCCAGCTGCCTCAGCTCCTACAATCAAGAAGAATTGATAATGTCAATGGGAACACACAAAAAGGCGTATTATATGGACGGGGTTAATCTTACCCAGACCTGGAGCAAATTCACCGCTAGTCGGTTCAGCAACCGATGGTTCAGCCGCTAATGGGGTAGCAGGAGGAATCGCTGTAGAGGGATGACCCTCTACGACAATCGTAGGAGCTTGGCGGCGGGGCTTCTTCGCCAACGATTTCCTACGAGAGCTACCTTCTCGCTTTCTTTTGAAGTGGACTTCAGAATCCTCTTCCTCCACTTCTTCTACACAACGAGGGGGAGCCGTCCCCATCACACCAGAGCCAGTTGCAGGAATCTCAGCCCCCGCTCCCACCTCGAAGCGAGGACTCTCGGCATCTGAGGCCTCGCTGTCTTCCACAGCAACAAACTCCTCTATACCTGGGGTGCGAACCCTTTTGCCTTCCCTTTTCTCAGAAGCCTTCCGTCTCAGCCGCTGAGAAATTAACTTCACACCAGAACTGTTGACCTTGAATTCGAGAGGTGCGGAGTTGGAAGTGGCATACCACTGACAGAAGCACAGGGTCATTAGAAGATTGGGACTCTTCAACGGCGTACGCAGCCGCGCCCCAGTACCGCCTGCAGTAAAGAATCGTCCGGCACGGGCCCCGTCAATAAGACTCCCCATGAAGGCCAAATCAGGATTGGGGTTGCCCACATACAGTTGGTCATATCCAAACTGTCGAGCAAACCGACTTGGAACGTAGGGCTCCAAATAGCAGGTGTCCCTGCTTTTATACAATAAATGTGAGGGCCGATGCTGACCAGCCACTCAAAAATTTCCCGGCTCAAGGAAGACCGCCCTTCCCCCGCATCTCGAAACTCCTCGTCGTATCCTGCACCCCGAATACAGGGAAAACAGCGGAAGAGATTGTAGACGTCATATCGACATACCAATTTACGGGCCTCAGCCACGTATTTCTTCAGCCATGAACGCCCTTAGAATCGGCGGAGGAGCGCCATTCGAACACCTTGCGGAGGGTCCTCTCCAGCTCCAATCAGCGAAGGACAATGTAAGGCGAACCACGCCATCAGATAGGTGTAGGGCAGACCTATCCTAGGATTGGGTCCGTCACAAGGCAAAATGGCTCCCTTTCCACGCTTCGTCGTCGGCGGCCTGCAAAAAGCCTCCGTTAATGCACGGAGGCCTCTTTGAATGCAGCACACCATGGCCGGGAGAAGACCCAGACGGCGACCATGGACCAAACGAACAGCGGGCAACAAAACATTCGGATGAACGATGTCACCCGAAGAAGATGGCACTACGCATTTCTTCAGCCAGACGGTTAAGAAACCGGCTAGCAGTGCCTCCCGAGACATAGGCTGACGAGCCAGATGATGGAAGCTCCGAAGGACATCACCCTTCTCATAGGGACCATCGTCTTCAGTTATGACAAGATCCCTTTGAAGGTGCATCTGCATCCGTTCAAAGATATCCCCATCAGCAACTCCGTAATGTGCTGCCTCAGGAGCATTCCTCATATCCGGGAACAAGTAATTCCCCCAGCTCTTCAAGCTACAGGAAGTGCCCTTGCTGCCACCATGGATGCCGGAACAAATGTATAAGTGGCACATTAACTCCCGGTAAGTCTCGAACAAGGCAGGCTCCTGCTTCTCCAGAAGAGCCAATTCTGCCTCGCACGGGAAGTATTCTTCATATGGGAGAGACCCAAAAGGCAGAGCAGAGACTTCCCACATCTCATGCAAGGCCATACCCAACTCGCCCACAGGGGTCAAGAAAGTCCCTGAAGCTGGGCAATACAATTCAAAGATGGCGTAGAAGCACGCCACGTTCATCTCAATACCGTAGCAGGTCGCCCTGACGGCCTCATAGAGGTTCAGCCTCTCCAAATCCTCCTCGAAATGAGCGAGGATGTATACGGTTAAATCCCTCCACCATGCCTTCGGAGGGTGAATCCAGCCTGGAGCCCTGAAATCAGTGGCTGGGTAGTTCCCATTAATCTTGAAGAATTGGTTGCCAAAGGTCAACGCCACTGCAGGATTTTTCTCCCACTGGGATGTCTCGCGACACATTCCCAGGATGTAGACCCATTATGCAACGAGGAGGCCCCGCTCTTGCATAACCAGGGGACTGAAGCATCAATTTCCCTATGTGGACGGAGTCGGTATTTCGGCTCACATCCCATGCCATCTTCCGAGTCTGTGTCACACATTGGAAGGAAGACAGAGAGAAATGCCGCCTGTTGGATGGAAGGTAAAACTTCTCATTGTCCAACTGGAAGATCCATTGCCCTTCTCCTGCATGTAGTTGGTGATCAGGATCTGGCGCGGCGTCCCCAAACATGAAGTCAGGCTTCCTATAAGTCTGACGGTCAATGTCTTCAAGAGGAGCTGTGGTCAGGATACTCCTCGTGGTATATTGATCACCACTATGAATGAGCGTGTCCCGAACGATGGAGCTTCGCTCGCTAAACAGAGAAGCTTGCCCTTAAAATTGCAAGCTGATATTGCCATCAACTCCGCTGGTCATCCCAAACAGATTGTTCAAGGGACCGGGAATGTAGTGCACTGCAGAAGCAAAAAAAAAAAAGGAACTATGATTAGTTCACCAGCCAAGCGAACATGAAGACATAAATTTCACCAAGGCATAGTCTCGCCCAGTGAGCAAAGCCAGCAAGGCGATAGCTTCAACAAAGCTTAGTCTCGCAGACAAGTCTGCATTTTGCAGAAAATGCCCAAGTACTAACTTCGCTTAAGCAGAAAGTGGTATAGCCCTAAGGGCTGACGTCATCAAAAGGGCATTATGGTCAAAAACCATCCTTGACGGCCATGATCGAAGGGACAGACCTGTATCCTGTTCCTCAACAGGACGAAGACGGCCCAAGCAATAGCTTCGTACGGAAGCTTAGACAAGAACTGTTCAGTTCTTAGTTCCCCGTCCAAGAAAATAAGGGAAATTCAGGGAAACGGATTCCCTAATAAAAACAGATTATGTTCGATCGTTCTGATAGCCAAATATCGGCTTTAAAAGAGAGACCGCAGTCTCTGATCAGAAGGAAAAGTCCCTTACCGGCGACTGGTCGCTCGATGACCGGAGGAGGAGAAGGACCCTCCGCTGCAGAAGTTGCCACTTCTTTCTCCGCTCGTCTCTTAGGCGCCATTGAAGAGCTGTGAAAGTTCTCAAAGCTTTCTGAATAAAGAAGAAAGAGGAAGAAGAAGAGTCAAAAGTTCTCTGAAAGAAGAGATCGGCTCTTTCTCAGCCCGATCGGGCTTTTATAGGCCAATCAGCGCCTGAAACGACGCCTCGAAAAGAGTACAGGCTGTCGTTTCAAATTAATTCGAAACGCCGCCTAAAGCGCCTTCCCGAGAAGCGCTGCTTCAGCCACTAAGGCTTAACCTCGCCAATGAGTCAAAGTGCGGACTTCGCACAAGTTCATCAAGAACTTCGCCAAAAAGACTGCCTTAGCCCACTAAAGGTACAGTTCGCCGACATGCCAGCATCGTGCGAAGCTCATTCAAAAAGGACCTTGTCCTTAATTTCGCACAAAGTTTTAGCCTCGCTATGACCAAATTCTCAATGAAGGCAGGCAAAAATCAAATGAGCAGAAATAAACTTTCATTGATTTAAGAGGAAAGGTACATTGATACTACATCAAAGTTGTATTTCATACAACAGATTTAGTTGCTCAACATGATCATTTTCACAAAAGACATACAAGTGATTTTATCTGCTTCCAGACCAGACCAACTGGACACGAAAGGCCTTCCTCCTGCACAAGGTCGTAACCAGTTGTGCCACAAGGATGGGGCCATAATCTTCCACATAATGGTAGATTTTGCCACCAGGAAGCTAGGTCACCTTTGATCAAAACTGGCGATGAACTTATCGCCGCCAACACGATAGATCACCTATAATGGGAATTGGCAGTGATGTCAGTGATCTCACAGGTGTGACGTCTGCCTTCCTGAAGTGGATCATCTCGGATAAGCGGCTACCAGCCTCACCTCAGAACGAATCATCTCGGATAAAAGGCTGCCAACAGCCTCTGGGACACACATCAGCTGCCCCAAGTTGTTCCTCCTGCTTAAAAGTAAAGCTTCAACCGGGGAAGCATAAGGCAATTTCATGACTTCTTCCATCAAGTTACCTGACTGGCAAACATGGCTCACTGCAATGCAAGTCGGAGCAAGTTAGCAGTTAAGCACAGAAGAAGCTGCAAAAATACTAAGTCAGATTCTTTGGGGGCGAAGCAATCCAATTTCAGTTAAAGCAGAGGATAAGCCTCGCTTGCACAGCAGTGATGGGCTAGCTCAGCAAACGCCAAGTCCTAGCCTCGCCTATATGGCTAAGCCAGACTGATTTGTACGGAAGCAATAGCTTCGTACGGAAGCTTAGACAAGAACTGTTCAGTTCTTAGTTCCCCGTCCAAGAAAATAAGGGAAATTCAGGGGAACGGATTCCCTAATAAAAACAGATTATGTTCGATCGTTCTGATAGCCAAATATCGGCTTTAAAAGAGAGACCACAGTCTCTGATCAGAAGGAAAAGTCCCTTACCGGCGACTGGTCGCTCGATGACCGGAGGAGGAGAAGGACCCTCCGCTGCAGAAGTTGCCACTTCTTTCTCCGCTCGTCTCTTAGGCGCCATTGAAGAGCTGTGAAAGTTCTCAAAGCTTTCTGAATAAAGAAGAAAGAGGAAGAAGAAGAGTCAAAAGTTCTCTGAAAGAAGAGATCGGCTCTTTCTCAGCCCGATCGGGCTTTTATAGGCCAATCAGCGCCTGAAACGACGCCTCGAAAAGAGTACAGGCTGTCGTTTCAAATTAATTCGAAACGCCGCCTAAAGCGCCTTCCCGAGAAGCGCTGCTTCAGCCACTAAGGCTTAACCTCGCCAATGAGTCAAAGTGCGGACTTCGCACAAGTTCATCAAGAACTTCGCCAAAAAGACTGCCTTAGCCCACTAAAGGTACAGTTCGCCGACATGCCAGCATCGTGCGAAGCTCATTCAAAAAGGACCTTGTCCTTAATTCCGCACAAAGTTTTAGCCTCGCTATGACCAAATTCTCAATGAAGGCAGGCAAAAATCAAATGAGCAGAAATAAACTTTCATTGATTTAAGAGGAAAGGTACATTGATACATCAAAGTTGTATTTCATACAACAGATTTAGTTGCTCAACATGATCATTTGCGCAAAAGACATACAAGTGATTTTATCTGCTTCCAGACCAGACCAACTGGACACGAAAGGCCTTCCTCCTGCACAAGGTCGTAACCAGTTGTGCCACAAGGATGGGGCCATAATCTTCCACATAATGGCAGATTTTGCCACCAGGAAGCTAGGTCACCTTTGATCAAAACTGGCGATGAACTTATCGCCGCCAACACGATAGATCACCTATAATGGGAATTGGCAGTGATGTCAGTGATCTCACAGGTGTGGCGTCTGCCTTCCCGAAGTGGATCATCTCGGATAAGCGGCTACCAGCCTCACCTCAGAACGAATCATCTCGGATAAAAGGCTGCCAACAGCCTCTGGGACACACATCAGCTGCCCCAAGTTGTTCCTCCTGCTTAAAAGTAAAGCTTCAACCGGGGAAGCATAAGGCAATTTCATGACTTCTTCCATCAAGTTACCTGACTGGCAAACATGGCTCACTGCAATGCAAGTCGGAGCAAGTTAGCAGTTAAGCACAGAAGAAGCTGCAAAAATACTAAGTCAGATTCTTTGGGGGCGAAGCAATCCAATTTCAGTTAAAGCAGAGGATAAGCCTCGCTTGCACAGTAGTGATGGGCTAGCTCAGCAAACGCCAAGTCCTAGCCTCGCCTATATGGCTAAGCCAGACTGATTCTAGGGGACACAGTCTTAGCCCCACCTATATGGCAAGACTGGCTCAACCTTGAAGATACCAGGTCCCAAGTTCTGCCTGTGCAGCGAACTTAACATGCAATGATCTTTCTCTGATCAAGTCAAGATGATAGCTTCGCTGGGAAGCTATGCTGAAATCCTTCTCTGCAGACCAGTCAATTGCAAGATGAAGAGTAAGGGAAACTAATCCCTAAAGCAGCCGTTAAAGCTGAATTAAGGGAGATGAATTCTCTAAAATCGGTGAAGTCGTTGAATGATCAAGACTTACCGGTCCTTGGCTGGGTAATAACCAGAGTGGGCATTCCCACTAATTCAGAGATCTGATTATCTCTCTCAACCAAGAGAAGAGGAGAAGAGCAGGTCACTTCTCTTCAGAGGACCTCAAGTGTCCTATTTATAGGCCCCATGGCCTGAGCGCTGCCGCCTCAAGCGTGGAAGCACGAGTGCATTTAAGGCATTTACTGCGCCTTGAGAAAAGGGACGGTTTCCCTTGGAACCGTGCAAAGGGAGAAACGTCTCCCTCATAAAGGCACTTATTGCGCCATGAAGAAAGGGAATATCCTCCCTTGGAAACGTGCAAATCGGAGAATATCTCCCTCGATCAGCACGAAGAAAGGAGTAATCCTCCTCGTAACTGGCCCACGGCAGTTGGCCTCGGGAAAAGCGACAAACGCTCCAGGGCGAACGTATCTCCAGAAGCCCAGATGCGGAGCTACCTAGCCGCGAAGCTACCCAGACGCGAATCTACATGATTCCTCGGCGAATCTACATCCTAAAGCAGGATTCAAAGCGAAGCTGAACTCAACCATCATGGCGACGTTCATACTCCACACACCACCGATCAAAGCAGTTCAAAGTGTTTCGAAGTCTGAGCTATTGCAGACTTTCGAAAACTTTGAAGGGGGTCTTGTTGACACTTAAAAAAGACAAGATTCTTATTGGTCCGAACAATGTCTAAACTTGTTGACATTTACAAAAGACAAGTGACAGACGAGCTGAAGACCAGTTTTCACCCATCTCCGAGGGACAAGGAAGCAACTTGAACTCCACTGATCCAGCAAGCAGACAGTGAACCCGGATTGTTTCTAAACAGACCTCAGCAGGTCTAAGGTGCTAGCACTTTGCATCGCATGAGCCCAAAGGGATAGCCTCGCTTGAGAGGCTAATATCACTCGACTTCGCCTCGAAGCCTCGCCAAGAAGCTAACTAGCAGCTCCGCCAAAGGGTTTCTTTCGGACTTCGCCAGAAGCTGCTTCTAACTCCACTACGAGCTCAATACGGACAGCTCCGCTATTTGCCTGCTATGGTCAACCTTTGACCAATCAAATCTCCGGATGAGATCGGATCCAATCAGATCAAATCCAATTAAGATCAAATCGGAGATCAAATTTGATAGTTGATTGCCATAATCTCTTGACTCTCCTAAAACGAGTAAGAAGATCAGGGGAAATCCTCCAACGATATGGAAAGGATCAAGAAGATCAACCAACCTGCCAATTCTAGCTCTGCAGAAGCTGATCCTAGCCTCGCAGCAAGGCTACTTTCCATATTTAAACAGATTTGATTCAATCTGTTTCCATATTTTCAAGGGACGATTATACCCCTGCTCTCCCAATAAATAGCCCACCAGGGGCACAAGGAAGAGAGCTCTTGAGAGAAAAAAGGGAGAGGACTCCACAAGCAGAGGCTTCTTCACGACGTACCGTGCGCTCTCGAATTCAGAGATCTTTTAGAGAATTGCTTTCTCTATCCAGGGTGTTGATACCCTAACATCGTCCTTCTTCTCAAGGAATCTCCGGAACCAGGCGAGAAGGAATTCCTAATTGAAGGCGATTTTGAGAAGCAGCAAGAGGGTTCTACCAACCTTCTATTCTCTGATTCCCCGAACCAGGCGAGAAGGGAATCTCATCGCTCGCATCGTCAAAGGGACAAAGTGGTCGCGCGCTGACCAGACTCCTATCGGCATACTTCTCTAGAATCTCTGAGGAGATCTACTTGTAATCTTTTTAAGAATACTTGTAATTTAGCTCCTCAAACTCTTTTATTGTAAGTTTTCCCCTTTTGCAAACATAATGGAAAACAGGGGAGGGACGGTAAATAATTCTCATTAAAGTTTACATGTTTGGTTAACTTTCTTTTTTGTTCTTGGTGTACAGATTTGACAACAAGGAATTTTTGCTGCAGTGGACATATAAGTGGCCTTGGACTCTGCTCAAGAAAGCAGAGCCAAGAAGCCCTCAGATTTGCTACATTCCTGTGGCAATCTGAGTGAACTACTAACCTATATTTTCTGCAGGTTAGCTGAATTGCAAAGTTTAATATCTGTAACTATTTATTTCCTTGTTTGTCTCACTGTACTTCCTTTGTAACCTCAACAGTAAAATGATGTTTGTTAAATGCTAAAAATAGCTTAGACTTTGCATTTAGGCACGTGTCTAATTCATTTACATTTTACATTACTGATGAAGAGTGCTGGAGTAAAAGGTACGTTTGCATGGCATATAGTTTAGGGAACATTCTTGAGTGATTATTTGCTTGTTGAATGTTACTTTTCTTTATCCTGCAAACTTTGCACAATCAATCTTAAGGGTTTGTCCTATAAACAAGATAAGGTGGGGAAGTCATTACCCTCCCTTAGCCCACAAACAATCTCCCCACTCACTAACCCAAGCCTAACTAAAAATGAGTAGACGTTGGCCCTAGGGACATCTCGGACTCAATTAGGAGATTATCCTAAGGGGGACTGTGTTAGAATTTGACTCCTGCCAAATCAGTATCTAAGAAAGGGATTGAGGGGCGAAACTCCGAAGGCTGGTGGTTTGGCTTAATTAGGCCCGTCGCTTTTGCGCGGATACCTCCCACCAATCTTGCCCTGACCTGGCTGATTAGCTTGTTGTCAAAGTCTGCATTATACCTCCCGTGGACAGTCTAACCAGTCAGGAGTCGTCTAGGTCAAAGGTCTACCCTAACATAGTTTAGAATTTTTTTCTTTGTTTGCTTATTTGTTTGTGTTTATTGTATGATATGACTTATAACAATAATTTTTTCAATTTTAATAGTAATCCATATTATACCTCTTTTTCGGATATTGCCAATCCGGCATATCATATCTTTAGCCAACCTAGTGTGTCGGATTGGTCTTATCCGAATCAATATAACCCATGCCTCCAATCTTATAACCATAGTTTCTAGAATAATTTCAACTCTTCACAGAGTCAATGGGGATTCACCTCCCCCCAGTCCAATTTTCAATCAACTTGTTCTCCTTATCCACCTTGTCCATAATATTTCCAAGATTCATACTCAGTTCCACTAGTCCAAAATAGAAAACCATCAATTTTGGAAATGAGTATGCGTGAGTCTAAACAACAATTACAAAATCTGATGGACTCACAATTTCACCATCAATTCCAAAATAATACCTCATCTTTTCAAGACCAATCGCAACATAACTTTAACCAATCAACTATGAAAAGGTACTTGAAGCCATGACTCAGGCTTAAAACGCTCATAATCATGACATAGATATGATGGTCCAAACTCTACGTTCTCACCGTTTGACCAGTTCTGATGTCACAAACCATTATATTAGAGCCGAAGATTCATGTTGTTTTGGAAAACAAGGTTCCATTTCAGCACAGTCATTTGAACTTGCCCAAACTCCAAATTTTGAAAGTGACATTGATAGTTTGACAAGTTATCCCTTTCCTGAAATTGAACTTGAGAATGATTATGATCATGAACCTCAACTTAGTGATTCAATTCTACTTCCTGATTCAATTATGACTCCGGTGTCTTCACCTGATTTCAATCTTTTTCCCGAGTCAATATTGGATCATGTGCCAATTCATAATGAAATTGAATCGCCCATATTTGATGATCATCATATTGAACTTGACCAATTTCATACTTTTGAAAGTCCCATTGACAAATTGGCAAGTTCTCATTTTTATGAAATTGAACTCAATGAGAAATGTGACCTAGATTCTCAATTTTATGATCCAGTTCAAATTCTCGAATCAATATTGACTCCTATTTTGTTACCCGACTTGAGTAATATTTTAGAGTCAGTTTTGATTCCACACCTGTCATTCTTGAACTTGAATCACCAATATTAAGTCACATTCCATTATGGGAAAATGAATGTGGACTTGAGTTTCAACTTCTTGATTTGAACCCACTTCCTGAACCAATCTCGACTCCTGAACCTTTACTTGACTTAAGTCACTTTCCTAAGTCAGTATTAGTTCCCGTACTTCCTAAGTCCAAGTCAATCATTCTATCTTTCCCCACTCCATTTTGGGATAAAATTGACTTCGAAATTAATTATGGAATTTGAAAATTAGTTGGGGTTAAATTTTTAATAAAAATCCTTCATGTATACATTATTTTAGTGGATTATATTAGAGAGATTTCTGATGGGTTCCTCCGAACTCCATACAAAGTCGATTGGGCCGCATTTCTTGGACCAATCAGACACCACCGGAACCACCACCTTAAGGTAGTATTTTCCTTCCCTGTCGTTTTTTTCATGCATCTATACATTAATTCATACATTGAGGACAATGCATGAGATAGGTGTGGGGGAGGGTCTAACATAACTTAGGTTTTCCTTTTATTATTAAAAAAAATTAACATTTTCTTTACTTTTAAAAACTTTTTGAAAATAGAAACAATATTTTGGCATATTTTTTGTAAGAAATTAAGTCAATTTTAAGAAATAGGAGAATCATAAATAGGATTTCTTATACTTGGTCAAAATAAGATTATTTGTTTGATTTTTAGGGTTAGAAAGATAATTTGTCAAAGTAATTTAGTGTTGATCTTACCTTGATGAAATATGCACACTTCATACACTTACACACTTAGGGTTCAAAAACAAAGATTCTTATGCCTTAAAAAAAAGGAAAAAGAAAAAATATATCTATGAAAGGTAAACAAACCTAATTATTGATTAGCTAGGTGCTTTGGCCTAAGCAAGCCTTAGTATTTATGCGAAAGATGATTAGATAAGTTTGAAAAAAATAGATATATATATATATATATATATATATATATATATATATATATATATATATATATATAATATAATCCTCTGATTAAGCTGGGTATTTGTGCCTAATAAAACATAAGTATTCACGCCTAAAAGCGGTTCATATAATAAAATCCTTACTTTTGTGGCCTTATTTGTTCGAGTCCTTAAGTCCTTGGGGTGTTTTCTCACCCGATGCCCTAAGACCGTTTGGTGTGGGAGTCATCGATTAAAGGCTCATTACATGGGCAGATTAGAAAGCCTAATAGAACTAAGGAATAATACCACAAAAAATAAAAAATAAAAAATAAATAAGGCATAAGCATTAGAGTTAAAGAACCCTTAGTTAAAATTTCACGGTCACAGAGGTGCATATGACTTAGGGTAAAGTAATAGACTAGATGAGAAGTACAATTTGACTCCTTACTTTGATTGATAACAAATTTTTGAATAGAGACTAAGTTTAGGAATGAAAATTTTGGTTTTCCTATAACTTATAAATTACTTAAATCTTACAATAATATTTCAAATAATTTTCTCTTTCAAAATGCTTTTCGAAAATACTAACTCTTTGTTATGCTTTCTTTATGGATTTTATGGGTGCAATCCACTGAAAACCCTCACGAGACAAAACTCGTCCTCTAGGGGAAACTTAGAGGTTTAACGACTTGTTGCACATGCTCAGTGCAATCGCGTAACCTGTGAAAGTGGTCTAATAATATTTGATTTAGTTTTGTTGATTTGCTTGAGGACGAGCAAAAGATAGGTGTGGGGGTGTGATCGTACATATATTTTGTATTTTTTTCATTACACTCCTATATTTATCGTGTAATAAATCATCGTGTAATAAATCTGCTAATTTTCTTGTCTTAAATATCTATTTTGCAGAAGATAATAATGAAGAGAAAGAGGATTAAACCAAATAAATACCTGTTAAAATCAGATTTAACTGGATCTATTTGGTTAGCTGAGGATGATCCCAGATCTAGTTAGAACAAATCAAGGATTGGGGCAAATGTTCAGCTGAAGATCAGAGCAAATCAGAAAGATAACACCAAATAAAAACTGGTGAAATTCAGATTTCTATAAATCTATTTTGGTTAGCTAAAGATCAACCGAGTATAATATCAAATACAGAGAGATAAATGAATAGAGAGAAGATCAAGGGATGAGATGAAGTAAGTTTGACTCAGATTCTGACTGGATATATTTTAGTATTTGAATCATAACTTTCTCTACCAAATCTCAAATCTGATGATTCAAGATGATCCAGAAAGCAGACTTACTGGGATACAACTCGTATGTTGATCACTATTTCTATTTCTGTCATTTGATAAGTGATATTCAGTAATCAACACGCCAAAAAACTGCAGATCAGAACTGAATATCCACATCAAATCAAGTTTGGAGATAAGGGGATGATTCAAATTCAGAAATAGCCAGCTTTCCCTATCTTCATACTCCTCTATCCTCTGCATTTCTTCTATAAATACCTGCAATCTCAAAGGCAAAAAAAGAGGACCAAGCAGAGAGTAGAACTTAGGCTAATTTGTAGTTTGTAACTTAGGTTTTTATTTTCTTTCATATAATTTTTATTTTCTTTATGTAACTGAGAGAAGATGATACTTTCATGGAGGAATGAGAGCAAGCTTGTACTGCAGGTGACACCGGTGTAAGTGATCTCTTCTTCCATTGTTATTTGAATTGAATCAAAGTTACTTTTTTCTTCTTTACTCTTGTTTTCGTTTACTCTCCTCTAATGTGTTGCAATCCAAGTGAATCTGTTAGCCTCGAGACTGCTTCGCCATTGCAAGTGCCCTTGATGGCCTATGGTGATGAACAACCATTCTCTTACTAGTATAGCTTGCCCTTTTATTCTTAGTGTAAATCGGGAAAGGGAAAGATCCTACACGCCATGCTTGATCGCCTTCAAAGACAAGGTAAGTCGTCCAACGTATATGAGCACAAAAGGGGTAAGTAACTTTTAGTTTGTTTCTTTTCTTTTAATTCTTTAGTTTAGAACATCACAATCTATCACTTCTTTTATCATTCCTTTTCCATTTCTTTGTACATATCATTTCTAGTTTTCCATCTTCTTAATCTACCATCTTCTTCTTAACTCATTTTAACCTAATTATTCTCTTTTTCTTTACAAGAACTAAAAGAAGAATTTTAACCATCCTTTGTATCTTAAAAGAAAGCTTACTAAAAAAGCTTCCATCGCTAGTCCCTCCTTGTGGATCACGACCCGCATAGCCACTTGCTCTCGCGGTAGAATTGAGCACCTTGCACTTTTCATTCTTAGTTCTGAAATTCTATATTTTTGTATGCAGGTTGACACTCAATCAGATACATCAGCTCGACGTGCATGGAGAGGGTACATGTTGATTCAGGGTCTGCACTCAGCATCATCTCCAAAAGGCTCCTTTACTTCCTTGGGATACAGCTTCACATGCTATCCGCAAGGACTACTACAATATATGGCTTTAATACAGGAAGTAGTCATCCACTAGGAAAGATGTGGCTTCGTTGTCGAATTGGAGACTTAAAATCAGAAGTGACATGTTACGTCATCGATGCTGACACGTCATACAATTTACTTCTTGGGCGGCCTTGGATTCATGCTAATTGGATCGTTCCCTCCACTCTGCACCAGTGCTTCAAGTCCGTGGAAGGTAATGCAACAGTACGAACGGTGTTAAAACAGCCGTTCAAAGGAGTGAAAAACTACTTTACTGATGCTCTCCTCTACCAAGAAGCTAACAAAGTGGCTAAAGAACAGCTGCGCGAAGACGATGATAGTGGCAATGAAGCAGATTCGGAGTCAGAAGAAGACACACCAGCTACTCTTACTTTTAACCAATTGTAGCATATCTTATCGATCCTTAATGTAATAATCCCATTGGGGATGATGAAGAATGGGTAATTAATGAGAATATTACTTTTGATTATCCTGTAAGTATTGATCTATTTAAATCTATCGACAATAGCTCCTTACACATACCTTCGTCCATGCTAAGCATGATAAGTACGCCTGTAGAGCGTAGAGAAGGCTCAGTATTTGTGATCCCTCCATCCAAAAGGAGTTAATTGCCTATAGTGTTCGGTAGGGCCCAACTACAAATGTCTGCAGTTACAGATTCAAGTTCGGACTCAGAACCCCCACAAAATTTTCATTATGCACGATAAGCGCACCTTATGATGCAAAAAATGGGATACAATTTATAGCGTGGGAAAGGTTTGAACTTCAAAAAAGGATGATGTGGTCTTTTATGGACTTTCGTGCCAAAAGGTACAACAAATTAATACGATAAAACATGCAGGAGGTTGGAATATATTACACCTCCTACTTCGCTTCAATCTAAAGATGACGAATCTCTTCCATCACATTCTGCCACTACATCTGAGTGGGAATCAGATGTCAGTGTGTGGATTCTTTTCAAGAACCTCTTCGCTAATATGACTTCGATCGATCAATTGGAGCATGAAACGGCTACCGATTGATGCCGAGCCATGGGCTCAGCAATTCGATCTCCAATGGGAAAAGCGATTCGAACAACGTAAACTGCCCACTGAGAATAGGGTAATTCAGGTTGATGTGGGTAGTCAAAATCACCCTAAACCCATCTCTATAAGTGAAAGTTTATCACTCACAGAAAGAGAGGAATTGATAGCACTCCTACGAGAGTATATTGATGTTTTTGCATGGAATTATGAAGATATGCCCGGTCTCAATCCCCAAATAGCCATGCATCGTTTAAATATTAAGCCTGACGTCAAGCCAGTGAAACAACAATAAAGACGGTTTTGCCCTGACATTATGAAAGCTATTGAAGTTGAAGTCCATAAGCTTATCGAATGTGGTTTCATACGCGAAGAGCAGCACCCAAATTGGGTTGCTAACATTGTCCCCGTTCTTAACAGGAATGAAAAAATTCAGATCTGTATGGATTACCGCAATCTTAATGCAGCTTGCCCTAAAGACGAGTTCCCACTGCCCATCACTGACGTCATAATTGACAACACATGTGGCTTTGAGAGAATGTCTTTTATAGATGGCTTCTCAAGGTACAACCATATCAAGATGTACCAAGAGGACGTAAGGTATACTTCATTCTTGACATCGTTGGGGGTATACTGTTATAATGTTATGCCCTTTAGATCAAAGAATGCTGGAGCAACCTATCAACGTGCAATGAGCACAATTTTTCGTAGCCACCTCCGGAAAATGGTAGAATGTTATGTCGATGACATTGTTATCAAGAGTCGCAATAAGAATGATCATCTTCGTGACATAAAAATAATGTTCGATATAATGCGAGCCTATCAGCTGAAAATGAACCCAATAAAGTCCTTCTTGGGTGTTTCCAGTGGTAAGTTCCTAGGATTCCTCATCACATCAAAAGGAATCCACCTTGACCCGGACAAGGTCAAAGCTATTCGGAGCATGCAACCACTTAAGAATCTCAAAAAACTTAGGGGCCTGCAAGGTGGTTGGCCTATATCTGAAGATTCATTGCAAATTTCTCGGGTCATTGTCAACCATTTACCCGGCTTATGAAAAAGGGTGTCTCTTTTGTATGGGATAAAGCCTATCAATAGGCTTTCAAGGATATTAAAGAATACCTCATTAAACTTCCAGTTCTGGTGGCTTCCACCTCAAGAAAATCAATCTTGCTTTATGTAAAAGCTACGGACATTCCCTAGGTGCTCTTCTTGCACAAAAGAATGATTAAGTCCATGAACATCTGAGCAGGACTCTGATAGGAGCTGAGTCTCCGTATAACCCTATTGAGAAAGAATGTTTAGCTCTTGTCTTTGCCATTCAAAAGATGCGACATTACTTGGTTGGCCAAACCATACATGTCATTTTCAGAGTTAATCCATTCTGTATCCTCATGACAAAACCAGGATCGCTGAATTCAAGATTAGCTAAGTGCACTATCCTCCTGTCTCAGTATGACATGCTTTTTATCCCTCAAAAGGCGGTCAAGGGTCAAGCCCTTGCAGATTTTCTAACCGCTCATCCGGTTCCGGAGAGCTCAAAGCTTCATGAAGATATCCCAGATGAGATTTTCGAATCCAATATGATTTCAGAGGATAAAGTGTGGCAGATGTTCTTTGATGGAGCATCAAGAACAGGCCCCAAAGGTAAGATAATTGCCGGTATGGGGTGGTATTTATCTCTCCACAATATCATGTCCTTTCTCGGGCATTTTCATTGATGGAATCTTATTCTAACAATGTTGTGGAATATAATGCTCTACTAAAGAACCTTCAGCTCGCCCATGAAATAGGGGTACCCTATCTCGAGGCTTACAGTGATTCAAAGCTGATTGTCAATCAAGTCAAAGGAGAATACAAAGTTCGGCACGAGGACTTGGTACCTTATCACCATGCAGTCATCAAAATGGCTAAACAATTTGATGGCCTTTACATCAGTCATGTGTCTCAATTTTAAAATACGAAGGCAGATGTTTTGGCCGCATTAGCAGCTACATTGGCCTTATCTATTGACACAACTTATCATCTTACAGTCCCCACTCGACACCTTGTCTACCCTAAGCAGATGTTGGAAACTAATGAAGTTCATGTTACCTCAATAGGTTTCGAACCTAGAGATTGACGGTTTCCTCTCATTGACTATGCTCTGTATGACATATTACCGGATGACCCTAAAGAGGCAGCTTCTATTTGACGGAGGTCTCTCTGCTCTACTATGATCTGATAGTAAAGACACTTTACCGCCATTCAAATGACGATACTTTACTCCGTTACTTATCTAACTCTGAAGCACAAAAGGTATTTTAGGAAGCACACAATGGTATATGCAGAGCTCATCAACTAGGTCCGAAGCTCAAGGATCGATTACACAGACTCGGTTATTATTGACCAACCATGATAGCCGATGCAATCAAATATGCATAGAGGTGTAAAGCCTGTCAAATCCACGCAAATTTTATACATCAACCTCCAGAGCTACTTCACCCTACTGTTACTCATGGCCATTCGAGGCGTAGGGAATCAATATTGTAGGACCTATTAACCCCTCATCAATGAAAGGTCACTGGTTCATCTTAGCAATAACCGATTATTTCTCGAAGTGGGATGACGCTATACCACTTATCGAAGTCAATACTTCCAACGTGGTTAACTTTATTAAACATCATGTCATCCATCGATTTGGTGTCCCCAGGCGAATCATTTATGATAACGGTCCCCAATTTGCAAGCTTAGTATTCTATTGGTTTTGCAATAAATACCAAATTCAGAATGTGGCTTCAACCGCTTAAAACCCGTCGCTAATGATTTGGCAGAAGTATTCAATAAGAAGATTATTAAGCTACTCTAGAAATTCATTTCGTCAAGAAAACGAGATTGGAATGAGAAACTCGGTGAATGTCTTTGGCTTACCGAACTACAGTTTGAACCCCAACAGGTGACACGCCTTTTTCTCTGGTATGCTGGTGTGAGACAGCTATACCTTTAGAGATCCAGATGTTGTCGCTACGAGTCGCCTTAGCAACCAAGATGACTAAAGAAGACAACGATCGCCTACACTTTCAAGAACTTGAAGCCCTAGATGAGAAACGACTACAAGCTCAACCACGCATTGAGTTATACCAAGCTCGAATCTCGAAAGCCTTCAATAAGAAAGTTAAGGAGAGGGTATTTCAGAAAGAAGATTTGGTTTTAACTGTCAGACAACCCATGATCATGACACATAAAACCAAAAGCAAATTTCAACCTAAATGAGAAGGGCCATTCGTAATAGAAACAGTCTACTCAAATGGGGCCTATCGCCTAGCAACTCCAAACGGCGTCTTACTCATGATGTCGATTAATGGAAAGTTCCTAAAAAAAATACTATCCTTGATCATGTCATCGGGTCAAGTATTTTGGATGTTTGCAGCAGATACATTTTCCTCCACAATGGCCTCATCGATCGATGATAGATGACTGCTCCTTCTCAACATGAGCAAAGTAGTCCTCATCAATCGATGACAATGGACTATGTTCCTGCTCAACATGAGCATAATAGTCCTCATCGATCGACGATAGTGGACTATGTTCCTTCTCAACATGAGCATAATAATCCTCATCAATCAATGATAGTGGACTATGTTCCTGCTCAATACGAGTATAATAGTTCCCATCAATCGACGATAGATGGCTATGTTCCTGCTCAACACGAGCATAATAGTCCTCATCGATCGACAAAGATGACTATGTTCCTGCTCAACATGAGTATAATAGTCCTCATCGATCGATGATAGTGGACAATGTTTCTGCTTAACACGAGCATAATAGTTCTCATCGATCGACGATAGATGACTATGTTCTTGCTCAACACGAGCATAATAGTTCTTATCGATTGACGATAGATGACTGTGTTCCTGCTCAACACGAGCATGGTAGTCCTCATCGATTGACGGTGGTGGACTATGTTCCTGCTCAACACGAGCGTAATAATCATCATTGATCAACAACCAGTCGGCAACAAGCGGGACTAGCATCGACAATCAGATATTGTTGGAGTACTAATCGACGCATAAGAAACTGGTTAAGGGTTCTAATCGGCACATAAAGGGCTGTTCAAGGGTTAATAAAGGCAAGCCAGCAGAATATTAGCTTTGTCACTATCAGAATCCAATGCCTTCAAATGGCTAAGGATAGAGAAAAATATTGGTTTTTAAGTCCAATAGAAATTCTCGATAACTCACCATGCTGAGGGGAATAGCATGGCTAGCCCAACTTAAATGGTAGTCGGTAAAGGCATATTAAATCTGTTGACAGCTGAGGGTTTGCTAAAAATCCTAAGGGACCTGATCCCATTTAACTCCCATCTAAAATCGCTTACCAATTCTTGTCCATGGAATGGTAGAATCACATAAAGTAACATTTATTTCCCTTGCAAAATGAATCACAAGTCAAATTTATCGTGTTAACATTAAACCTCTGATAATGAGACTCTACATATTCCCCGACAGGTAAAATTAACATCCCCGTGAATCTGTCTAATATTCCCAGTAGATCAAACTCCACTTGTCATTCTCTTCAATAGAATGACAGGTTACTCAAATTGTTGTTATGTTCGAACACCTCTGACAGGTTGCTTTACAAATCCCCTTCCGAATCCCCACGAAATCCTTTTTGTCACGTTAATGATTACCTCTGATATAGAATCTCTTACGGGATTCAATTTCTAACTCCCCAGTGAGTTTTCCTCAAAATCTATTATTTTCCTTTTCAGTCCCCAGTGGACCCTTCTGGTTGTCACGTTAACAATGCCTCTAACAATTTCTTTCAACTAACGTCTGAAGGAGATACCAATTTTTCCCACAGAGTTTATAATCAAGTCCTATTTCCCCTAATGGAATTATTTCATTCTTACCATTATGTCCAGTATGTTACCTCTGAACGGTAGAAATCCTAAGCTCAGTAGTTTTGCAATCGGTTATGTTCATGTTACCTCTGAACCGACAGATAATCAAGTCTCATCATCTAGTCCGTTATGGACAACTCCTTTGCTGTTATGTCTAGTTTGCCACCTCTGAATGGCAGGGCTCTGAGTCTAGTAACTTTCAAACGGTTTTGTCCATATTACCTCTGAACCACCGGATGTCTAAATCTCTCCCCCTTATAGTACCCAAACTGTCAAGTCCAGTTTAACACCTTTGAACAGACGAGTCTATAACTTTGTTCTTCTTTCCTTCATCAAGGTC